>JAJJWW010015861.1:0-470313 GCA_023531295.1 Papaver armeniacum
ACCACTTTTCTTCTTTCGCAAACATCCTTCACCGAGATTTGGCTCTCTTTCTAGATTTTCTTCATTAATATTTTCTACAGGTAATGTTCTCCTCATATATTCTCTAACCGATCCTAATCTTGACCTGGTATTACTTCTCGACCTTCTATTCTGCAACCTCATATTTTCCATTCTTAACTCATGGTTTTGCCTTGTTAAATTTGCACGTTCTTCCGCTTTTAACCGCCTTTCTTCATGTATTGTTTGCCTCAATGCTTCTAATGCTGCAATTTCTTCATTTCCATGAATTGTTTCTCCCATCTCTTCTCGATTTCTCTCATCTTGTCCATTATTTATCAATTGTTGCATTTATTCTCTTTCTTCTATAGAATCTGACCTACATGTATGCACACTCACCCTATCATAATCTATTACTCTATTCGGTGCTGGTTGAATTAGTGATTGAATTTGACCTTCTTCTCTATCTCTTGCGTTTATTCTTGATGGTTCACCTACTTCATTTCTCCTTTCTCCAGCTAATCTCCTGCTTCTTCTAACAGTTGTTGGTTGCTCTGATGCATTCCTTCTTCTAGCCATTTCTTAATTTCAGTAAGTTGTTGAAAATTATACGAAATTTCTTTCTTGTTACTCCTGATTCTTTCAATTCACAAGGTTGATCTCTACTCAGTCTCTGTTTCTAGCGCCATTATGTAGTTGCAGGAAATTCTACACTACACCCCTCACTAGAATATACACAATTAAGTCATTTTAAGATGAATGATTATGATTTCTATTGATTGAATACTTGAACTTTTACAATTACGAAATAAAAATGAGTTATAGAATTACAATCACTCTAAAACTTTCTCTCTCCTAATGACTTGCTTAACAATTCAAAAAGAACTCTCCCCACAACAGAC
The DNA here is from genome assembly GCA_023531295.1 of Papaver armeniacum. Lineage (NCBI taxonomy): Eukaryota > Viridiplantae > Streptophyta > Magnoliopsida > Ranunculales > Papaveraceae > Papaver > Papaver armeniacum. The sequence continues at coordinate 900 of JAJJWW010015861.1, forward strand.
TTACTCAAACCTTTATATAGGGTAGTACACAGTGGATGACATGACTAAGTTTGTCCTTTATTTTCGGGAATGACACGCGAAGTATCGCAAGTGTACATGTATTAATTCTCGCGACACTCCTAAATTTCACGAGTCTTCACATCTTTCTCATGTTACGGTTTGTCGTCATTCATTGCGTCATTTATATTATTCTTCTGCGACGCCCTCGCAGTGCGGTTGTTGATTGATATCGCGAGGTATTGATGTCGTGATATTCTGATCCTACAAGCCAACCTTGGTCGGTCAAGGTAACATGCTCATGTCACTAAGGTGTTCGTATCTCAGTTCTGAGAAATTTGATATCTTCAGATGTGCATTTGAGCAATCATTTGAGAAAATATGAAGAAATCATGGGTTTTTGATGAAACCGTCAAAACCTTCATGAGATGAAGTAAAATAATAGAAAATGAGGGAATCATGAAGTGTGGGACTGGCTATAGCCAAGGCTTTGCCGGCCGGCCAAGGAGCCTGGTCCCACGGTGTTTTCCCTAATTTTTTATAAGATATTCATGATTTTAGGGAAATATGATAAAACCAAAGAGTTTGTTGAAACCAATGAGTTTTGTTGAAATCAAAGAGTAGTTTCCATGAGATGAAGGAAACAAAAATATTAATAATAATAAAATAAGGGCGTGTGGGACCGGCTTGAGCATGGTTGGCCGGCTAGGGCCCGGTCCCGTGAGTTTTCCCTTATTTTATGTATTATTTCATGATTTGAAGGGATTTTCATAATTTTGAAAGAATTTTCATAATTTGAAGGAAATATCATGAAATCAAGGAATTTCGTAAAATCAAGGAAATATAAAAAAAAAAAAAAAAAAATAAGGGGTTTGTGGGATCGGCTAAGGCATGACTGGCCAGCTTGGGCCTGGTCCCACAAGTTTCCTTAATTTTATGTATTTTTTGTGTATTTTCCCATAATTTGAAGGAAACATCATGAAATCAAGGAATTTCATGGGATCAAGGAAACATGAAAATATATTAATAATAAAATACGGCGTGTGGGGCCAGCTAGGGAATGACCGGCCGGCTATGGCCCGGTCCCACGGGTTTCCCTAATTTTATATTATTTTTCATGGGATCAAGGAAATATCATGAGATTAAGGAGTTTTTCATGAAATTAGGGAAATAATAATAAAATAATAAGGAATCAGGAGGTGTGGGGCCGTCTGGGATCAAGGTATGGCCGGTTGGCCAATAATCACGGCCCCACAATACTTTCCCTGATTTTATATTATTTCTTTGATGTGAGGGAAACACCATGAAACTGAGGACTTTTCCTCGAAATGAAAGATATTTGTTCAAGTGAAAGGATTTTCATGAACTCAAGGAAAATAATAAAAAATGTGATAAAAATATGAAACTGGCGTGGGATTGACCACGGCGCGTCCGGCCGGTCAGTGGGCCCATGCTCCCAGCGCCTTGTTCAATTTTTAATTATTTATTATTTTCCTTCCTATTTTGCATAGGTTCATCGTCTCGTCGTATTTTGAAATACTTGTTCATACGATGATTGTTAGTGCATCATCGTCGAGTACGCTTGTACCATTTGAGTCGGGGCTTACTCGGAGGTAGCTCAGATGCCCGTGTTGTTGAATATTTATTATTAACCCATGGAATTTTGCTGGGAAGAACCATGGATTGAAGTAACGAAATATTACAAAAGTATTTGAATACTTTCTGAAAATATTTGAATATTTTCAGAAATTCAGTGGATGAATCCAAGAATTTAAGAATAATTAATTTATGGCTCTATACTAGCAGAGCAAGCTGTCTAGGAGCATTAATTATTCTGATATGAGCTTGCTGGAGCTTCACATCCTTTTATATTAGTTGAGGAAAACTGTTGTTTGTATCTTGAAGACATTATCACTATATACTAGCAGATCAAGCTGTCTAGGAGCCGTCAATCTCGTGATTCTATATAGAAATAATTATTGAAGTGTCCAGTTGTTAATGGGTAAAAATCGTTTCTGCCGATTTCGGTAATTTCGGTAGGTGAGTGAGAAACTGGTTCAAACCCTAAACAAATGTGCTGCACGTGAGCACTTTATAGATTCGAGAGATCAACCTGTACAAGTCCGGCCTAAACCAAGAAATGGCCGTTCCAGACTTGCTTCGGTCACAAAGTGGAGGAGAAGGGTTGATTTGGGGAGGGAAGCAAAGAAAGGTGTTGAGACCAGAATAATTTTGGGAGAGTAGTGTCTCGACTTGTATCAGAAAGTGGAAGCTTCGTAAGCTTGCAAGAGATGAAAGCTTTTTAGAGAGCTTGCAAAGTTGCCTTTTCTGAGAGTGTAGTATTTTTCTCCTGACCAAGACTTGTTGTCTGGTGGAAATAGGTAAGACCTATTTATACAAGTCGAGATTGAAACGTACCCTGGCCTCATGAAGGAAGAGAGTAAAGGGTGAAATAATGGGAGGAGGTGGTAACCGCATGGTGTTAATGGGTGAAAACGTTTTCACCATTATTTCCTCATTTATTTGACCGCTTTATTCCTTTTCACGCTTTCTTAATGTGAGCGTAGTGTACGCCGTAAGTGTGACCGCCAAACCAAAACCATGGAAAGCATCCCCGCTTTGTGTTGATATCTCGAGTGTTGGTTGCACCTTGAGTGCAAGTGGCGCTGCTAGTGGCGCGTGTGGCATGTGCCATTGGCATGTGCGAGAATGCCTTGGTGGTAGGTTGTACGTTGAGTGTAAGTGGCAATGCCAGAGCCGCTAGTGGCGTGTGTGGCATGTGCCATTGGCATGTGCGGAATGCCTTGGTGGTAGGTTGTACGTTGAGTGTAAGTGGCAATGCCAGAGCTGCTAGTGGCGTGTGTGGCATGTGCCAATGGCATATGCGGAATGCCTTGGTGGTAGGTTGCATGGGTTGCAAATTAGGCTACCAGCGTGGGTTTTGGCGTGTGCCAGTAGCGCGTACGGTCGAATTGGCCTAGGTTGCACGGCTTGCAAGTTAGGCTACCAGCGCGCATTAGGGCCACGGCTAGGTGATGAAGGCTACCAGCGAGCGTGTTGGCATGTGCCAATGGCATGCGAGGCCGTTAGGGCCGTGGCCTTGGTAGGAAAAGCTACCAGCGAGCATGTTGGCATGCGCCAATGGCATGCGTGGCCGTTAGGGCCGTGGCCTTGGTAGGAAAAGCTACCAGTGAGCATGTTGGCATGTGCCAATGGCATGCGTGGCCGTTAGGGCCGTGGCCTTGTTAAGAAAAGCTCCCAGCGAGCATGTTGGCATGTGCCAATGGCATGCGTGGCCGTTAGGGCCGTGGCCTTGGTAGGAAAAGCTACCAGCGAGCATGTTGGCATGTGTCAATGGCATGCGTGGTCGTTAGGGCCGTGGCCTTGGTAGGAAAAGCTACCAAATGAGCATGTTGGTATGCGCCAATGGCATGCGTGGCCGTTAGGCCGTGGCCTTGGTAGGAAAAGCTACCGGCCGAGCATGTTGGCATGTGCCAATGGCATGCGTGGCCGTTAGGGCCGTGGCCTTGGTAAGAAAAGCTACCAGCGAGCATGTTGGCATGTGCCATTGGCATGCGTGGCCGTTAGGGCCGTGGCCTTGGTAGGAAAAGCTACCAGCGAGCATGTTGGCATGTGCCAATGGCATGCGTGGCCGTTAGGGCCGTGGCCTTGGTTGGAAAAGCTACAAGCGAGCATGTTGGCATGTGCCAATGGCATGCGTGGCCGTTAGGGCCGTGGCCTTGGTAAGAAAAGCTACCAGCGAGCATGTTGGCATGTGCCAATGGCATGCGTGTCCGTTAGGGCCGTGGCCTTGGTAGGAAAAGCTACCAGCGAGCATGTTGGCATGTGCCAATGGCATGCGTGGCCGTTAGGGCCGTGGCCTTGGTAAGAAAAGCTACCAGCGAGCATGTTGGCATGTGCCAATGGCATGCGTGGTCGTTAGGGCCGTGGCCTTGGTAGGAAAAGCTACCAGCGAGCATGTTGGCATGTGCCAATGGCATGCGTGGCCGTTAGGGCCGTGGCCTCGGTAGGGAAAGCTACCAGCGAGCATGTTGGCTTGTGCCAATGGCATGCGTGGCCGTTAGGGCCGTGGCCTTGGTAGGAAAAGCTACCAGCGAGCATGTTGGCATGTGCCAATGGCATGTGTGGCCGACTTGGCCTGGGTTGCATGGTTTGTAAGCCTAGGTGCGGGCGCCATTTTGGCATGGCGTGGCTAGGGCCAAGCCAGAGTGCTTGGCTTGGCGTGACGTGACGTGACTAGCGTAGCTAGGACCAAGGCAGAGTGCGTTTGGCATGGCGCAGCTAGCTCGGGCTAAATGTGGCTTGGCATGATTTGCCATTGGCATGGAGGTGAATTAGGGTTTTGTTCGTTGTAACCCTAATTTGAAAAAATTGCCCCTATTAAATACTGACTACATGCTTTAAATGTCCTAATAAATGTGTCACTGGTGACATTAGGTTATCTTTAGGGTTTTACGAGTTTACCCTTTGTTTAAAAACCACCATCAACATTAAGTCCCCTGCTTAGCTCGGAACAGGGGCTTTGTTGCGAGGTAAGCATAAGATGGTGACAAACTATCAACATCAAACCATAAAGAGAATTGAGGAGGCTCGCCTCGACCTTTTATAAATAGGATTTGGAATCCTTGCCTCCGCGCTTTGCACAAATCGGGAGGCTAGCACAATTGGTGGGGCCGGTGCAGCTTGGGCGACGTTGGGAAGTTGGCGTGAGTTGGGAAACTGAGCGTGCTAGCTGGTGGGACCGGCGCAAGGTGCGGAAGCTGTGCGTGCTTGCAGGCGTGACTTGGGCGGTCATTGGGAAGTCGGTGCAATTGGTGGGGCTGGTGCAACTTGGGCGACATTGGGAAGTTGGGCGCCCTTGTGGGCCCGTTTCTTACACGCACGATTTTGGTAAAGGGAAATCCTTCCCTATTTCAGAATCTTCACGCCTATATATATAAAGTCCCTTTCTCCCATCTTTCACTTTCATCTTTTCATCCTTTCCTACTAGCGGCAGAGTCACAAAGAAAAACCAGCTTCCGTGCATGTCTTCCAAGACTTCTCTTGTTTCCCTTTTTATGTAGGTGTAAACCCTAAGAGTAGGCGTTTTTCTTTATATATTGCGCATATAATTTCTTGGCGTGTCTCTTGTAGAAAATATTGTATGTATGCAACCAAGGGAAAACGCATATATTATTCGAACCCGTAGGAAAGTGCTCCATATATTATTTTGAACCCGAAGAAGGTTACTGCAGACGCACTTGAGCCCGTATAAAATACCGCGTATATAATTTTGAACCCTGAAGAAAATACTGCGTGTGCAGTCTTGAACCCGTAGAGAATACTGTACATGAATCCCGAAGAAGAATATTGTATATATGCTCCATATGACTTCGAACCCGCAGGAAATATTGTATATATGATTTTTCGGTCCTGAAAGAAATACTGCGCGTGCAGTTTTGAACCCGTAGAAAAATGCTCCATATATAATTTTAAACCCGAAGAAGGATACTGTAGACACACTTGAACCCGCATAAAATACCGCATATATAGTCTTGAACCCGACAAAAATACCGCGTATATAGTCTTGAACCCGAAGAAAATACTGCGTATATAGTCTTGAACCCGAAGAAAATACTGCGTGTGCAGTTTTGAACCCGTAGAGAATACGCCCTTTTTTTTTTTGTATTTCGGGTTTTCCTTTTGTCGGGCGCGATTATGTGTCAGGGAGATAATTTTGTTTGTTTTTTTTTGTGTGCAGATATATTGTTACTAAGTTGTTATTAATAAATCCGACAAGATGTTACCTGAACAAAATTTCGCCTCATTGAAGGATGTCCATAATTCCAAACCAAACACGGATGATGAATTCTTCGCCAAAAACTTGTCTCTGCTCGTAAAAATCACCCGTGTTTCGTGCCGATTTTGTTAACCTAGGTGGTGAAGATGAAAAGAAGACACGTTCGGTTCCGCCCGAGAGAACACCATACGGTTCTGTCTTCATAAAGGGGTATATTCCTCTTCCAACATTGATTTCAGGATGTGTCAAAGCCCATTGCGTTCTTTTGATAGATGGGTTGAGTTCATGGTGAGTAAGGAGCACATAAACACCAACCTGACTCGAGCGCAGATTATTGATGCTGTCAGAGCTTCAGTAAACCTCCAGATTAGGAAGGATATCCCGGGCTTGGTTGCTTTCATCTCCATATGGTGTTCGGACACCCATACAATCATATGTAGATGGGGTGAGATAACTTTCTCCTTGGAGAGTGTGGCTCTATTGCTGAATCTTTAGAATCGGGAATCTTAAAATCCAATTATCTCGAAAGTGAGGTGAAGATGCGGGGATGACCTTGCCGCTAAGTTGGGAGATTACGCTCGAAAAGACTCCACCGCGAAGTCGAAGGATTCGTCCAGGAAAGAGGATGAAAGGTGCTTTTATAGCTGGTGGATGTCTCAATGGTTTCCTGGACGAGTCGGAACCTGAATGTAAAAGCGATGATCTTCATGTTGCAGCATTTTTGGCTCTCTCGGTTGTCTAGAGACATTTTTGATGACTTGATTACGGCAAGAAGGAAATAAGACCCGGAGTTGCTAGAGATTGTGTGAAGTTAGCAAAAGGTGAAGTTCTTCCCATTGGCAAGCTATTCCTCGGTTCCCGTATGTTCATCCGGATCACCTAGTTGCGAACATGCGAGTTTCGAATGGTTTCATGAAAGTGAATTCATATGTGCAAGTTGCTTTTTCGCAAGTCGGCTATGGGAGCACTTTGAGAAGTATGCTCCAAACCGATGCCTTCGATTCCCGCGAGTTGGGGGGTTCCCGAATTCTTCGATGGGTGAACAGGCGTCCAAAGGTTGGCATGAGCTTGGTTAGTCTTCTTGACAAGTCGTATGAAATCAGTTTTCGCCCATGAGAGCCGGTCCATAGGTCGGTGACTCAAATTGACACCTTTGCTTCGCTCTCCGATCATGTCTTTGTCTTCGATAGCGATTTGAGCGTTGGTGAAAACTTGTTTATTCAAAGCTGCATGTCCGGTTATATGCCGTCTTTCTTCATGGGTTCTTTCAGGATAGCCGCCTACAATATTGACCGTCCGCTCGTCACATGGGTTTCGATCAAGGGGTGCCTCTTGCTTACCAGTCGGTGATCCCTAAGGATTCATTGCGTGCCGCCCTTAATGCCAGTGCCCTTGAGCCGGGTATCCGCCTTCCCTTCTTTCAAACGGGAAGAGTAACTTCGACGACCTTCGGCTATAATGAGTTCAGTACGACGAGTTTATTATGATCCAAGATTTTGTGAATAACGTGGTGGAGAACGTTCGTTGTAAACCTTCCCCCAGTTTGAAGAAGTATCCAATGTTGAGAGATCTCAAGCGAAAGTTGCCTAGCAACTCGGAAAGTCCCTGTGCCAAGGAACGGAGAACGAAGAATCGTGCGGCGGGTTCGGGACGGTTTCAAAAGATCCTCCCGCAGCCTCTCGTGTCTTTCAGTTCTTCCAATAACCAGGTATGTTTCGCCTCTTCATTGGTTTGTCTCAAAACACGTGAATTCTGAAAAACATGTGTCTTATTTCCTTCGTGGCTTCGGTAGTGTTAATGCTTTCGCTGCCCTTGCACGTTTCCGTTGAGACGGCAATTTCTTCAAAGAATTCCAAAAAGACTCGAAGCCTTCTCATAGCGGTGATGAGTCGGAGAAAGAAGAAAGTTCGACAAGTGAGAGTGATTCCTCCGGGCAAGACTGGGTTCTTTTTCGGGAAGTGGTTCGGTGAGTTTCGGGCTTCTTTTCTTTCTTCTACTGTTTCTTTTTTTGAAAAATGTCTAACTCAAGTTCGCAGGAGGAATCCGGTTTGGAGGATGATTCTGGGGTAGAGCCACACGAAAACTTGCCTTTGGTAGCCACCGCCGGTGACTTGGAGATGGGAGTTAGCCAATTGCCGGGCACAGATGTGGTTCAAACGGTGGATGATTCTCTGATGGTTGCTGCCGTAGACATGGAAGAAGACTCTCTGCGAGTCGTGAGGCCAGGTGCAGGCGCCATTTTTGATCCCCCGTACTTGGTTCCTTATCCAGGTCATGTGCTGGTTGGAGGCTTCAGCGTGCCGGCTAAGCATGAGGCGCTGTACACCAGAATCTGGGAAAAGTACGGACCTAAGAACCATGTTTCTTCCAAGAAACATGGTTCTTAGTTCTTAGGCCACAACCAAGAAAGTCACACTACGGGAAAAACAACGATTAACTACCCCGGAAATCAGTTGTGGTACCACATAAGACGACGTTTATTGATAGGTTGCACAAGGGGGGGTTGTAGAAAGTCTTCAATTGTTTGCAACTCGTAAGCTAGAGTCGTAAACTTGGTTGTGGTTCAATATTATACAACACTTGCTTCGGTTGTGATACTTAATCCAAATTACTGGGCAACATCTCACACAACTCATCAAGAGGTTGTAATAATTTGTTTCACAACAAAGTTATAAGTCTTAGAAATATCTAACACAACCAATATAATGGTTGTGTATATACCATTCTCCCAACTATTATTATGGTTGTCTAAGACGTGTTTCACAATTATTATGGAAGCGTAGTCTAAGACGTGTTTCACAATTATTACTTGGGTTGTAAGTACTTCTTACACAACAAAAATATGTATATGAGAAACTCGTATCACAACCAAGTTCATAGTAGTATGACATCATATTCACAACAGTTTACTTGTGTAGCGAGTAAACTCGTATGACAACCAAGATTATAGTAGTAAGACATGTTATTCACAACCCTTTACTTGTGTAGCGTAAACGTGTATGACAATCTTTGTATGTGTAGTAGAAGTTTGTTTCCACAATCCAGTGCATTGTTTCACAACAAATACGATGTGTAGCGTAAACAAGTATGACAACCATTATTTTCATATCACAACCCTTACTCGTGTAGCATAAAAATGTATCACAATGTTTTTTTATGTTGTATAATTCTTGTTTCACAACCCATATCCTGTGTAGCATAAAAATATTTCACAACCCATATCCCTGTGTAGTGATCACCTTTTTTCCAACCATGTTTAGCAGATTGTGATTCTTTTACATTTTAGAAAAAAAAATATATAAAATTGCTTTTCGATTCACACAAATATATATAAATATACTTCCATTCATTCGAGATAAAAACCATTAAAATGTAACAGAGATCAACATATAAACAAGTTAACAGATCATCATTGTTTCTGAAAAACACTCATTGTCATTGTCATTGTTTTAAACTCGGGTGAAAGCAACACAAAAATAACCATTGTCTCATGAAACACACCCCAAACAAAGTAATGTATTATCGATGGCAAGGCATTATTAGATCCTTGGACCATGTGACATAAGTTCCTACAAAGATGTATAACACGCTTCAAGTCACCCGATGGCTTGTAGAGATGAGCATCATCAACACGAGAAGTAGTCATGAGCCACTTTGTACGCGCGAAACCTATTGGCACTCCATGGCACTCCATCTTTGGATCTGTTTCAGCAATAATTGCGTCAAGAACAACCTCGTTCTCATTGTACCAACCGAGCAATCTGCAAGCTTTACCCTTCCCTAGCGCTTCCTCCACCCTTGGTCTGCTAACTGGACTGTCATTTGCAAACTGGGGAACAGTCCTACTTGAGCTAGCAAAACCATGGGTGTTGCTAGCATTTCCAGACTACAGGAAAAATACAACAGCAACATCAGAAACTCATAATGGGAGCAATAGAGACTAACCAGCAGTTTTATAGAAACATAAACACACTTACAATTGGACTGGCCTTGTTCAAGTGTGAGCCATCATGGCAGCAGACGCATCTCGAGGTTTTTTCCTATACCAACATCAAACCAAAGAAGATGAGACGCGAGTTTAAATTTTTCAACTAAAAGAAACAAAAGCGATTATTATAATCTCACCTCCTAATAAGTGCAAGTCTCGCATTCATTTCACTCATACTATCCTTGCACTGTTTGATGATCTTTTTGTAATGGCTCTTGACAACCATCTTTGTCTTTGTCGCTCCATAGACAATACCTCTCAGTCTCCCTGGTTTGTCGTCACCAAGAGCTTTGGAGAGAAGATCGTCTGTCGAGATGATCCAACATCAGCACCATGCTCTTGTGCGCTCTATCAATTCTTTCTCGCATTAGTGCAAAAGCAACCCAATTAGTCACATTTTTGCATCATTCGAACACATATATATTAAGCAAATAAATTAACAAAAAATATAAGAGATATGAGTTGAGTTCTCACTAAAGCCTCCATATTTCCAGGATTAGGTTCCTTCCCTTCCTTCGGTTTGTGACTGTTATCCAAAGTTCGACTCTATCAATGTCTTCTTTTGTATTCAATCGCTTTTTGCAAACAATATGTTATCCAGCTAGTTAGCATATAATTTGAATACAATTACCCTATAATGAACATAGGAATAAAAATACACAACTTACCATTTTAGCCTCGAGTCTCGCATAACCACTCTACCGAGAGTGTGTGGAGTGGTGTATTTCTCTCTAACTTGTTGCATCGCAATCTTTTTGCCCGATGAAGTAACGGAATATCATTAACTAAACAACAAGTGAATGTACAAGGGCTGAACACAAAAATAATTTAACTTATTGCGATATGAACACTTACTCGAATCCCTCCGAGCAAACATGTGCCACAAACTCTTCCCACTCATTCACAAGTATCATTCTCTGGTTTCGATTCCGCGACTTCATCTCTGTCTTTCTTCTTCCTCTAGCCCATCCAAGGCGAGGATTTTACCACTTTCCTAGACATAGCCTCTTTCGGATAACTTCCCATCTTCCCAAGATAATAGTCTTTGTAAAAATCATCGACAATAAACCTTTGCTTCGCAAATACAAGCAAAATAGTTACAAGAGTTAAAGAGATAATGGATGGTGTATAAAACTTCTAAATACATTATAAAAGTAAAAGAGTTGAAGAGTCAAGAAATTACCATGATAATCGCCCATATGTTATCTTTGGCCTCTCTAGGGACAAGTCTCCGGTCCTTGTGCTTTAATGGGATGTTACGCCTAACTAAAACACCCAACACACTAGCAAGTTGCACCGAAGGATCACCAACAGGCTGATCCTTATTGTTAAAGCTCACAAACTTCCTTGCCATTCTTATTAGTGTTAGCCCTAGTGCTTTGTCATCCTTGTGGGGCCGCGAGGAACGTATTTCTTTTGGGTTTTGCCTACAAAAGAGTTAAGGATGGAAAAACTAAACAAGGATACAACTCGGGTGACTTGCTCATATTTTATCGATAATTCAGAGTGAAAATACTTAAGGATGGAAAAGTAACTTAAGCAAAAGAGTCATATACCCGATGAGCTTCAGTTTCATTTTCAGTTCTTGCATCATTCACGTCAACATCATTATCATTTTCCGTGTTTTCTTTTTTCCACCTCAACATCTCTCTTGTTCAAGTTCTTCATCTTCTTCTTCTTCCTCTTCAAAACTGATAAAGTATCAAGCATTCCCTGAGTTGCACATTCGGACATGGCCCTCGTGTACAATTTCCGCTTTGCAACTCTTCGCTTGGGAACAACTTCCTCGCTTAAGGGTGCAGCTGGAGATTCTAATGGCCTCGGACTGTTCAACGAGAGGGTTCAGTAGAGAAGGTGCAGCTTGAGATGCTCCCGGTTGAGATTGTTCCATTCAACCGAACTTTTCCTTTTCCTCGGTGATGATCGTGTTGGAGTAGGCTTTTGTTGGGTGGTTCAACCGCACTTTGAGTTTTCTTTATTGGTGATTGTGATGGAGTAGTCTTTTCAAGAGTCTGTGAATCCTCCGAGTTGTTCTTAAACCTAGGGATGATCGCCTTGGAAGCTTTTCACTTTCAAGAAGCTCGAACTCTTATTCTTCTTCTTAGGAGTTTGTTTGCCATGAGACTTTTTACTCTTATCTTTCAAAATGATCTCGCAAAATAAACTGAACTATGTTAATCAAAAGGAGATGGTAAATAAAGTGATTGAAACAAGTAAAAAATAAACCGAATCATAAGAGATTTATTACTACGTACCCTCATAGCAGCCGCGACAGAACTGACAGTTTTGGCTCGGACGCTTTTTGCTTGCTTACTTGCTACCTTTTTGGGAGATACTACCAAATTCTTGCTTACTACCTTTTTGGGAGATGGGACTGGAATCTTGCTCTTTGCTTCATCGTTAACCTGTAACATAGAGTAAAATAAGTTAATCAAAAGGATTGAAAGAACATCATTTACACTAAATACGTAAAATTAAACTGAACCATAAGATATATAAGTCTTCACCTTATTATTCTTCACCATTGCGCACAAATTGGATCTTCACCTCCTTCCACACTACGCATCTACAACAAAAACTTAACCAAAAAGTTAAACTCTAAATATTGCACCATATCTCATCGGATAAGAAATCACCATTGTACATGACAAATCACCACATGTGAATCATCGAGGCTTTAAGAGTTGGTGCACTCTCTTTCTTATGAGCAAATCCATTGCTTGAGAACTTAAGCAATTGCTTTGCTCATACGAAAGAGAGTTCTCTAGCTCTCATCAAACCTTGCAAAAATATATAAGACTTTAGCAATCCACATTTGAATCAAGGTATCAAAAACAAACTATAATGTTATAAATCAAACTTAAAATAACCACAAGCAATCGACAACCATTGGTTGGGATACCGAAGCCCTGCGCAATTCTCGGTTGAGAATGAGCCAGAGTTCGGTACTCCAACCAATGGCAATTCTGATTCACTTGATGGTTTCAAAAACAAGCATCATGTTTATAGAGTTAGAAGAAAACACAATTTTGGTAATTTATTCAAAAATGAAACTACTACATGTTATGAAAATTAAATTTAATTGAAAACTCACATATTGCATATCAAGAATCAGGTCAGGAAAACATAACAATCGAAGAAACAAGATTGAAGAACAAGCATGAATTGGTTCGACTCGTCCGAGTCACAGAATTTAGAGATGTTTTCAGGAATAAATCAAATTTTCTCTGACGATTATACAACCTATTACAAAGGGTATTTGCTATAACCAAACAAAACGGAAGAAATCATATGAATCGGTTCAAAATATAAACCCTAACTCGGTTCAGAAAATAAAACCCTAATCAGAAATCACGAAGATAATGAAAAAAATTCAAATCGTAAATCAAACCAATAGAAAATGACAAATACATCTTTACAGGTGAGATTTATACCTGAGTTTGAGTTAAGATGTAAATCGGCGCAGTTGAAGCTACGGTTTGATATCAAAGATTGGGGTGAAGTTGTGTTTCTTGAGATCGATTAGAGTGTGAGATGAAGTTTGGGTTTGAGGTGAAGTTGGGTTTCAAAATCTAGTTAGGGTTTGATGAGAGAAAATCTTCTCAGAGACAGAGAGAAAAAACGAGAAAGAGAGAGAGAAAAAATGAGAGAAATGAGAAGAAATTTTTGGTCAAAATTCTTTTCTTTAGGGGTTGTTTGGGTGGGAAACCAAATTTGGTTCAAAATCTGAAGGATGTGCCCAAATTTAGGTGGGCTGTTTTGGGTGGGAAACACACAATCCGCATGGTACTTTTTGTAGCCGTTAGATTAAAATCTGGACAATCCCATTGGTTGAAACAAAGCATACGGATTGAGAAGAAAACACACAATTTGGTAAACCAAACAAGGCTTCCTCACCGTTAGATTGGCTTGTGATTTGATTTCCTTAAATTTGGTTCGTTGGATTACAAACAATTACAATAAAACCATTTGTAAGAACGACGCAGTCCAACAAAGATGATCGTAAGATTCCATGTAGATACTCGCCGATACCGTAACCAAACCCTAGATTTCATCAAGTTCGAGAAAGAATCTTACTCTGAGAAGTAAAAACCGTGCCAATATAGATAAGATTCCTTCGTAAGAACGACGAGTCCAACAAGATGACCGTAAGATTCCATGTAGATACTCGACGATACCGTAACCAAACCCTAGATTTCATCAGGTTCGAGAAAGAATCTTGCTCGGAGATCGAAAACCGGGCCAATATAGATAAGATTCCTTCGTAAGAACGACGAGTCCAACAAGATGATCGTAAGATTCCATGTAGATACTCGCCGATACCGTAACCAAACCCTAGATTTCATCGAGTTCGAGAAAGAATCTTGCTCGGAGAAGTAAAACCGGGCCAATATAGATAAGATTCCTTCGTAAGAACGACGAGTCCAACAAAGATGACCTGTAAGATTCCATGTAGATACTCGCCGATACCGTAACCAAACCCTAGATTTCATCATGTTCGAGAAAGAATCTTGCTCGGAGATCGAAAACTGGGCCAATATAGATAAGATTCCTTCGTAAGAACGACGAGTCCAACAGTATGACTTTAAGATTCCATGTAGATACTCGCCGATACCGTAACCAAACCCTAGATTTCATCAAGTTCGAGAAAGAATCTTGCTCTGAGATCGAAAATCGGGCCAATATAGATAAGATTCCTTCGAAAGAACGACGAGTCCAACAAGATGACCGTAAGATTCCATGTAGATACTGCCGATATCAGTAACCAAACCCTAGATTTCATCGGGTTCGAGAAAGAATCTTGCTCGGAGATCGAAAATCGGGCCAATATAGATAAGATTCCTTCGTAAGAACGACGAGTCCAACAAGATGACCGTAAGATTCCATGTAGATACTCGCCGATACCGTAACCAAACCCTAGATTTCATCAAAGTTCGAGAAAGAATCTTGCTCGGAGATCGAAACTCGGGCCAATATAGATAAGATTCCTTCGAAAGAACGACGAGTCCAACAAGATGACCGTAAGATTCCATGTAGATACTGCCGATACCGTAACCAAACCCTAGATTTCATCAGGTTCGAGAAAGAATCTTGCTCGGAGATCGAAAACTGGGCCAATATAGATAAGATTCCTTCGAAAGAACGACGAGTCCAACAGTATAAGTGTAAGATTCCATGTAGATACTCGCCGATACCGTAACCAAACCCTAGATTTCATCAGGTTCGAGAAAGAATCTTGCTCGGAGATCGAAAACTGGGCCAATATAGATAAGATTCCTTCAAAGAACGACGAGTCCAACAAAGATGACAGTAAGATTCCATGTAGATACTGCCGATCATCAGTAACCAAACCCTAGATTTCATCGAGGTTCGAGAAAGAATCTTGCTTGAGATCGAAAATCGGGCCAATATAGATAAGATTCCTTCGTAAGAACGACGAGTCCAACAAAGATGATCGTAAGATTCCATGTAGATACTCGATAAAGTAACCAAACCCTAGATTTCATCAAAGTTCGAGAAAGAATCTTGCTCGGAGATCGAAAACCGGGCCAATATAGATAAGATTCCTTCGAAAGAACGACGAGTCCAACAAGATGACTGTAAGATTCCATGTAGATACTCGCCGATACAGTAACCAAACCCTAGATTTCATCGTGTTCGAGAAAGAATCTTGCTCGAGATCGAAAATCGGGCCAATATAGATAAGATTCCTTCGAAAGAACGACGAGTCCAACAAAGATGACCGTAAGATTCCATGTAGATACTCGCCGATACCGTAAAAATTCCTTTGTAGATTGCTCGGTGAAGTGAAAAATTTAGCGGAAGTTAAAAAATTTTTGCGAAGTTAAAAACCTTTTTATAAGTGAAAAAACTTAGCGAGAAGTGAAAAAATTTAGCGAAGTTAAAAAGTTTCGAAAGACGAAAAAACCCCTATGACGACTATTTCTAACAGTTGTGAAAGGGCCAAGAAAAAAATTTCGCATCACAACTTCCATTTCAATCTCCAATTGCCTATTTCAACCTTACATCGATCTCTAACCGTCCATTGTTTTTATTTTTTTCCTTTTTATCCGTTTTTTTTCTTTCCTCCACCACTTCTTTTCTTTTTCGTCTTTCGTTTCTTCTTTTATCTTTCTTCGAACCACGTAAAAACTTGACTCCTCATCTCAAACACAATCAATCAAACCATTACAAGTCAAGATCATCAACAAATCGAGCTAACAGATCTATGAAAAGGAGTTTTTTCATCAACATATCGTTTTTCTCTATCAACAGATCGAGTTTCTTAAGCTCGTTAACAAATCGAGCTTCTCCATCAACAAATCGAGCTTCTCCATCAACCGATCGATCTTGTAATTGGGTCTCAGAATCGATTGCTTTAAAAAAATTTTTGTAATAGTTTCATCTCAATTTGCATTAAATTTAGGGTTTCATGATTGGGTTGCATTAAATTCGTTTAAAAAAAAAAAAAAAAAAAAAAAAAAAAAAAAAAAAAAAAAAATCAATCATTTCATTTAATTTGTTTGATGATTTGGTAGCATTAAATTTTGATGATTGGCCTGGATCAAATTTTTAGGTTGCATTTAATTTCAATCATTTCAAACCGTTACATTAATTTTTTTTTTTTGGGTGTTGTTCGAATTTAATTCATGTTTAGATGCATTCAATTTCGCAAATGGTTGAAATTAAGTTTTTGGGGTTGTTTGATTTTTGCATTCAACTTAATCAGATAGGGGAGCAGGGTGAAGTACAAATTTTGCGAAAAATAAGTCTAGCTAATCGATGGTATGTACGCACTAGTTGGCCATTATATGTACCGTTCGACCAAATGCCACCCCCGCAACTATGCAGATTATATTTATGTGTGTAATTTGGTATAGTTTTCTCGTCCGAGATAATGTCAACTTGGTGCCCATTTTGAATCTTTGATAAAATTATTCGTTATGGTGGTGATGGCTCCAAAATGAGATGCCTGCATAGGTTTTATGACTTATATTTTTGATAGGGCATCCCGCAAAATTGTGTCATTGTTTGTACCATCATTTGCGTCCATTTGTTGTCATTCAGATGCCTAATAATTGCGAGATTGCTCAATCCTTCCTGGCAAGAAAATAACAAAGGAAAAAGTTTATACATGTTTTAATATGAGAATGTTTTTCATTGACAGTGGGAAGGAAATAAAGATTCATATTGAACTGCAACCAGGTTTGACTCTTGACTTGTAAAATGATGAATAAGGATTGGGTTCGTTGGCCAAGGTAAAGCCAAGTCATAACTGTCTCTACAGGGTATATATGTCTCATAATGAGATTAATCGATCTTAGTACGTCTAACCATTGGAGTTTTAATGTAGGGGGAAGTTCCATACCAGGATGCAAAGAAAGAAGTTCGTAGAGTTGGCTCATGAGAAACTTGGAAATCCTTCTAAGTTTAGTTGTCCTTGTGTGGATTGTAAGAATCTTGCTGCGCCACTTCCTCCCGGGTACAATACATATGCACTTGCTAAAACGGGGTATGGATCCTACTTACACCGAGTGGGTTCTTCACGGGAGAAGATTAGCAATTTTAATAATGTTCATGAAGAGGGAGCAACACGTCAACGTACTTTCTACCAGATGTGGACAGATGCTAATGTTGAAGGTGATGTCGAACCAAGGCAAGGGGTTTGTGAACCTAGGCAGGACGAAGGGTTTCCAAACCACGACGAAGAGTTGCTGATAAACGAGATTGAAGAGGCCGACTTCCCTTTATACCCTGGTTGTACTACACACACAAAGCTAGCATGACTACCGAGTTGTATAGGCACAAGACAAGAAATGGTTTATCTCGAAGGGCTTTTGATGATCTTCTCAAGACAATTGGTTCGTGTTGCCCCAGTGTCATTGTCTTCCTAAATCAACTTATGAAGTGAAGAAGTTGCTGAAAGCTTTCCAACTCACTTATGAGAAAATACACGCATGTCAGAATGATTGTTGTTTGTTTAGAAATGAGTTGAAAGACGAGGATGAATGTCCTAAATGTCACTATTCTAGGTGGAAGGAAGACACATCTAACATGGATGATGCTGACATGGTAGACAAGCCCAAAAAGAAGATACCAGTGAAGGTGCTTAGATACTTCCCCATTGTGCCGAGATTAAGGAGAATGTATAAATCAGCAGAGCTAGCTCAGCAGATTGATATGGCACGCGACTCATAAGAGTAAAGATGGTAAGATGCGTCATCCAACGGATTCTTTGGCTTGAAGCACATAGACACAAAGTTCCCGAGTTTGCTTCGTAATCGCGTAATTTGCGTCTTGGGCTTGCCGCTGATGGATTTAATCCGTTTGGCGATCTTTCCCCAACCCACGCTTGCCGGCCGGTGATGATTGTGGTATATAATCTTCCCCTCAACGGTGTATGCAAGGCGACAATATTATTTTAAGCTTATTGATTCCAGAAAGAAACAACCAGGTAGAGACATCGATATATACTTGCAACCACCGATTGATGATCCGATTAAGTTATGGGAAAACGGCGTGGAGGTTTATGATGCATTTAGTAAGACAATGTTCAATTTGAAGGCATTATTAATGTGGACGATAAATGATTTTCCGCTTATGGTAACCTATCTCGGATGTACATATAAAGGGAAGTCACCTGCCCTACGTGTGGTGATAATACTCTTTCAACCTCGTTTTGCCATTTAGTCGTAAACTCGTTTACATGAATCATAGGAGATTTCTACCTCATAATCATCCTCTTCGATCGACTAAGAAGAAAGCATGTTTCAATGGAGAGATTGAGACAAAGGAAAAGCCACCTACTATGTCTAGTGCCGAGGCTTTTGAACGTCGAGCAAAGATTATAAATGACTTTGGAAAAGCGAAGCGTAACGAGGTGGAGAAAAGGAAAGAGAAAGAGGAAAAGAAGAAGAATAAGAAGAAGCAGTAAAAGGGTCGAGTAGTGCGGCAAGGTGCAAATGACGGTAAATCTAATCAAGGGAAGCGGAAAAGGCAAGTTGCTACCGATGCCGGTATGAGTGCTGGTCCTAGTTCTGGTGCAGGATGATGACCATCCGATATTCAACAAACGGTCAATATTTTTCGACTTGCCTTATCGGAAGGTAACTTATAACCTCGTATTATCTTCTTTCGATCTTTACATTCCCATCCGCATGTTAAATCTCATTTATGAAATGTACAACTCAAGTGACTTGCTCATACTTTTTATGTTATTCCTTCCTTCTTAGGAATTATTACTACGACACAATATTGATGTTATGCATACGGAAAAAACGTCTGTGAGAGTGTCATTGGTACTCTATTGAATATAAAGAACAAAACAAAAGATGGCTTAAAGTCCCGTAATGATCTGAAAAGTATGGGAATCAAAGAAGAATTGCATTTAATAGTCAAAAATGGCAAAACTTGGCTTCCTCCAAAGACCATGTAACTTAAGCGATAAGGGAAAGGTCAGTATTCTATAATAGGATGAGAAATCAAGGTTCCATATGGGTATAGTTCTGATCTTAGGAGGCATTTCTCGAAAGATGGTTGCTTGGGGTGTCCTTAAGGCTCATGATTACCATGTTATGATGCAACAAATATTACTCGTAGCTTTGAAAGGACTTTTACCCGATGGGCCAAGTAATGCCATAAATCTGTTATGTTCTTATTTTAACGAAATATGCCAAAGGGCGCTTGATCTCACTAGATTGTTAGAACTTGAAGATGAAATTGCCGAGACTTTGTGTATGTTGGAGATGTACTTCCCTCCATCATTTTTTGATGTGATGGTACACTTGACAATTCACGTAGCTCGAGAAGTGCTGTTAGGTGGACCCGTACAATATCGTTGGATGTATCCATTTGAAAGGTAATTGTTTCATTAGTATGAATATTTTTTAGTTATTTTAAGTACAATGTTATAGTTTTGTTCTGTGTAAATGGGAGTTTGGTGCTAATAATTAGAAGTTTGGTTTGTCGCAGTATATGAAGACATTCAAAGAATACGTAAATAATTACGCACAACCCAAGCATGTATAGCAGAGTGTTACCCGGGAATGGAGTGCGTCGGTATTTTGATGTTCATGGGGACAAACATTCTGAAGGAGGAGTAAATCAAAGCCATAATGAAGACATTCAACATGATTCCACACCGGCAGGGCGTCCTCTTTCTAGAGGCGTTCAAGTGTATATTGGTAGTGATATGCTAAAGATTGCTCATAGATATGTGCTTTTTAACACGTGCAAAGAATTGAACCATATATAACGTAAGTATGACTGTTATATGTTCATTTAAAATTGTTAGCAAAGATAAGCACTTGTGTTTTACGAATCTTGTCCACATTAAAATTTTTCTTATTAGAATGCATATGGATGAGTTAAGATCTTCCGATACTTCCAGTGAAGACCAACTCCTTTCCATACACTCGGAAACATTTGCAGCATTGGTTAAAGCAAAAGGTACGTGCAACGCCACTTGGTTATTTGTTATATATGTTTTCAATTTATTAGATTCATTTTTCCTGAGTACGTAGTACCTCTTTTTAGCATTACCCACATAGAGCTTAATTAGAGATGAATCTGTCATTCACTTCTTAATTAGATCTTACCAAGCCAAAACATAGAGCTTGCGCCCATTACCGTGGTCACTTGTGTTCCGCTAACTAAATTTTATTGATAGGTTAAAATGCAAATTGGTCAAGGCATGTCAAGTATCAAATACAAGACGGTGGTTGTCACATGGTCCTTTAGAAAAATGTGTATCATATAAAGGCTTGCAAATAAATGGGTCAAGGTTTGTTACTAAGGATATTCAAAGAGTCACGCAAAACACCGGTGTTTCAATTGAATCAAAATCTTTAGTTGCATCATCACAAATAAGTAGTGGTTTCTATGGCGTTTTAGAACAAATTCTCGTGTTGGACTACCAACATATGTTTCAAATTCCCTTAATCAAATGTGACCGGGCTCACACCTATTTTGGTGTCAAGATAGAAAAAGGTTTTACATTGGTCAACTTACGTCAAAGATAAGAACCAATATCAAAATGATCCATTCATTTTAGCGTCACAAGCCCGACAAGTTTTCTATTCTCGAGAGTCGATACATCGAATTGGTTTGTGATGTTAAAACCACCACCAAGGGGTTTCCATGAATTAGAGGAATACAATGAATGTGAAGACACAAGTTGCCATCCAAGTGGAACCTTCAACTCTTGGCTTACAAATGAATGATGATACTGAGATTTATGCAAGAATCGATGCCGAACCTATCTTAGTGGTTCCGACAAAGAAGAAAAACAAGAAGAATAAGAAAAAGAAAAAGAAGTGCCGCTGATGGTGGGTTTAATTACTCTTTTCATTTCCACAGATGCTCTGAACCTATTTTGTTTCTTTCATTTTGCTTCAGATTGTATTTTTGCTTTTAAAATGACACTGTTGCAGTTTGCTTTTCTGGAATGTCTTTACTTATTTTGCAACAATGTCTTACTTTTATTCCAGCTTAATATACTTCACAACTTTAAGCATTTGCAGCTTTCTTAATGGAATTTGAAATGATTGCAGGCCTTGTACAATTCACTAAAACTTCCATGAATCGAATGTATCGTGATTGTTGATTGAAATGTGATTGCAGGCATTGGACAGACTTTCTTATATGCTTCAGGAAAAATGGTGCATTTGCTGGCATTTTTTTTTAAGGCTAATTTAAAAATTTGGTCTAATATATAAAAGAATGTAAATATAATTACATGTATAAATGTGGCAGGATGGTTGGAATGTCATATTGGCCAGCGGAGACTCATGTTCGACTCTCACCAGGCTTTTTTTTTTTTCATAGTTATTTTTCATTTTACAACTCTTCTAAGGGTTGCAGAAGATCTATTTATCTTTTTCTTCTTATCTATTCAATCTCCCCATCACTTATTCTCCTCCACTTATCTTCTTTTCCGTCGTTTTTTCTTTTTCTCCTCCATCTCCGCAGAACCTCCTCCTTCATCTCCTTAACCACGAAAATTTAAAACCCATCAATAGATTGAGCTGAAGATTTCTTCACCACCAACACCTTCTCGATATGTGTTAAGGAAAAAAAAGGTTTGATTCTATAACCCATTTTAGGGTTTTATTATTTTTTTGATTGCCCGTTCTGTTTAACTACTATTGATCCGAGAATGATGATACTGATTAAAATTAGTCCTAGCTTCAATATATCTATTAATCAACACTAATCAATCATGTGTAAATTAGCCATCACCGAATTAGGCTTTAAAAACACTTAGGGTTCATAAATTTTCGTAAATTAGGCCTGTGGAGAAATTTTCTTCAATTAGGCTTTAAAACACCGAATTAGTCATGGGTGGAGGTGTGAAAGATTCTCCGTGTAGCAGAGAGTAGCAACAAGAATAACATGAGAATGAAAAAACCTAACTCGAGTGTGCTATGTGTGAACAAGGGTTTCATGAGACAAAAGTGTGTCCTTGGCTCTATTCTAGGTGTAAGCATGTTCCTTGTAATGGTGTGAGGGCATTTCGCAATCTAAAACAACCGAAACCTATGGAAAAATGTTTTTCAAGTGCACCATACCTACTCGCACCTATTTTGAATGGTTTATCGATGCTTTCGACCCTTGCAAATCCAAGTTGTTGTTGTTACCATCGGTGAAAAGCTGTGATGCTTGTGGAGAAGATGATCACTCTTTTAAAATTGTCCGCTGCACACGGCCAGTTGTGCTTCTCTTCAACCCGCAATAACAAACTCAACCTAAAAATATGCAACAATCAACACAATAAGCACATAGCTTACCCGGTATGTGAAGAATGTGGAGATTTTACATGGGCCTCAGATGCTATCTTCATTGCCGCAAAGGAAAAAGTTAGAGTTTCGCAAATCAAATAGCCGATCTAATTACAAATCTAGGAAAAGTCATATGTAATAAGATTTCATTTTATGTGTAGTATGAATTGGTGCGGACTTGTTTTATAATTAAAATTATGCTATGTTGATGACTTATAATATTGTTTGTATGATAAATTGAATGTTTCTCTTGAAGAACCCCCTTTTAACTCCGCCATTGAATAATTTCATTTGCTTTGGTCTCAAGCCCTGATAAAGGAGGAGAGAAAAGGGATTTATTGAGTTGGTCTCTAATTCAAGCGGTTGGCGAGAAAAACAGTAACACATTCCTATAATATCTCGAAACTTTTAGCATTTGCGGCTTCTTTCATGACTCGTTGTGTTTGCTTTACCAAAATTTGCATGAATCCGCTACTTTGAGCATATAAATATACACCTCCACGTGTTTCATTCATTTACATTTTCGAGATATACAACCTCCGGTGCCGTGAGTGTTGATTGAAATGAGATTGCAGTCGTCCTTGTATAATTCAGAGAAAGCCTTGTATGTTTCGAGGCAAAATGGCGCACTTGCTGGCCATTTTTTAAGGCTCGATTGAAATTATTGTTAAATATTAACGTAGATGTCCTTTGATAATCATACATGTAATCGTGGAATGGTGGTTAGAATCCCAGTCTACACAGAGGAGGCCCGAGTTCGAATCTCACCCTAGCCTATTTTTTTCCTAGTAAATTTTCATTTTACAACCCTTATAAAGGTTGCGAATGTTGATTAAAAGAAAAAGCACAAATCTACCAAAGATTGTGAATCGGCAGGATGGTTGACGTCTTGTACTAACACCTAGTAAGCTTGGGTTCGATTCTCTATAAGAACATTTTTCAAATTTTTTTTTTTCCTATCTTCAACGACTCTTATTAGTGTTGTTTTAAAATCATTCACTACCTTTAAGATGTGAGTTGTAAATTCTAAAGGTGGTCACTTCTCTCTACAACCCTTTTCACACAACAAGTTGTGGTTCTGATTCTCGTCACTACTCTTAGGAACTCGTTGGTCCTAAGAGTTGGACATATTTTACTTTGACAACGCTTTTGTTGGAAAAAGTTGTAAAACATACTACATTTTACAACTTTTAATTTACGAGTTGTCAATCTACAGTTGTAGATTACTAATTTTCCCGTAGTGTCACTAGTCGATTTGCTCTGGTTAAGCGTGTGGAAGAGGCTTTATCTTCCATCGAGGATATGCGTGAGGTGATTTGGTCACACCGTTTCAAGACGTTATTGCCGATTCGGGAGCACCATCGCGACGTGTGCGTAGAAAAGGAGTTCAACACTTCGTGGTTTGTCGAAGGCCTTGCTGAGATCCAAAAGTTGAAAGATGCAACAATGGAAAGCCTTTCCGCCGAGGAGATTGCACGACAGGAGGTAGAACTCGAAAAGCTTTCCAAGATGTTGACTATGAAGAGAGCGGCTCTTGAAGATGCAAAGTTGACTTTCTTTAAGAAGAACAGACCTCTGTTGGATGATTTTCCTTGAATGTTTCTCTGTTAAACTTTCATTTAGGTTCTTTTTCTCTTCTTTTTTTGAAAGACATACCGGATGTCTGGTTCAAAGTTTGACCAGTTTTTGGTAGATAATTTGGTAGCTTTGAGGATATTGGATTATTTCTGGGATGAATGGTTTTGATAATATGACTCGATTATGTTTTGGGAAAGGAATATTGCTTTTATGAAAGTGCGTGCTAGCAATAGGCACAATACTCAGTAGTATGACGGTTTAACTAAGAGCCTAAAAACAGATCGTATATCTTGCGCAGTCATAATTTACTCACTTCATAGGTTTTTGTGAACACGCCCCTCTCCATGTAAAAGGCGGCTTTGCTGGTAGCATCGCCAGCAAGTCCCAATCGCTGGTAGCATCTTCGGCGAGTCCCCAGTTTTCTCGTGTATTTTTTGCAACTGGTAACCGGGTCGTCTGGTAGTTGAGTCGGATCGAGTGGTAGCATCTTGACAAGTCCCCAGTTTCTTGTGTAGTTTTTATAACTAGTAACCGGTCGTCTGGTAGTTGCGTCGGATTGAGTCGCCTTCCCCTACCATCTTGACATCCGGGTCGAAGAACGAGATCGACAGTCTGACATTGTAGCCGATAGATCAATCCTCCCGCTCGTGGTCGCCAATTGTTTATGGGTAAAAATCGTTTCGCCGATTTCGGTAATTTCGGTAGGTGAGTGAGAAACTGGTTCAAACCCTAAACAAATGTGCCGCACGTGAGCACTTTATAGATTCGAGGGATCAACCGCACAAGTCCGGCCTAAACCAAGAAATGGCCGTTCCGGACTTGCTTCGGTCACAAAGTGGAGGAGAAGGGTTGATTTGGGGAGGGAAGCAAAGAAAGGTGTTGAGACCGTAATAATTCTAGGAGAGTAGTGTCTCGACTTGTATCAGAAAGTAGAAGCTTCGTAAGCTTGCAAGAGATGAAAGCTTTTTAGAGAGCTTGCAAAGTTGCCTTTTATGAGAGTGTAGTATTTTTCTCCTGACCAAGACTTATCGTCTGGTGGAAATAGGTAAGACCTATTTATACAAGTCGAGATTGAAACGTACCCTGGCCTCATGAAGGAAGAGACTAAAGGGTGAAATAATGGGAGGAGGTGGTAACCGCATGGTGTTAATGGGTGAAAACGTTTTCACCATTATTTCCTCATTTATTTGATCGCTTTATTCCTTTTCACGCTTTCTTAATGTGAGCGTAGTGTACGCTGCAAGCTGTGACCGCCAAACCAAAACCCCGAAAGCATCCCTAGTTTGTGTTGATATCTCGAGTGTTGGTTGCACCTTGAGTGCAAGTGGTGCTGCTAGTGGCGCGTGTGGAATGTGCCATTGGCATGTGCAGAATGCCTTGGTGGTAGGTTGTACGTTGAGTGTAAGTGGCAATGCCAGAGCTGCTAGTGGCGTGTGTGGCATGTGCCATTGGCATGTGCGGAATGCCTTGGTGGTAGGTTGTACGTTGAGTGTAAGTGGCAATGCCAGAGCTGCTAGTGGCGTGTGTGGCATGTGCCAATGGCATATGCGGAATGCCTTGGTGGTAGGTTGCATGGGTTGCAAATTAGGCTACCAGCGTGGGTTTTGGCGTGTGCCAGTAGCGCGTATGGTCGAATTGGCCTAGGTTGCACGGCTTGCAAGTTAGGCTACCAGCGCGCATTAGGGCCACGGCTAGGTGATGAAGGCTACCAACGAGCGTGTTGGCATGTGCCAATGGCATGCGTGGCCGTTATGGCCGTGGCCTTGGTAGGAAAAGCTACCAGCGAGCATGTTGGCATGCGCCAATGGCATGCGTGGCCGTTAGGGCCGTGGGCCTTGGTAGGAAAAGCTACCAGCGAGCATGTTGGCATGTGCCAATGGCATGCGTGGCCGTTAGGGCCGTGGCCTTGGTAAGAAAAGCTACCACCGAGCATGTTGGCATGTGCCAATGGCATGCGTGGCCGTTAGGGCCGTGGCCTTGGTAGGAAAAGCTACCAGCGAGCATGTTGGCATGTGCCAATGGCATGCGTGGCCGTTAGGGCCGTGGCCTTGGTAGGAAAAGCTACCAGCGAGCATGTTGGCATGTGCCAATAGCATGCATGGCCGTTAGGGCCGTGGCCTTGGTAGGAAAAGCTACCAGCGAGCATGTTGGCATGTGCCAATGGCATGCGTGGCCGTTAGGGCCGTGGCCTTGGTAGGAAAAGCTACCGAGCATGTTGGCATGTGCCAATGGCATGCGTGGCCGTTAGGGCCGTGGCCTCGGTAGGAAAAGCTACCAGCGAGCATGTTGGCATGTGCCAATGGCATGCGTGGCCGTTAGGGCCGTGGCCTCGGTAGGAAAAGCTACCAGCGAGCATGTTGGCATGTGCCAATGGCATGCGTGGCCGTTAGGGCCGTGGCCTTGGTAGGAAAAGCTACCAGCGAGCATGTTGGCATGTGCCAATGGCATGCGTGGCCGTTAGGGCCGTGGCCTTGGTAGGAAAAGCTACCAGCGAGCATGTTGGCATGTGCCAATGGCATGCGTGGCCGACTTGGCCTAGGTTGCATGGTTTGTAAGCCTAGGCGCGGGCGCCATTTTGGCATGGCGTGGCTAGGGCCAAGCCAGAGTGCTTGGCTTGGCGTGACGTGACTAGCGTAGCTAGGACCAAGGTAGAGTGCGTTTGGCATGGCGTTAGCCTAGCTCGGGCTAAATGTGGCTTGGCATGATTTGCCATTGGCATGGAAGTGAATTAGGGTTTTGTTCGTTGTAACCCTAATTTGAAAAAATACCCCCTATTAAATACTGACTACATGCCTTAAATGTCCTAATAAATGTGTCACTGGTGACATTAGGTTATCTTTAGGGTTTTACGAGTTTACCCTTTGTTTAAAAACCATCATCAACACCAGTATTCATGAGATATGTCGTTGTCCAGCCGAGAGACTACATATCTGCACGTACTCTGAGAGACAGTATTCTCAGTTAGAGATTTGATGAGAGACCCGTGTCTCAATACTCACGTCTGATTGCTGGATTAGGAGTTCGTATAATTATGGGTTTACGATTTTATCCTTTGTCAAAAATACACCATCTACATTAAGTTCCTGCTTAGTGAGGAAAGCCGTGTTCCTAAGTCAGCATTGAATGGTGATTTTCCGGTCATAAACAATATAAGTAACTGAACTTAGTCGTAAGTTAAGATGTTACCGGATTTCAATAGTACGAGCATACCATGACTTGAATGGAGATCCCGGTGGCATGATAGAGTGTCGTTTGGTGAACATAAGTTAGTGTTGAACCGCTGATTCGGACGACGGGACCTTGGTCGTTTCGGATTCGCAGGCCGGGCCCAATAAGGAAATCCTTAGAAAATTAGGTTTTGGAAATAAAATTTGGTATAAAAGGAATTAATCCCTTTTTTTTATTATTTTTTCCACGACCAGTGCTTTGATCCCTTCATCATCTTCACGCCAGGGAGGAGGAAGAAATTCGCAGGATCTTTCAAAGACAATGTAGGCCAGCCGCCGCCACTGTCCCACCAATCAATCCGCGCGCCGACCAGGTACGTACAATTTTTTTTTTTCTTTTTTTTTACATAAGTTGCTGAGTTTATGTGAGTTTCATGAAGTGATCATGTTGAAAACCCCATATTTATGCATGTGAGTAGGATTTTATTGAAAAACCCTTATTTTTTGAAAACGTATGTTCGTTTGATCGTTAGTTTTTGAAAACTAATAATAATCCCTGATTTATGAGAGATTTTTGTTTCATATATGAAGATTCAGGTCCAGTGATAAATGATAGGTGTAGAATACACCGTATTTACTATCTAGAGTTTATGCTTTCTTTGCTATTTTTCTTGTAAATTATGTATTTTACGCTTGTTTTGAGTTTTATAGCTACTATGGAGTCACACGGAGGAAAAGGAGAAGAAATCACCATATTTTAGCAAAAGGGTAAAATTGTCATTTCACCAAGGAGGGAATACTATATGGAGCCCAGCCAAGGTTAAGGGGAGGTCAAAGAGGTGCCCCTTATCCAAAAGAAGGGAGTGAGAATAGCACAATTGGGGTGTACTTATGGTGGGTGTTTGAATCCACCCACACCCTAAACTCTGACCCATACCCTGCTCCACACCCGTACCCGGATCCATGCCCGAATCCAACCTCAAATCACCCAACCCTAAATCGACATATTCTCTGAGTTCTTTCAATCATTTAGTTTTTCTGAAAGAGAGAAAAGATAAAAAAACAGCCGTTGCTGCTATCAATCCAAGAAGAATTATTAATGATGCAAGGCTGTGAAGACGGGTTCGATTTGAGTATAGTTAGGGGATCTGAAGTAGCTCGGAAGATATGGGTGTCTGATTCTCAGATCAAGAATTGAAGAAGAACACAGGAGATTCAGGGACTCAGGAGAGAATTTAATGGAAGAATGAAGAAGAAGAGAGATGAATCAGATCGAGAAGAACACAGTGATGGGTTTTTGGTGTTGTTAAAGGCTACTGCTTGTTGAGAACTGAGAGATTGAATCAAGATTTGAAGTCATTTGCGATCGAAATTGAGAGAAGATCAAACAATGGGTTTCCCTGAAAGAGATCGAGAGACAGAGTGTGGGTGTTTGTCTGGGTAAAGTCTGAGAAGAAAATAGGGTTTTGGTGCTGTGTGGAACGCTGAAGCAATGAGTTCAGGGGAGAGCTAATGGGTGCAATGAAGTGTTGATGCTGCTCAAAGAGATTTGATAATGGTTGGCAATCTCTACATTTGAGATAGATGTAGCTGTAATTGATGAGATGAGCTCTCTGAGAAAATGGGTTTTGAATCAAAAACAGGTTGATTGAGCTGCTGTGATGTCAAGAATACAGGAATTTGAGATGGTCTGATGCCACAGAGAGAAGATGTGCTGCTGTTGAACAACATAGAAAGGAAGGAATTGATAACGAAGATGGTGGTGCTGTTGCAGGGGATTGAATTGATAACGAAGATGGTGTTGACTGCAAGTATGAAATGATTTGAAGCCATCTGAAGCAGCAATTGGGTATGAGCTGAAGCTTGAAATGGTGAAACTAGATGAATGCTTAGGAATGTCACAGGACTGATGAAGTAGAGGCCTGAAATTGGCCGGGAAAGCTCTGAAATAAACGAAACTCGGCCAAATCATCCTTCTGGCGAGTCGACTCGGACCGATCAGGACGATCCCGATGACCGATCCCAACCGAGTTCGATGACCGATTCCGGTTAGTTGAATTAGATTAAGTCACCGAGTAAGCACCGACTCATTTCGACTCGGTGAGTAAGCCCGATTAATCGAGTCAGAAGCTAACTCGAGTCTGACTCACTCTTTCTCCTTGACCTTTGACTAACAGTTGACTGACAGTTGACCTGTTTGACCGTTAGTCCTAACGGAGGACTGACGGAATATTCCATCGAATATTCTCTCGACGGACAGAAATTTTCAGGCGACCGGCGGCGACAATTCCTACTGGATTAGGCCACAATCCCGATTTTCCCGGCAAGCCAAAAATTCCAGAATTTTCTATGGACTTCTCTCATGGGTGTGGAGACTTGGGCTAGGAATTGGATGGAGAATTGGACTCAAATTTGGAAAGAGAAGGTGGAAGAGTTGAGAAAAGCTTGGATTTGGAAATTGAATTGCAAAAGGAAAAGGATTCTATTCCTTAGAAGATTTGGAGAATATTGAAGCCTATAAATAGAGAAGTTTTCTACAACTTCTACACACCTCTCTACACACACATCACTTGTGTTTTTGCTTGCTTTTCTAAGATTTTTCTTTTTAGTTATTTGTGTGAACTCTTGAAAATTCTCCTTTTAATTATTATTTGTGTGAATTTCAAAAACATGAGTAGCTAATTTTCTTATTGATTGAGGATGAATTCCTAGTTCTTAACATGATTTGAGTTTTTGTTTTCAAATTCTATCTTGAGATTTTTCACATGATTATCGATTGTTTTTACTAATAGGAGTGATCTTAAAGACATTCATGATTGATTGATAGATTGTTTGGAGTGCACGCTAAATTAATTTGTTAATTGATCTATATCTAGTATAAGTTAGGGAATACGTAATCGTTCTCGACACTTTACACAAGTAGAAAACACGAGACCTTGCGGAGGGATTCCGTGGAGCAATTGTGTGTAGAAACAACGCTAGAAAGTGAACCAAGCGAACCGAGTTTAACTACTAGTACTAAACCTAAATTCATAAATCTTAATGCATTCTGGGAATTACATCTTGTAAGCGAACCTCAAGGTGGTTCTTTTGAATAGAATCTGATAACTAAGCGGACTGTTACTCGGTGAAATTAGGGATTTTGGGGCTAGCTAAGCGGACCTGCTATCCTACGGTTGGTGATAATCTGTGACTAATAACAAGTAGAAAAGAACATAACTTTAATCATTGTTTCGAATGAAGAAGGATTCCTTGATCTTGTCTCTCTTATTGCTTTCATCTTTCAACTTTCGATTTTAATTGCTTTGTTTATTTTCTTTTGCTTTTTACACCCCCCTTTCGTGACAACTTTTACAACTAAGATCTCTTGCTCCTCGTGGGAACGAACTTGACTTCCATTATATTATTTTTAATTGAGTGGAAACATTAATTAATTTGATTGCACCTACGACACGCATCAAATTTTGGCGCCGCTGCCGGGGAGCAACGGGCGATTTTTAGTTGTTTTATTTTTCTTTTTGCTTTATTCTTGCTTTGTTAGATTCTATACCGTATCTAACTTAGTTTGTGAGAATCTTGTTTCAGGTGTTATACCTTTGGTGAATGCTTAAAGGGGGTAGACCGAGTCCAATACGTCTTCGATCCGGCACTCAACTAAAGGATTTCATTCGTGCGATTAACACTCCACTTCCTCCTTCTTCATCAAGTGATTCGGACAAAGAGGAAGAAACAATGGCTGATCGTACACTAAAGGACCTAGCTTCTCACAAGCTTGATACACAACAATGGTGTATCCAAACTAATTCAACCTTCGAGATCAAGCCGGGGTTGATTAGAGAGTTACCAAAGTTCCATGGCATGGTGAATGAGGACCCAAAATAAACATCTTATGGACTTCTATGCCATAGTTATGGCCATGCTTCCACAGGAGACTAATGCGGATGGAGCATTGTTGAAAGCTTTCCCGTTTTCTTTGGCGGGCAATGCTAAGGAATGGTTATATTATTTGCCTTAGGAAGTATCACAACATGGAATGGTATGAAGAAACTTTTCCTCGAGAGATATTTTCCCGCATCCAAAGCTACTCAAATTCGCAAGGAGATTTGTGGATTGAAACAACAAGTGGGAGAATCATTGTATGAATGTTGGGAGCGATACAAGAGGTTGGTGGCAAGCTGTCCACACCATCAATTTAGTGATGTTATGATACTCCAATACTTCTATGAAGCTCTTCACCCAAGTGATAGGTCTCTTCTTGACGCCGCGGGTGGTGGTGCACTAATGAACAAGACTTTGACCGAAGCTAGAGAGTTGATTGAAAGTATGGCGGCAAACTCGCAACAATTCTACACAAGGGATGAACCAATGGCTAGGCGAGTGCATGAAGTTAGTGATTCTTCATCACATCTTGATCAAAGGATGAGTAACATGGATATAATGATGCAAAGGATTGCCGCGGTACTTATTCCGGATGGTGAGACCGAACAAGTGAATGCTTTATATCCAAATCAAAGGCCAAGGTACGATCCATACTCCAATACCTATAATCCCGGTTGGAAGGATCATCCCAACTTTAGTTATGCAAACACGCAAGCGGCGGCTCCTAATCCATATGCGCAACAAGGAGGTTTTCAACAATCACGTTTCCAACCTCAACAACAAGGTGGTTCTCAACAATTCCAACCACAACAAGTCAAGGAACGTGATTCTTCAATTGATGATAAGCTTAATGTCATGATGCAAGGTATTACGTCATTGTTTCAACAAAATCAACAAAAGACCGATTCGGCTATCAAGGATTTACAAACTCAAATGGGACAATTGGCGACCGATGTGAACCTATTAAAATCTCAAGCATCCACAAAACTTCCTTCACAACCATTTGTGAATCCAAGAGAGAATGTTAATGCGGTTACTTTAAGAAGTGGAAGACAAGTGGAGGGTCCAAGTCATCATGAAGAAGCTATTGAAGAGGTAGTCAATAACAAGAAGGACACCGCACCAAAGGAGAATTCCACACCAAACGACCAATCCAAGGAACCGGTTTCTACTTTCACTACTCCACCTCCTTTTCCTAGTCGTTTTGCTAAATCCAAGAAAGAAGCTCAAGACAAGGCACTTATGGACATCTTCAAGAAGATTGAAATCAACATCCCATTCATTGAGGCTATCAAGACAATTCCAAGGTATGCTAAGTTCATGAAGGAATTATGCATCAAGAAGGATAGGTTGCTTGATAATGAAATTACTAAAGTTGGCGAGAGTGCGTCGGCTATGCTATTGAAGAAGATGCCTACAAAGTGCACGGATCCCGGTGGTTTCACGGTGCCAATTACTATTGGTAAGCAAAGGTTTGAACATGCTTTACTTGACTTGGGTGCTTCCATTAGTGTGATGTCGGCCGAAATATATGACTCCTTGAATCTTGGACCTTTGAAAGAGACGAGAGTTATTATCCAATTGGCAAACAAGTCTAACATATATCCAAAGGGGCTTATAGAAGACGTGCTAGTGCAAGTAAATGAGCTTATTTTTCCGGTGGACTTCTTCGTGGTGGATATGGACAACAATGAGAACCGAGCATCTACTTCTTTACTTCTTGGGAGGCCATTCATGAAAACCGCAAAGACGAAGATTGATGTTGATAAGGGTACACTCACTATGGAATTCTACAAGGAGATAATACACTTTAACATATTTGAAGCAATGCGCTACCCAAGTGATGTGCATTCCGTTTACTCCATTGATGTGGTTGATTCATTAGCGCAACAAATGGTGGAATTGAACCAAGAGGATGAACTTGATGTGGTGTTGCAAAAGAGCATTGAATTGGACGTCCATGGCTTGTCTAACTTGGATGTTGAAATCTCCAAGGAATTAGTAGAGATGTGTGGTGCTTTGGCGACATTGCAAGAGGCTAAAAAGGGTAATGTTTCATATATTTCTTTACCCGTGAATGATGAAATACTTGTACCATCTATTGTGAAGGCGCCCAAACTAGAATTGAAGCCACTTCCGGACCATTTGAAGTATGCTTTCTTGGGGGATGGAGATGAGCTTCCGGTGATTATTTCTAAGAACCTCACACCGGTACAAGAAGACCGTTTGCTTAGAGTCTTGAAAGAGCACAAGACGGCTATTGGGTGGACAATTGCGGACATCAAAGGCATTAGTCCATCCATGTGCATGCATAGGATTCTAATGGAAGAGAACGTGAAGCCGGTACGTGATGCTCAACGTCGGCTTAATCCTCCCATGATGGAGGTTGTGAAAAAAGAGATACTCAAATTGCTAAGTGTGGGGGTAATCTACCCAATTTCCTATAGCAAGTGGGTAAGTCCGGTTCAAGTGGTACCAAAGAAATCCGGAGTCACGGTTGTTCGAAATCAAGACGATGAACTTGTTCCTACAAGAGTTCAAACCGGTTGGAGAGTGTGCATTGATTATAGAAAGCTTAATTCCGCAACCCGAAAGGATCACTTTCCTTTACCTTTCATTGATCAAATGTTGGAGAGGTTAGCGGGGCATTCTTATTATTGCTTCTTGGATGGTTATTCGGGATACAACCAAATTGTTATTGCACCGGAGGACCAAGAGAAGACCACTTTCACTTGTCCATTTGGAACGTTTGCATATAGACGGATGCCGTTCGGCCTTTGCAATGCGCCGGCTACTTTTCAAAGATGCATGGTGAGTATATTCTCGGATTATGTGGAGCGCATCATCGAGGTATTTATGGATGACTTTAGTGTTTATGGAAATTCTTTTGATGGTTGTTTAAATAACCTTGAACTAATTCTTAAACGATGCATAGACACAAACCTTGTCCTTAATTGGGAGAAATGTCACTTTATGGTAAACCACGGCATAGTACTTGGTCACATTGTGTCCTCTCGAGGGCTCGAAGTGGACAAGTCAAAGATAGATTTAATAAGAAACTTACAATATCCCACTTCGGTGAGGGAAATCCGTTCTTTTCTTGGCCATGCAGGTTTCTATAGGCGGTTTATCAAGGATTTCTCCAAAATCTCCATGCCGATGTGCAAGTTATTACAAAAGGAGGTACCTTTCGACTTCAACAAGGAATGCGAGGATGCTTTTGACAAATTAAAGGATATGTTGACAAGTGCGCCAATTATCAAATCACCGGATTGGAATCTTCCATTTGAATTAATGTGTGATGCTAGTGATTATGCGGTTGGAGCCGTTTTGGGTCAAAGGGTGGACAAGTTGTCCCATGTTATCTATTATGCATCTAGGACCCTTAATGATGCACAAATCAATTATTCTACCACGGAAAAGGAGTTATTGGCTATAGTTTTTGCTTTGGAAAAATTTCGATCATACTTGGTGGGTACAAAGGTTATTGTGTATTCCGATCATGCCGCACTAAGACACTTGATAAAGAAGAAAGAAGCTAAGCTAAGATTAATTCGGTGGATCTTATTGTTACAAGAATTCGACATAGAAATTCGTGATAAGAGGGGTGTGGAGAATACCGTTGCGGATCATCTTAGTAGGCTTGTTATGTCTCAAGAGGAACTTCCATTACATGACCGCTTCCCGGACGAACAACTTTTCTCCATGGAAGAATCAACACCTTGGTATGCGGATATAGTGAATTACTTGGCGACAAGGAAAGTACCTAGTACAATGTCCAACTTCCAAAAGATGAAACTTAAGAAGGTAGCTAAGCAATATGTGTGGGATGAACCATACTTATGGAAATATGGCGTTGATCAAATAATGCGAAGGTGCGTGCCTAATTCCGAATTTCAATCCATTCTCTCCTTTTGCCACACTTTTGCATGTGGTGGCCACTTTGGTTCTAAGCGTACCGCTCTCAAAGTTCTCGAGAGTGGATTTTATTGGCCCACCTTGTTTGAAGATTCATATGTTTTTTGTAAATCGTGTGATAGATGTCAACGAACGGGCAATCTAGGTGCTCGAAATCAAATGCCACTCACACCAATTCTTGCCGTTGAGATTTTTGATGTGTGGGGTATCGATTTTATGGGTCCTTTTGTCAATTCGAATGGGAATTTTTATATACTTCTTGCCGTTGATTATGTTTCGAAATGGGTGGAAGCTAGAGCCACCAAAACTAATGACTCTCAAGTTGTTTGTGATTTTGTAAGGGAAAACATTTTCAATAGGCATGGTACTCCAAGAGTGGTGATAAGCGATGGAGGCTCACATTTCAAGAAGGCTTTCCACGCTCTCCTCAAGAAGTACAACATAACACACAAAATTGGTACGCCTTATCATCCACAAACTAGTGGACAAGCGGAAATTTCGAATCGTGAGATAAAATCCATTCTTGAGAAAATGGTGAATACCACGAGGAAAGATTGGAGCTTTAAGCTCAATGATGCACTTTGGGCGTATAGAACGGCGTATAAGACACCGATTGGTATGTCTCCATATAGGTTGGTTTATGGTAAGGCTTGTCATCTTCCGGTTGAACTTGAACACAAGGCTTATTGGGCGATAAAGAAATTCAACATGGAGTATGATGAAGCGGGGAAACAAAGGAAGTTACAATTACATGAGTTAGAGGAGATACGTAATGATGCTTACGAGAGTGCTCGGATTTACAAGGAAAAGACTAAGCTTTTTCATGACAAGATGATTTCGCGGAAAAGTTTTGTTGTGGGGCAAAAAGTTCTTTTATTTAATACTCGTTTACGTTTATTTCGGGAAAGCTTAAGTCCCGTTGGGTGGGACCATTTGTTGTTACTAATGTTTATGCTCATGGTGCGTTGATATTGTTAGCGAAAAACAGGACAACAATTGAAAGTCAATGGCCATAGGTTAAAGCCATATTATGAAAACTTTCCAACGGAGCATGTGGACGTAATTGGACTTCAAGATGCACTCCTCACGGAGGAGTAATGTGCCGCAAGAGCTAAGTCGGGCCGTCGACTTTAAAACAAGCGCTTAATGGGAGGCAACCCATCGGTTTTGTATTTCTTATCTTTTTGCTTTTTGTTATTTCTTTTTCTTGTTTCTTATCATGTTAAAATTTCCCACCTTGACTTTACTAGGAGGATTCAATTACATTGAGGACAATGTAAGGTTTAAGTGTGGGGGAGTGGTTAAGCATGTTTTTAAAACAAAAATTACAAAAAAAATTAAAAAATTTTGAAAAAAAAAAAAAAAAAAAAGTTTTACTTAAAACTTCAACTTTTAAAGATTTTAGAGTCACTAGCATACTTCTAGGTATGTTTACATAGAGATTTTGACCGACATAATTGAACTTGGAAGTGTTAGAGAACTACATTCGGATTTCTTGTTTGTTTGAATGTTAAATAATGGATTTAATCATGCCGGTAATGCGAATTTGGTGCAGGGAGAAGTGCGTTATTAGAGTTGATAATCAATCATTAGTGGAGACTACCCGTATTCATATCATGAGAGGCACCGACCAGAAATTTTCCATCTACTAAAGAGCTTTCTTTTGAGTGTGTGTCACCGTAAGTAAATTCCGGGTAGAATGGTGAGCTACCCAACCTCCCACCAATAAAAGCACTACTCTTTGATCTCTTGAGTGCTAATTTTGTCAATCATGAGGGTGACGTCCATAGATGAAAGCCTCCTTCTTGTAGTTCGATTTGCAGTTAGCACCATTCTCTCTCGCGACAACAACGGATCCATAGAAACACATTCATCATCAACAAGGAGCGACACCAAAATCTACAAGGAAAGTTGGAAAAGTTTAAGGTTTACAAGCAACGGAATGAGAAAAAGAGCAAATTTCAAATACAAGTAAAAGCAACATATAAAGAGCGGATTTACATATATGTTGAAGACTTACAATACAATGAGGTAATTTTATATTCAAGTATGAAGACTTATTCATGAAAGCGAAGAAAATTAAAAGGTGAGAATTTTTGAAGTTTATGATTTCAAGTTGTGAAGAATCAAGCGGTAAAATACTTCTCCCACGGCCATGGTTTATTTTTGTATTTAATTTCTCTTCTTCAAAAAAAAAAATAAAAAAAAAAAAAAAAAATAAAAAAAAAAAAAAAAAAAAAAAAAAAAAAAAACAAGAGAAATATTTGTTTTGTTAATAAGCCGTGGGAAAGGAAAATATATAAGGAAGTTTCAAGCGACAAGGATTTTTAGGTAAAAAGAGTTACAAATTGTTAAGGATTTATGAAATTCAAGGGTTTATCATCAATAGTTGAAACCGAAGACGAAGACCATGAAGATCAAGACGAGGAGCGGAAGACATTTCTATTGGATGCCGTGAGAGTGGTGTTATCATAATTGGCGATCGGATGTGAAGGTAAGTAAGTAATCTCATCCTCAATATAAATGGTTGATTTCCTTTCTTAGAGATCGTCAGAAAAATGGTTTTTCAAAATATTGAAAGATGTGGGTTTTTAAAAATATTTCGGAAGTTATCCTTCCTACCATTCAACGTGTTGCAGGAATTCTCTCTTCATTCCTACATGCACACATGTGAGAACCATAAAAAAGCTGTCTTTTTGAGTGCAATTATCATAAAATCTTATTTGGTGAGGCATAAGTCGAGGCGAAATGCTTATTGATCGTTTCTCAAACACGCGTTCTCTCATTATGGTGTGGTTATTTCTCACTCAACAATTAAGAACGAGAATATGTTCTTTAGTATTTCTAACTTCTTATTACTAGCATGCAGAAACTCTATGTCCTCATAACTCTTTGGATGCTTGTGACGCTTGAACGCTTTGAAGTTGTGAGTTTTTAGTTTGATTTGCTCGAGGACTAGCAAAGTCTAAGTGTGGGGGAATTTGATAGGTGTAGAATACACCGTATTTACTATCTAGAGTTTATGCTTTCTTTGCTATTTTTCTTGTAAATTATGTATTTTACGCTTGTTTTGAGTTTTATAGCTACTATGGAGTCACACGGAGGAAAAGGAGAAGAAATCACCATATTTTAGCAAAAGGGTAAAATTGTCATTTCACCAAGGAGGGAATACTATATGGAGCCCAGCCAAGGTTAAGGGGAGGTCAAAGAGGTGCCCCTTATCCAAAAGAAGGGAGTGAGAATAGCACAATTGGGGTGTACTTATGGTGGGTGTTTGAATCCACCCACACCCTAAACTCTGACCCATACCCTGCTCCACACCCGTACCCGGATCCATGCCCGAATCCAACCTCAAATCACCCAACCCTAAATCGACATATTCTCTGAGTTCTTTCAATCATTTAGTTTTATTACAATTTTCTGAAAGAGAGAAAAGATAAAAAAACAGCCGTTGCTGCTATCAATCCAAGAAGAATTATTAATGATGCAAGGCTGTGAAGACGGGTTCGATTTGAGTATAGTTAGGGGATCTGAAGTAGCTCGGAAGATATGGGTGTCTGATTCTCAGATCAAGAATTGAAGAAGAACACAGGAGATTCAGGGACTCAGGAGAGAATTTAATGGAAGAATGAAGAAGAAGAGAGATGAATCAGATCGAGAAGAACATAGTGATGGGTTTTTGGTGTTGTTAAAGGCGGCTGCTGTTGAGAACTGAGAGATTGAATCAAGATTTGAAGTCGCTGCCAGACTGAAATTGAGAGAAGATCAAACAATGGGTTTCCCTGAAAGAGATCGAGAGACAGAGTGTGGGTGTTTGTCTGGGTAAAGTCTGAGAAGAAAATAGGGTTTTGTTCTTTGTGTGGAAGCAATTTGAAGCAATGAGTTGTGGGAGAGCCGATGGGTGCAATGAAGTGTTGATCTTTGCTCAAAGAGATTTGATAATGGTTGGCAATCTCTACATTTGAGATAGATGTAGCTGTAATTGATGAGATGAGCTCTCTGAGAAAATGGGTTTTGAATCAAAAACAGGTTGATTGATCTGCTGTGATGTCAAGAATACAGGAATTGGAGATGGTCTGATGCCACAGGGAGAAGATGTGCTGCTGTTGAACAACATAGAAAGGAAGGAATTGATAACGAAGATGGTGGTGCTGTTGCAGGGGATTGAATTGATAACGAAGATGGTGTTGATTTGCAAGTATGAAATGATTTGAAGCCATCTCAAGCGAGTAATTGGGTATGTCTTTGAAGCTTGAAATGGTGAAACTAGATGAATGCTTAGGAATGTCACAGAACGATGAAGTAGAGGCCTGAAATTGGCCGGGAAAGCTCTGAAATAAACGAAACTCGGCCAAATCATCCTTCTGGCGAGTCGACTCGTACCGATCAGGACGATCCCGATGACCGATCCCAACCGAGTTCGGTGACCGATTAGGTTAGTTGAATTAGATTAAGTCGGCCGAGTAAGCGGTGACTCATTTCGACGATCAGTGAGTAAGCTCATTAGCCGAGTCGAAGCTAACTCGAGTCTGACTCACTCTTTCTCCTTGACCTTTGACTAACAGTTGACTGACGGTTGACCTGTTTGACCGTTAGTCCTAACGGAGGACTGACGGAATATTCCATCGAATATTCTCTCGACGGACAGAAATTTTCAGGCGACCGGCGGCGACAATTCCGGCCGATTTCCGGCCACAATCCCAGTTTTCCGGCAAGCCAAAAAATTCCAGAATTTTCTATGGACTTCTCTCATGGGTGTGGAGACTTGGGCTAGGAATTGGATGGAGAATTGGACTCAAATTTGGAAAGAGAAGGTGGAAGAGTTGAGAAAAGCTTGGATTTGGAAATTGAATTGCAAAAGGAAAAGGATTCTATTCCTTAGAAGATTTGGAGAATATTGAAGCCTATAAATAGAGAAGTTTTCTACAACTTCTACACACCTCTCTACACACACATCACTTGTGTTTTTGCTTGCTTTTCTAAGATTTTTCTTTTTAGTTATTTGTGTGAACTCTTGAAAATTCTCCTTTTTAATTATTATTTGTGTGAATTTCAAAAACATGAGTAGCTAATTTTCTTATTGATTGAGGATGAATTCCTAGTTCTTAACATGATTTGAGTTTTTGTTTTCAAATTCTATCTTGAGATTTTTCACATGATTATCGATTGTTTTTACTAATAGGAGTGATCTTAAAGACATTCATGATTGATTGATAGATTGTTTGGAGTGCACGCTAAATTAATTTGTTAATTGATCTATATCTAGTATAAGTTAGGGAATACGTAATCGTTCTCGACACTTTACACAAGTAGAAAACACGAGACCTTGCGGAGGGATTCCGTGGAGCAATTGTGTGTAGAAACAACGCTAGAAAGTGAACCAAGCGAACCGAGTTTAACTACTAGTACTAAACCTAAATTCATAAATCTTAATGCATTCGGGAATTACATCTTGTAAGCGAACCTCAAGGTGGTTCTTTTGAATAGAATCGATAACTAAGCGGACTGTTACTCGGTGAAATTAGGGATTTTGGGGCTAGCTAAGCGGACACTGCTATCCTACGGTTGGTGATAATCTGTGACTAATAACAAGTAGAAAAGAACATAACTTTAATCATTGTTTCGTAACGAAGAAGGATTCCTTGATCTTGTTTCTCATATTGCTTTCATCTTTCAACTTTCGATTTTAATTGCTTTGTTTATTTTTTCTTTTGCTTTTTACACC
The DNA here is from genome assembly GCA_023531295.1 of Papaver armeniacum. NCBI lineage: Eukaryota > Viridiplantae > Streptophyta > Magnoliopsida > Ranunculales > Papaveraceae > Papaver > Papaver armeniacum. The sequence goes on from JAJJWW010015861.1 coordinate 41,731, forward strand.
CCCCCTTTCGTGACAACTTTTACAACTAAGATCTCTTGCTCCTCGTGGGAACGAACTTGACTTCCATTATATTATTTTTAATTGAGTGGAAACATTAATTAATTTGATTGCACCTACGACACGCATCAATAAAACTATGTTTATGAGCTTTCATGTGAGCCAAAGTTTTATCATGAAAAAGGTGAATTTTTCACAAAACTGAAATAAACCCTTGTTTCAAAGAATGACGATGATATGAAGAAAGAGTTTTTCTTCTTTATATATATGAACTTGTGTTCAATGATAAAATTTTGTTAATGAGCTTTCATGTAAATCGAAACTTTATCTTATAATGTATGAGTTTTCACAAAATTGGAATAAACCTTCGTTTCAAAGACGTATGATGATACGAAGGAAAGATTTTTTTTTTTATAAAACCATGGTCTATTCATGGATTTTTTTTTTTTTGCTAAAACCGTGGAGTGTCCACAAAATTTATTTTCGTGAGCCTTGCTCACGTAAAAAATATATTTTTTTATTTACGTGATTGAATCACGTTTTTTCTTATATATATGCAAATATATATTATTTTCTTTAAAGTCAAAACTTGAGTTTTGTGTAATATGACTTAGAAGTTGAACAATTATTTATGATGAAATAATACTTTAGTTTTCATAATTCCGTAGTGAATGTTCACACAAGTAGAAGTATTCATGATTTTATGAAAAATCTAAGTTTCGTTCGTTTTTGTAGGTTTCAAAGAGACGAACGATTTTGGAGTGTTAACTCTAGGACTACTATCACTATTGTTAGTGGAAGCGTAAAAAAGGTAAGAGTTGAGAGTTACCATTTTTCTAATGGATTTGTTTGCATGTTGGTAATCTTTTGTGCTTCTGATTCCAGAAAATGTCCGACAGAGATTACGATTATTGGTATTCCTCTTCTTCTTCTAGCTCTTCTGATGAGGATTCCAAGGCTCCTGTGACGAAATCGAAAGCTAGGGTCACTCAGAATGAGGGAGCGAAGCCAAGCGTACCCTTGAATGAACGAAGGGTCACTTTTGCTGAACTCAGGAAAAGAAAAGCTGAGGATGATGGAAAAGAGGCTCGTCAGTGTGAAAAGGATCGATTCCGGCGCAAAATACGAAGGACTGAAGAGAGACGTCAATTCTTGGAAGGGAGGCCTTCTGACTCTGATGATGATGCTTCGAAGAAGAGGATACATGGGAGGTACCATAGCGCAAGATTAAGCCTGATCGATATGAACGAGAGTTCCGGAATACCATGAAGCAAATTGAAGCGGAAGAGGACTGGGACTCAGATGATGATCCTGGAGCTTATCCGAATTCCATCGCTGCTGATTCTGACGAGGAGGAAGATACTGATGACAACTCTGATGATTCAGACAATGAGAAGGATAGTGGTGACGAGTCTAACAATTCGGATGGATCCGACGAGTAGCTTTATTTCCATCTTCTTTTCTTTTTAAACATTTGAATATTCCTTAGGATTCGTAGTAGACATTTCTTCGATGATTTGAATGACTTTTGCTTCGGATTTAAGATTTTCTTATGAATAAACACTTTACTAATGTTGATTCCTTTTGATCGAATGAAATGAACCAATGTCCATGCGCTTGAATCCATCATGATCTGTTTCAATGATCTTCGTCTTATGAGAAGTAGCATAGTACGGTTAAGAGACACATGACATGTACAAAGCCGCCTGGATTTTATTTTACTATGTCATTGTCAGTCCCCGTGCGTTGTTTTCCTCCGCGTCTTCAGTATCAACCTTTGAAACTCAGTGTTTCAGTGAAACTCGCAACTGAATTGACTATTCACATAATATAAACCTCCGCCGTGTCTAATATATATCTTCAAGACTTTGAGTCTATCATCTACGCAAATATTTATTCCATTCTTGAGTCAGTGTCATCGTGGAGAGAATTCTTGATCATACCTTGTTGTCGCTATGTCAAGCAATAGTATTTCTTCTAAAGATGATCCTCAGTCGAAGCGTGAAATAGCAGCGCCCATTTCAGTAAGTTGTATCTCTTTTTCATCTTTGTCTGATCAAGATTATTGATCATAAGAAAACAATTTATTGCAGGATAATTAGAAGAATGCTTCTTCTCATATTTCGAGGCCCAAGCGAACTGTTAGAGCTCCTGTCCGATATAGGTCGGCTCGTGCTGAGGCTGGATCATCTGTAAGTAATCTTATAACTCTTAAGATTCACTGTGCTTCATTGTAGTGAAATTAAATACTCCTTCGTTTCGTCGCAAGAGGATGTTCGTGTTGTTGTCGATGCCAAACGAAGAAGGAGCGGAAAGTCTGTGACTGTAGTCGAGGTTGAAGATAACAACGACCGGGTCAGTGAAGATTCTGTAGAATCCGTGGAGATAAGAGACAGTGTTCATGCTCGTGAATATCCCACAGCTGGACTCCCATTTGAAGCCCCTTTGCTCAATACTTTCCCAGGACAATGAAGTGGATGGCGGATTCGTCATTCCCAAATGTTACGCGCCTCTATATACTAAGATCTGGAAGAAGTATGGCCGCATTGCCACTACAGAGGTATGAGAAGGCTTTCTTCCAACCCTTTTAACCACAGTAGCTGGGTTGTTGCCGATCATTAAGGAAATGAACCAGATGCACTTGTCAGATGTCAAGAACCATGATCTGCATAAATGGGATGAGATGATCTCAAACTGCGAGACATTTCGATTTAATGTGAGCTGGCTTCGTCGTCGACTCGACATAATCAAGATTCATAAGCCGGCGGAGGCTACTGATGCGATTTCCACTACCACCGCTTTACCGGGAGGATGAGAAGATACGCGCTCGAATCGGCCGAGTGGTCGAGAAGGCAGTTGAAGATTTGAAGGTAAAGACTAGGATCTTTCATAAGAAACTTGACAAAGCTTCTTATAGGGATTATCCACTGCTGGATGGTTTGCTCTGAGTGAGCATTTATGATTGTTGTTTTTGTATAGGTTTAGGCTTTTCTTAGGTAGGATGATTGATGATGCCATGAGGAAATTTTTGTTCATTTATGGAATGTGTTAATGAACAAAGGAGCATTTTTCATGCTCTTTGGAAGAAAATAAATTACATTCTGAAAATGATCGAAATGATGAATTGATGAAAAGGTAATTTTCTTTTATGGATTAAGAATAATATGCTTTAAGCCATTTGACATTGATTATATTTCCTTTCACTCCTTGATGCGTGTCGTAACCACAACAAATTAATCAATATTTTTCCACCTAATTAACAAGTAATATAGTGTAGTCAAGTTCGTTCCCACGAGGAGCAAGAGATTCTAGTTGTAAAAATTGTCACAAAAAGGGGGGGTGTAAAGCAAAAGAAAGTAAACAAAGCAATTAAAAGATAAAGTTGAAATCAATAAGAGATACAAGATCAAGGAATCCTTCTTCGTTGCAAAACAATGATTCAAGTTATGTTTTTCATCCACATGTTATTAGTCATGATTATCACCAACCGTAGGATAAAGGTGTTCGCTTAGCTAGCCCCAAAATCCCTTATTTCACCGAGTAACAAGTCCGCTTAGTTATCGTATTCTATTCAAAAGAACCACTTTGAGGTTCGCTTACAAGATGTAATTCCCTGAATGCATTAAGATTTATGAATTTAGGTTTAGTACTAGTAGTTAAACTCGGTTCGCTTGGTCCACTTTCTAGCGTTATTTTTACACACAATCGCTCCACGGAATCCCTCCGCAAGGTCTTGTGTTTTCTACTTGTGTAAAGTGTTGAGAACGATTACGTATTCCCTAACTTATACTAGATTTAGGTTGAGTTAACAAATCAATTTAGTGTGCACTCTAAATAACCTATCAAACAACCATGAATGTATAGACATTCCTATTAGTAAAAACAAACGATAATCATGTGAAAAACTTCAAGATAGGATTGAAAACAAAACTCAAATCATATATTAAGAACTAGGAATTCATCCTTAATCAATAAGAAAATTATCTACTCATGTTTTTGAAATTCACACAAATAATTAAAGGGAGAATTTTTCAAGTTCACACAAATAATTAAAAAGAAGAATTTGAAAAGCAAGCAAAAACACAAGTGTTGTGTGTGTAGAGAGGTGTGTAAAAGATGTGTAGAGAACTTATCTATTTATAGGCTTCAATGTTCTCCAAATCTTCCAAGGAATAGAATCCTCATTCCATAATAATTCAATTTCCAAGTTCAAGTCTTTCTCCAATCTTCCATCTTCTCTTTTCAAATTTGAGCCAAATTATCCATCCAATTCCAAACCCAAGTCTTCACACCCATGAGAAAAGTTCACACAAAATTATGCAATTTTAGGGTCGCCTGAAAAGTCCCTGGAATTGACCGGAATCCGGCCAGAAAAGTCGCCGCCGGCCACCTGAGATTCTGTTCAGTCAATAGAATATTCCGTTCAGGTGTCGTTATAAGTAACGGTCAAACTGACAGTCTACGTTAGTCAACTGGGTCAAAGAAGGGGTAGTCAGCAGAGACAGCTGGTCTGACTCAGGCTGCGTTGGCTTACTCGGCTGAGTTAGGCTGGATCGGTCATCGCCGAGTTGACTCGCCGGTGCATAAAATTGAACAGAGTTTCCCCTGTTTCTTGCTGATTTCCGGCCATTATCAGGCCATTCTTTTCTTCACTCCCCGCACATCTGATTCATCATACATTCATTCCCTAAAACATTCATCTATAACCCTTTTTAACAACAACCCAATTCTTGAATGAGCAGCGAAACCTATCAAACAACAGCGGCAGTACCATCTTCTTCTCTATCTCTTTAATCTTCACCAGAGACCATCATCGACCTCGATATCCAATCCACAAACCCCATGAGCATCTCAATTCACTGATACTTGACCACAACAATTTTAGATTACTACCCATCTCTGTTGTGCTCTTCTTTATCTCCAAAACCAACAGCAGCAGCAATAGCTGTTCTTCCAACAGATTCAATAACAGCACCAAATCGCCTCTCGATCTGATTTATCCACATCATCCTCAATTTCATCTCTCTGTATTGAATAACAGCTCAAGAACAAGCTCGATTCCTCCTCATCCCGTGGCAAACAGAACAGCTTCAATTTACTCTTGATTATCATCATAGTAACAACATCGAACCCATGTCTCTGATTCATTAGTCATTAAACATAGATGAGATTCAGATCCATTTCTGCGGTACCCATTCTTCAATTCAATCTCTTCTTTACATCAGCAACTCCATCAATTCTTCTTCATCTTCCGCTTCTCGATTTATCTCGTCTCATCAAGCTTAAACAGCAAATCTCAGTTCTAATTCATCGTCAATTTCTTCTCTCTGTCTGAAACAGCCTCTTTATTCATCTCGATTTCCCTGAGTTCGATCTCTCTCGGATAATAAACATCGCAGCCTTTGTCCTTCTCAATTTCAGAGATGTAATGAAATGAAGAATGAGAGATGAGTTTCTCTCGATTTAGGGTTGGGGCGATATGGATAGGTACACCCCACAGATATGACCCGATAAATACACCCACTAGTAGATGATAAGGGATACCCTGATAACAACCCCCCTTAACCTTGACTGGGCCTGGCTTTAGTACTCCTCCAAAAGAGAGTTGCCCTTAACCTTTGAGTGGGCTCCGGATAGTGTTCGCCCATGAAATGACAATTTTGCCCTTTTTGCTCAAATTGGGTGATTTCTTCTTCTTTTCCTCCGTGCGACTCCAAAGTAGCTATAAAACTCAAAACAAGCGTAAAATACATAATTTACAAGAAAAATAGCAAAGAAAGCATAAACAATAGATAATAAATAGGATGTATTCTACACCCTATCAAATTCCCCCACACTTAGACTTTGCTAGTCCTCGAGCAAATCAAACTAAAAACTCACAACTTCAAAGCGTTCAAGCGTCCCAAGCATCCAAAGAGTTATGAGGACATAGAGTTTCTGCATGCTAGTAATAAGAAATTAGAAATACTAAAGAACATATTCTCATTCTTAAATGTTGAGTGAGAAATAACCAAACCATAATGAGAGAACGCGTGTTTGAGAAACGATCAATAAGCATTTCGCCTCGACTTCTGCCTCACCAAAAAGGATTTTATGATAATTGCACTCAAAAAGACGGCTTTTTATTGGTCTCACATGTGTACAGGTAGGAATGAAGAGAGAATTCCTGCAACATGTTGAATGGTGGGAAGGACAACTTCCGAAATATTTTTTAAAAACCCACATCTTTTAATATTTTGAAAACCCATTTTTTCTGACGATCTCTAAGAAAGGAAATCAACCACTATTATCGAGGATGAGATTACTTACTCACCTTCACATCCGATCGCCAATTATGATAACACCACTCTCACGACATCCAATAGAAACGTCTTCCGCTCCTCGTCTTTATCTTCTTGGTCTTCGTCTTCGGTTTCAACTATTGATGATAAATTCTCGAACTTTGTAGATCCTTGACAATTTGTAACTCTTTTTTTTCAATCCCTTAAATCCTTGTCGCTTGAAACTTCCTTATAGATTTTCCTTCCCCACGGCTTATTAAATAAAAACAAAACAAATATTTCTCTTGTTTTTTTTTTTTTTTTATGAAATTTTCAATATTTTTTTTTTTTTTAAGAACTAGAGAAATAAAATACAAAAACAAACCGTGGTCGTGGGAGAAGTATTTTACCGCTTGATTCTTCACAACTTGTATCGTCTCGAAATCATAAACTTCAATAATTCTCACCTTTTGATTTTCTTCGCTCTTATAAATAAGTCTTCATACTTGGATATAAAATTACTCATTGTATTGTAAGTCCTCAGCATATATGTAAAAATCTGCTCTTTGTATGTTGTTTTACTTGAATATGAAATTTGCTCTTTTTCTCGTTCCGTTGCTTGTAAACCTTGAATTCCTTCAACTTTCCTTGTAGATTTTGATGTCGCTCCTTGTTGATGATGATGGTGTTTCTATGGATCCGTTGTTGTCGCGAGAGAGAATGGTGCTTGCCTGCAAATCGAACTACAAGAAGGAAGCTTTCATCTATAGATGTCACCCTCATGATTGACAAAATTAGCACTCAAGAGATCAAAGAGTAGTGCTTCTATTGGTGGGAGGTTGGGTAGCTCACCATTCTACCCGGAATTAACGTATGGTGACACACACTCAAAAGAAAGCTCTTTAGTTAGATGTAAAATTTCTGGTCGGTGCCTCACATGATATGAATACGGGTAGTCTCCACTAATGATTGATCAGCAACTCTAATAATGTGTTTCTCCCTGCACCAAATTTGCATCACCGGCATGATTAAATCCATTATTTAACACTCTAACAAGCAAGAAATCCGAATGTAGTTCCCTAACACTTCCAAGTTCAATTATGTCCGTCAGAATTCTCTATGTAAACATACCTAGAAGTATGCTAGTGACTCTAAAATCTTTAAAAGTTGGAGGTTTTATGTAAAACTTTTTTTTTTTTTTTTAATTTTTTTTAATTTTTTTTTTTTAATACATGCTTAACCACTCCCCCACACTTAAACCTTACATTGTCCTCAATATAATTGAATCGTCCTAGTAAAGTCAAGGTAGGAAATTTTAACATGATATGGAACAAGAAGAAAAAAAAATAAAAAAAAAATAAACAAAAATAAAAAGCAAAAGGATAAGAAATACAAAACCTATGGGTTGCCTCCCATTAAGCGCTTGTTTTAAAGTCGACGGCCCGACTTAGTTCTTGCGAGATTCATTAGCCCGCATCAATCTCTTTCACGGGAAAACATGACTTCACATCACTAGGGTATCTCTTTGTCTCAAAGATATTGAAGTGGATGAGTGCTCCATCAAACTCCATAGTCAAGTTGCCACTTTGGACATCAATCTTTGTTCCGGCGGTGCTTAAGAACGGTCTACCCAAAAGCAAAGGTGTAGACTTGGAAGAATTCTCATCATTCATGTCTAAGACATAGAAATCGGCCGGAAATACAAGCTCATTAACCTGCACCAAAACATTCTCAACAATCCCTTTCGGGTAAACATTAGATCGGTTAGCAAGTTCAAGAACTACTCCGGTCTCTTTAAGAGGACCAAGATTCAAAGAATCATAAATCGGGGAAGGCATAACATTAACCGATGCTCCCAAATCTAGCAAAGCTCGAGTAAACCTTGTTTTACCAATTGTTCAAGGTATATATAGTAAAATTACCGGGGTCCTTTAATTTTGGTGGGAGTTTCTTGAGAATGAACGCTGAAGCATTCTCCCCCACACTCATGACTTCATTCCCTTTCAACCTTTTCTTATTCATGCACAACTCCTTTAAGAACTTTGCACAACGAGGAATTTGACGAATAACTTCAATGAGTGGAATATTGACTTGTACTTTCTTAAGGATGTCCCAAATATCCATGTATTCCAAGTCTTTCCTTGACTTAGCAAATCGGCTAGGAAACGGTGGTGGAGTTGTGAAAGTAGGAACTGTCTCCTTGGGTAGGTTGGTTGGGGATGTATTCTCCTTTGGTGCGGTTTCAATTTCCTCTTTGTCTTCGACTAACTCTTTATGCACTTCATCTTGTTGATTTGGTTGCTCCACTTGTTTCCCACTCCTCAAAGTAATCGCATTAACGCTCTCTCTTGGATTAACAAATGGTTGTGAAGGAAGCTTTATGGACGCTTGAGATTTCAATAGGTTCACATCGGTCGCCAATTGCCCACTTGAATTTCTAAAACCTTGATTGCCGAATCGGTCTTTTGTTGTTGTTGTTGAACCAAAGTGGTGATACCTTGCATACCTTGCATCAATGCATTGAGCTTTTCATCAATTGAAGAATCTTTCTCCTTGACTTGTTGTGGTTGGAATTGTTGTTGAGGTTGGAAACGTGATTGTTGAAATCCACCTTGTTGCTCATATGGATTGAGAACCGCCGCTTGGTTATTTGCATAGCTAAAGTTAGGATGATCCTTCCACCCGGGATTGTAAGTATTCGAGTATGGATCGTACCTTGGCCTTTGATTTGATTTGGATATAAAGCATTTACTTGTTCGGTCTCATTATCCGGAATAATTACCGCGGCCATTCGTTGCATTACCCTCTCTATGTTCCCCATCCTTTGATCAAGATGTGATGATAAATTACTAACTTCATGCACCGACCTAATCATTGGTTCACCTCTTGTATAAAATTGTTGCGAGTTCGCCGCCATGCTTTTAATCAACTCGGTAGCTTGGGCGACCGTCTTATTCACTAGTGCACCACCACCCGCGGCGTCAAGAAGAGATCTATCACTTGGTTGGAGTCCTTCGTAGAAGTATTGGAGTATCATAACGTCACTAAATTGATGATGTGGACAGCTTTCCACCAATCTCTTATATCGCTCCCAACATTCATACAAGGACTCTCCCACATTTTGCTTCATCCCACAAATCTCCTTGCGAATTTGAGTAGCTTTTGATGCGGGAAAATATCTCTCGAGGAAAAGTCTCTTCATCCCATTCCATGTTGTGATACTTCCGGAAGGTAAATAGTACAACCATTCCTTAGCATTGCCCGCCAAAGAGAACGTGAAAGCTTTCAACATTGCTCCATCCTCATTAGTCTCCGGTGGAATCATGGCCACGACTATGGTATAAAAGTCCATAAGATGTTTGTTTGGATCTTCATTCACCATGCCATGAAACTTTGGTAACTCTCTAATCAACCCCGGCTTGATCTCGAAGGTTGAGTCGGTTTGGATACACCATTGTTGAGTATCGAGCTTGTGAGAAGCTAGGTCCTTGAGTGTACGATCATCCATTGCTTCTTCTTCTATGTCCAATCTGCAAACTCACTTGATGAAGAAGGAGGAAGCGGAGTGTTAACCGCTCGAATGAAAACCTTTAGTTGAGTGCCGGATCGAAGACGTATTGGACTCGGTCTGTCCTCTTTAAGCATTCACCAAAGGTATAGCACCTGAAACAAGATTCTCGAAAACTAAGTTAGAAACGGTATAGAATCTAACAAAGCAAGAATAAAGCAAAAAGAAAAATAAAAACAACTAAAATCGTCCATTTGCTCCCCGGCGGCGCGCAAAAATTTGATGCGTGTCGTAACCACAACAAATTAATCAATATTTTTCCACCTAATTAAAAAGTAATATAGTGTAGTCAAGTTCGTTCCCACGAGGAGCAAGAGATTCTAGTTGTAAAAATTGTCACAAAAAGGGGGGTGTAAAGCAAAAGAAAGTAAACAAAGCAATTAAAAGATAAAGTTGAAATCAATAAGAGATACAAGATCAAGGAATCCTTCTTCGTTGCAAAACAATGATTCAAGTTATGTTTTTCATCCACATGTTATTAGTCACAGATTATCACCAACCGTAGGATAGCAGGTTCGCTTAGCTAGCCCCAAAATCCCTTATTTCACTGAGTAACAAGTCCGCTTAGTTATCAGATTCTATTCAAAAGAACCACCTTGAGGTTCGCTTACAAGATGTAATTCCCTGAATGCATTAAGATTTATTAATTTAGGTTTAGTACTAGTAGTTAAACTCGGTTCACTTGGTCCACTTTCTAACGTTGTTTTTACACACAATCGCTCCACGGAATCCCTCCGCAAGGTCTTGTGTTTTCTACTTGTGTAAAGTGTTGAGAACGATTACGTATTCCCTAACTTATACTAGATTTAGGTTGAGTTAACAAATCAATTTAGTGTGCACTCTAAATAACCTATCAAACAACCATGAATGTATAGACATTCCTATTAGTAAAAACAAACGATAATCATGTGAAAAACTTCAAGATAGGATTGAAAACAAAACTCAAATCATATATTAAGAACTAGGAATTCATCCTTAATCAATAAGAAAATTAGCTACTCATGTTTTTGAAATTCACACAAATAATTAAAGGGAGAATTTTTCAAGTTCACACAAATAATTAAAAGAAGAATTTGAAAAGCAAGCAAAAACACAAGTGTTGTGTGTGTAGAGAGGTGTGTAAAAGATGTGTAGAGAACTTCTCTATTTATAGGCTTCAATGTTCTCCAAATCTTCCAAGGAATAGAATCCTCATTCCATAATAATTCAATTTCCAAGTTCAAGTCTTTCTCCAATCTTCCATCTTCTCTTTCCAAATTTGAGCCAAATTCTCCATCCAATTCCAAACCCAAGTCTTCACACCCATGAGAAAAGTTCAGACAAAATTATGCAATTTTAGGGTCGCCTGAAAAGTCCCTGGAATTGACCGGAATCCGGCCAGAAAAGTCGCCGCCGGCCACCTGAGATTCTGTTCAGTCAATAGAATATTTCGTTCAGGTGTCGTTATAAGTAACGGTCACAACCGAGTCTACGTTAGTCAACCGGGTCAAAGAAGGGGTAGTCAGCAGAGACAGCTGGTCTGACTCAGGCTGCGTTGGCTTACTCGGCTGAGTTAGGCTGGATCGGTCATCGCCGAGTTGACTCGCCAGTGCATAAAATTGAACAGAGTTACCCCTGTTTCTTGCTGATTTCCGGCCATTATCTGGCCATTCTTTTCTTCACTCCCTGCATACAGATTCATCATACATTCATTCCCTAAAACATTCATCTATAACCCTTTTTAACAACAACCCAATTCTTGAATGAGCAGCGAAACCTATCAAACAACAGCGGCAGTACCATCTTCTTCTCCATCTCTTTAATCTTCACCAGAGACCATCATCGACCTCGATATCCAATCCACAAACCCCATGAGCATCTCAATTCAACGATACTTGACCGCAACAACTTCAGATTACTACCCATCTCTGTTGTGCTCTTCTTTATCTCCAAAACCAACAGCAGCAGCAACAGCTGTTCTTCCAACAGATTCAATGACAGCACCAAATCTTCTCTCGATCTGATTTATCCACATCATCCTCAATTTCATCTCTCTGTATTGAATAACAGCTCAAGAACAAGCTCGATTCCTCCTCATCCCTTGGCAAACAGAACAGCTTCAATTTACTCTTGATTATCATCACAGTAACAACATCGAACCCATGTCTCGATTCATCAGTCATTAAACACAGATGAGATTCGAGATCCATTTTCGTGGTACCCATTCTTCAATTCAGTCTCTTCTTTACATCAGCAACTCCATCAATTCTTCTTCATCTTCCGTTTCTCGATTTATCTCGTCTCATCAAGCTTAATCAGCAAATCTCAGTTCTAATTCATCGTCAATTTCTTCTCTCTGTCTGAAACATCCTCTTTATTCATCTCGATTTCCCTGAGTTCGATCTCTCTCGGATAATAAACATCGCAGCCTTTCTCCTTCTCAATTTTAGAGATGTAATGAAATGAAGAATGAGAGACGATTTTCTATCGATTTAGTGTTGGGGCGATATGGATAGGTACACCCCACAGATAGGACCCGATAAATACACCCACTAGTAGAAGATAAGGGATACCCTGATAACAACCCCCTTAACCTTGACTGGGCCTGGCTTTAGTACTCCTCCAAAAGAGAGTTGCCCCTTAACCTTGACTGGGCTCCAGATAATGTTCGCCCATGAAATGATAATTTTGCCCTTTTTGCTCAAATTGGGTGATTTCTTCTTCTTTTCCTCCGTGCGACTCCAAAGTATCTATAAAACTCAAAACAAGCGTAAAATACATAATTTACAAGAAAAATAGCAAAGAAAGCATAAACAATAGATAATAAATAGGATGTATTCTATACCCTATCACTCCTCCACCAATCTTTAATATTTTGTAATATCCGCTAGATACTGCCTTGAAACTACGTATGGTCCTTCCCATTTCGGAGAGAACTTGTGAGCAGACATATCTTGTTGAATGTGCTTTGCTGTCTTTAATACCAGATCCCCTACTTGAAATGTTCGAGGTCTTACCATTTTGTTATAGGCTCTGGAAATTCTTTGTTTGTAGGTTTCTACATATTTCTCCACCTTAGCCCGCTTCGACTCGAGCATGTCCAGTTCAGCAACTCTTGAGTTGGACACTTCGGATTCATCCCATTTTACTCCACTGGATGTTGCGATCCTTGCTGAAGGAATTTTGATTTCTGCCGGTAGTATGGCGTCATCTCCATAGACGAGAGAATATGGTGAGGTCCCAGTCGATCTCCTTGGCGCGGTTCGGTGAGCCCATAAAGCCATAGGCAACTGTTCATGCCAAGTTCGGGGATTATCATGAACTGTTCGGCTGAGAATGCGGATCAGAGTTTTGTTGGTGCTCTCCACTTGTCTGTTTCCTTGGGGATAGTACGGTGTAGAGAAGACCTGTTTGATGACGTATTCCTCAAGTAATTCTGTCACGTGCTTGTTGGTAAAGGGAGTTCCATTATCAGTAACAATATGTTTGGGAACACCGAATCTGTATATTATATATTCTTTGATGAAGGCTGCAATCGTGACTCCGGTGGTGCTTCGGAGGGGAACAACTTCAACCTATTTGGTAAAATACTCGGTTGCAGTGATGATGTATTCATGCTGCTTCGAAGATGCTGGATTGATTTTTCCGATGATATCCAGTCCCCATCTATAGAAAGGCCACGGACTATTCACAAAATTTAATAAAAGACAGGGAGTGTGAAAGAGGTTACCATGGACTTGGCATTTATGACACCTTTGAACGTGTGCAGCTACATCATCTTCCATGGTCGGCCAGTAATATTTCTCATGAATATGGAGAAACAATTTCCTTTTTCCTTGATGTTCTCCATCATGCATCTCCTTTAAAACCATTGGGATTTCATGCTCAGCTAAACATCTCAGCAAGTTTCCACCAAAGCTTTTGCGGTATAAGATTCCATCAAGAAAGAAAAATATCTTAGCCCTCTGAATGAGTTTGATTGTTTCTTTCTTTTCTGACGGCAGTTCATTGTCTCAGAGATATTTGATGTAGGGTTCCCTCCAGTCCCCAGTGTGATGGGATGTCAGAGCTTCTAAGTGGTGAGGAGGCGTCTGACAATTGGGACATGACTTTTGCAGCATTCTTGATTGAGTTTCCATGGAAGGCCAATAGTATCCCATTCTTTGAAGCTTTCTGTAGAGTGTTACCACCAATATCTGTCCCCATGTTTATTCATGTATGCGCTTGAGTTGTTCGTCCGCTTCTTCATTTCCAAGGCATCGTGATAATGACCCATCAGAGTTTCGATAGTATAACGCTCCATGAAGTAAGAATTAATTCTTCAATTCCTTGAGACTGACTTTCCCTTCTGAAAGAGAACTGCTCAATTCGTGAATAATAGGTGCTCGCCAATCATCTGTTTGAATATCTTCGACTTGAGCGAGCCATGTGGATGAAACAACACGCCTTTTCACAGTGATTGTTTTCTCTGCTCCTTCAAATTGCAGCTTAGAAGCGAGAGTTGCCAGGTAGTCAGCATGCCTATTATTGGTTCGTCCAGTATGGACAATCTTTGCATCAGCAAAGTAGGTTAAAAGCCGTTGAGCTCCAGTCCTGAACGGATCAAGTGAGATTTCTTTAAGAGGGTATGTTCCATTCATCTGATTGACCAATAGTTTTGAATCTCCCCTTATCTCGAGGTTCATTGCTCCTGCTTGCTTGGCCAGTGACAATCCTAGTAAGAAGGCTTCGTATTCTGCTGAATTGTTGGTGCAGTGGAAATCCAGCTTGAATGAATGTGAGAAGACTTTTCCGGATGGAGAGACTAACACTATGCCTGCTCCTCCAGTATCATTGCAAGGGGTGGCGGAACCGTCGAAGTATAAAAGCCACGTCTCTTCTTTGATAACTAAGATGTCTGGAAATTCACCAGGTATATCTTCATGTAACATTGTTGCATCTTCTCCTGGAAAAGCAGCGAGCAAGTCTCGCTATCGCTTGGCCTTTAATTGTTTTAGGCGGTGTACATGCTATGTCAAATTCTGACATCTGAAGTAACCACTTTGCTGGTCTTCCTACCAAGGCTGGCTTTGATACTAGGAACTTTATACGGTCAGCTTTGGAAACGAGCACAACTCTGTTGGATAGAAAATAGTGCCTGAACTTCTGAATTGCATGTACTAACGCCATACACGCTCTCTCAGCCTTTGGGTATCTGAGTTGAGCATCTCGCATGGTACGGTTGAAGTAGTAGATTGGTCGTTCGATGCCTTCGCCGTCTTCTTGAGCAAGGAGTGCTCCGATAGCAACATCACTAGAAGATGTGTAAAGTATCAGTGGTCGTCCTTGCACCGGAGATTTCATGACAGCAGGTGATAGCAGTATCTGTTGTATTCTCTGGAATGCTTCTTGTTGCACATCAGTCCATGTAAAGCTAGCTCCTTTCTTCAGTAGAGGGGTGAATGAAGCAATAAGTTGAGCTAATCCAGGGATGAAACGTCGGATATAATTTACCTTGCCCATGAAACTTTGGAGTTCTTTCACAGTGCGTGGAGGAGGCATAGTAGTAATAGCTTTTGTTTTGTCTGGATCGACTTTGATTCCTTCTGATGTGACCAGGAATCCTAAAAACTTTCCAGAAGAGACACCAAAAGCGCACTTCAGAGGGTTCATCTTTAGTTTGTATTTTCGACATCTTTCAAAGACTTGTCTTAGAACTTGAAGTGAGATGCTCGAGTCCTCGACTTCACCACTACATCATCAACATAGTCTTCTACTTGCTTGTGCATCATGTCGTGGAATATGGCAGTCATGGCTCGTTGATAGGTAGCACCGGCATTTTTTAATCCGAAGGATTATAGTGGAAATTCCCAATAGGAGTACGAAATGCGGTTTTGTTGGCATCATGTTCATACATTTTGATCTGGTTGTATCCACTGTAGCTATCCATGAATGAGAACATACCGTGACCGCTAGTTGCATTTACAAGCATATCGATACTGGGTAGAGGTAAGTCATCTTTCGGACAACATTTGTTTAGATTCCTGAAATCAACACAGCATCTGATTTGGCCATTTTTCTTTTTGACAGGAACAACGTTCGCCAGCCATGTCGGGTGTTGAATAGGTTTGATGAACCCTGTTGCTAATAGTTTCTGAATCTCGACCTTGATTTGCTCTTCGACTTCGTGTCTGAACTGCCTAGGCGGTTGTTTGACAGCTTTGGAGCCAGGTGTGATGTGTAGATGATGAGTAACCAATTTATCATCTAGACCAGGAATTTCTTCGTACGTCCAGGCGAAGACATATTGATACTCTTTCAGTAATGCTATTAATTTCGTCCGTTCCTCCGGTGACAGTGCTGAACTGATTAGAATCGTCCTTGGATCATCCTCTGTTTCGATGTTGATTATTTCGAGATCATCAGTAGTGGAGTCAGTGCCGTCTTGTAGTTGTCGAGGAGCATCCTGAACTTCTTCTTCAAGTGATGATTCACTCTGACGGTATTCTTTGGGGCGGGGAGACTCTTCGTCGTTCTATCCTGCTAATTGCTAATCTTTGCATCGGTAAATGATTCTCCCCTCCACATTGCGATTGGCGATGAAATTGAATCCCTGAGTTCAAATCTGATCCTTGCGGCGCTTAATTGGTGTAACAGATGGCTTAGCCGACTTGATGCCTGAAGATGATGGCTTGTCTGCAACTTTTTCGATGGACTCCCAACTTGGGAGTGGAGCACTGTAAATCTTGTTTGGAGGTTCGGGGATGTTCTTCTGAGACTCAAGGAATTCAGCGTCATAGACCGGGGCGTAAGGAGATGATGAATCCGCAATACAAACAATTTTGTCATTGATTAGAGCTTTCATGCATTGATGGTATGTTGAAGGAACCACCTTGTTGTCATGGAGCCACGGTCGTCCAAATATCATGTGATAGTCAGAATATTGTTCGATCACATGGAATTTGGCTTTTTATTGAATTGGCCCCACCTTCAGATTTATGTACGCATATCCATATGTATGGATCTGGCTTCCTTCAAAACCTGTCATCAAGATGGGATGACGAACGATCTTGTTTTGTGGGAACTTGGCTGCCTTGAGAGTCTTCATAGTGAAAATATTTGTAGAAGCGCCTGTATCGACGAGAGCTCTCTTGAATTCAGAGTCCTTGATAAAACCGGTTACGTGATGAGTGCCAAATAGTGCATATTTATACACCTTTTTATTGGCATTTTACTCATCTTTTGCGCTTAGAAATCAGATATTATCCCAGATTCTGTGTTTTCTTTGTTTTCAAGAATAAATATTTGTATTAATTAATTTTGTGTTTTTAGGTACTAAATAAAGCTCGGAGAAATTGAGGAGCCAAAAGAGCGAAGAATTGGAGTCGAGCATCTATGGAGCAGATAGCCAAAGCCCGCGTGCGAATCAGTTGCAACCCAACAAGGAAGACATGGGCTAGAGCTACCCACGACCCGGATCCGAACCCGCTCATTCCAAGCCTTTGAGATCTCACCCAAATGCATCACACGGTCGCTCCTTCACTCACATATATTTCTCGATGCTCCGCTCAACACCAGATCTCTCTCAGTTCTCCTCGACCGTTCGGATCTCTCCCGCAAGATCCAACGCTCGCTAGGCCAGTCTCATCATTCCCCTGATGCACCTGCTCAACACCGGAACTCCCCATACCCTATACCCATCGGTTACATCTCATTTCTCTTCTTCCTATTCTCTTTCATCTCTGCAGAACCCATCCCTCACCTCAACCACCATCTCCTTCCCCCGACAAAGCAAAGCTCTGCTCTTCTCCTCCCTCTCCCTGACACAACAACCACCACACCACCTCCATCACCCAGCTACCTCTATCCGCCACCCTAGGTTAACCCATCTCCATCTTAGCTTCTCTCATAACCTAGAAGCTAGGGTTTAGATGATTGAACTTAGGGTTTCTCCAACAACCCCTCAGAGAGAGTTGCAGAGCCGATTAGACAAGAAAGGAGTGCGTTTCAGAGTATGGGTGCGATTGTTTTTGTTTATTTTATCTTTAATTTCGATTTTGAGAATTAGGGTTTGAGAATTTTTATTTGCATGTATAAATAGGAAGTGTTGGTGGATGTTAGAAGGATGCACAGGTTGCGGAGCGTCGTTTAGGGTTAATTTGTGTTTTATTTATCTTGTAATGTTTTAATTTAAATCATCGGGGTGTTGATGAAACCCCATTCTTCATGATAAAGCATATTTAGCTTAAGCTTTAATCTTGCTGTGTATAACATGATAAGATTAGTAGGTAATTGAAGAAGCTAATGACCCTGTGATGAGCTGTACTGTAAGAAGACAGCTCATACTAGGGGGGAGTTAGTGGATTTAGTTAGCAAAAATCTACCTTAGACCTTCAAATGAAGGGCACAAGAATAGAGTTAAGCCACATTGCCTGAGCATGAGGTCAGGTGGTGGAATCAACCACCCTTGTGCTTCACAGTTTACCTCAGTTGCCTTAGTTTAGAGTCACTACAATTCCTAGTCGTATCGACAACAGCATACTATTGTGTTACATTTCATGGAAACTCAATTTAGCATAGCCATTAGATCACTTAAGCACTACAAGTCTCGTGGGAATGACCGTATTTGCCTTTGTCTATAAACTAGACACCGTGCACTTGCGGTTTAGACATAGTCGTAGGAAAAGCTCTTTAAAGCACCTACCAAGTTTTTGGCGCCGGTGCCGGGGACTTGGCGTGTGCCCTGTGATTTTCGGCTAAGCTTTACTGATTCTCAACCCTGTATATATCCCTGCATCATTAGCCCTGTGTTAGTGTAGTATCCCTGCATAATTTAGTTTAACTTTGCTTCCTTGTGCATTGTTATTAGCATTGTTTTTGTGCATTATCCCTGCATAATTTAGTGTAGTATAGCTGTTAAGTTTTCTATGTTTGCTTCATTTACTTTTCTTTTGTTTTTTTTTTTTTTTTTAGTTTTTGCAACTTGTATTGCATTCTATCATTGCAATTTTTGGCTTAATCATTGTAACTTAGCTTAGTCATTGTATATCCTGCATCACTACCCTGTTTGAGCACCCTTGCTTTTGAAACTTGCTCATAACTTTACCTCATTCAGTGCTCAGTGCTCATTGCATTTTATTCATTCAGTGTGTCACACTGAATTTTGTTCAGAGCATTTGGTTCATTTAGCTGATAACCTGGCAGCTTGTGTACACTGCAATACAACAACTCAGCTGCATCACTCTCTGTGATAGCTGAACTTGTAGTGGTACTTGTGTTGCTGTGCAAGCCAACCCAAGAAAGACAAGAGCAAGGCGCATAGCCAGAGCAGCCCCTGCAACTTATCGAATTCAGGTGAGTGGCCCCCTTTATATTGAATGCTTTTGTGCCTCATAACCGTATGATAAACTAGTTCCGACTCTTTGCTAGAGTCGTGTGCCGTAACCCCGAGCTCGAGTTTGAGCACAAACCAATCTGCCACTGAAATACCGCAGGTTTGTGCACAAGCTAAGTTTTTAATATGTTACTCTGGGTTGTGAATGTGTCTTTGGCATTGCTTAATCTGTTGCTTTGTTTTGCCAATCTGGGCTGTGCTAGTTTTACGTGAGTTTGCTTTGTGAACCTAAATTTGTCTTTGTGTACAAGCCTTGCTTGGTGCCAATCCTAGGTTCGTCGACCACTGTGCATGATAATCCGGCTCCCTTGCTAGCCCCTGAAGGCGCAAGCTTGAGCTCCACTGGCCAGCCCTTGGTCTACCAATTGTATAACCCTGTGCATTCTCCGAGTTGTGCATTGCACATTTGTTTGAAACCCCATTGAAAACACGAAAATCAAAGACTTGAGTGAAATTCTTTGAACTTTGAGTGAGATCGGTTTGAGAGTTTGTTGAGTGAAAAATTTGATAATCACCGAGAGTTGTGTGGGTGTTTTGTGATTGAATTGTGAGAATTTGGTGAGATTTGGCTGGACTTAGCCTGCCGATTTGAGCAACTAAAGCTCTCGGTTATGAGTGAAAATCTAAAAATTTTGCTTGATATCAACTACACTTGTTGACTCCGAGTGAGTTGAGTGAAATTTGAATAGAAAACTTTGACTCAGTGAGTAAAAGTCGAGCGGAGAGTTGAGTGAGTGAACGTTCTTGTTCACCGAGTAGAAACAGTAGAGTTGAGTTGACTCCCTGAATCGGCCGAGTCAATCCTAACTCAACGATTTCCGAGTTGAATCGGTTTTTTTTTTAACATAATTTGGGCCGTGCGGCTACTAGGCCGAACCCATCAGCCCACACAAGTGGGCTAAGCCAACCCAACACAGGCTGCAACCAAACTAAGCCCTCGGAAACTGGGTGTGCAATTTCACCTTCTTTGGGCTTTGCACATAATCAAGCCCATTTAACAGCACCTGGGCTCGATCCTTTGCAATCAAGCTGGGCTGCAACCAACTAAGCCCACATAAGCTTGTGTAACTGGGCTGTGCATTTACACACAACCTGGGCTTTGCACATAACCAAATCTCACTTGAGCCCACACAACCTGGGCTTCCCACATAAACCAAAAATCCCAAACAAACCAAATTCCCTCAAAAAACCAAACAACTAGCCCACAACAAACCAAAACCCAACAAACCAAATGAAACCCAATAAACCAAACCAATCCCACTAAAACCAAACTTAGTCCACTACAACTGGGCTTTGAGTTCAATTTGAGTTATTAAATCATGTCGGGATTTTGGTGCATGCGGGGATGGAACCAAATCCCTTAGAGAGCTTGCTTACGGGCATCTTTCACAGGATGAACACCCCACATACCATAGTGACTTTAGGGAATTTTATGAGCCTTCTCGGGGCCCCAGAACTCACATACCCTAATCATTATGATCACATACATCATTCACCACGGTGGGGAGATGAACAATTTTGTACTTCTCAATGGTGGAGGAAAATCTTAGACTCATCGAACAAAATAATGCTAGGAGTGTATTGCATGATAAACCATATAGCATTGATTATGAATTTCCTACTTTTGAAAACTCTCCTTTCATTGAACCACATAATGAAATTCTAGAATTGATTCAAAACCTTGACCAAAGGACTGCGAGCTTAGAACTCAAATTGAGTCAAATCTGTGATGCACTAAATGAGGAAAGGGAGGACTTTCAAAATGAAATGTTTATCACCCATAATGAAAATAGTATGCCTATTCTTACTCGTGCAACTAATATTGAATATGAGCCTCACCTAGAAATAAATGAGTGGACTAGAAATACTACAATTTTGAATAGGGAAATGCATTTTCGCTATGATGATGATGATGATGATGATGATGAATATGATATGTTAGAAGAGCATGTATATACAGAAAATATGATGGAATCTTTTGGTTCGGGAGACGTTAGGCGTCTCTTCTGCGGAACCCTATGAATGATACTTCTTTAACATTCATACATGTGATCTTAACTATGAGCTCGGTTTGTGAAATTCTTCAGTGAATGTGAGCATGCTTCACAACTTGTTTGTGACTTAGGAAAGGATGAATCTTACGTTGACACTAATGTTCTTTTGGATCATGATATTATTGTTGTGTCCGATTTCCTTCCCATGTCACAATATGTTGCCTCCTCGATGAATTTGACATGGAAATTGATGAATTGTCTGTGAAAATGAACATGATTTACCCTCTTTTGACTTTAGGAAAGTGTGTGATGGTACAAATGATTTTAAAAATGAAAACAACCTAGATGTACCTAACCTCTCTCTGAGTCACAAATTGAAACTCCTCCACCAAACCTAGGTGTAGTTTGTCACAAAATTGCAAAACCAACTTTTCGAAAATGCCTAACTTAGGCCTAGAGCTTTGTGCTTCCCAAGTCCTCTTGGACTATTTTGCATCAAAGTATAACACTCTTAAGGAGCCACGGTTGGAATGTGTATCTCGTTTGTAATTAGCAAAACTCATTTCGAGTTAGACCTTTTGCATGATGTACCTTTAAAATTGCAAGATTTTGTTCTCACAAACACACTGTTCACAAGTTTAGGTTTGGGAAACTCCTTCACATCTGCAGTCTTACTTGCACTTTCATATTATATTTTTGTAAGATTTGTTGATGTTTGTATATTTTTCTATTGGGTTGATCCTCAACTCTTTAGATTGTTAGTGTATGGTGAATTTTCATTGTATATATCCAGTAGGGCTTGTTAAATTTTTCTTTTCTTGAATCGGTTGAGTCTTCTTGTGCGTATATTGTGCTAATCCGATATGATCACCGAAAATGTTGGATTTTGCCGGACTAATGAAGCTCAACCTTGCCCCGCCGACATCCAGGTAATCTCTTCCCTTTTTCTCTTATCGGCATAGTTCTCTCGGTATGTGATTTGTTTAAAATTTTTCTATATGTCGACACATTGAGGACAATATTTGATTTAGGTTTGGGGGGTGCATTTGCATATTTTTGCATTTAGAGTTTTTAGTTTTTTTTACCTTTTATTTCAATTTAAAAAAAAAAAAAAAAAAAAAAAATTCAAAAACTTTTTGCAAATAAAAACCTCCAACTTTTAGATATTTTAGAGTCACTAGCATGCTTCTAGCTATGTTTACATAGAGAATCTGACCGAAATAACAAAACTTAGAAGTACCGGAGAACGCAATCGGGTTCCTTAGTTGATTAGAGCGTTAAAGTTGGATTTAACCATACCGGAGGGCGAATTAGGTGTTGTTTAGATATTCGGTAGTAGAATTGTGATCAACCATAGTGGAGACTACCCATTTTACATCAAGTGAGGCACCAACCTTCAAATTTTTGCAACTTTCTAGAAAAGTCATGTTAGAGTGTGTGTCACCTTACGTAAATTAGGGTAGGAATGGTGAGCTACCCAACTTCGCACCACTTTCAGCACTACTTTTGATCTCTTGAGTGCTAGTTTTTGTCAATCATGAGGGTGACGTCTAAAGATGAAAACTTCTTCTAAATACCGATTTGCAGTTAGCATCACTCTCTCTCTCAATCAGCAAGACCCATAGAAACACATCATCGTCAACAAGCGGAGCATCATCAGAATATTGAAAGAAAAATTGATATAGTCCAAGGTTTATGTGCAACAAAGAAAAGAAAATAGGATGAGAATTAATAAAATTTATAAAATCAAGACAATACAAGTTGTGGAAAAATTGAGTGATAAAGTCCTTTGTCCATGGAGTTAGTTGTTTCATTATTTGTATTTTTATTTTCACTTATTGTAATCTCAAAAAATCAAAAAAAAAATCAAAAAAAAAATCAAAAAAAAATCAAAAAAATTAAAAATCAAAAAAATATTTTAGTTTATTTTTGCTACCACCATGGTAAAGAAGAGTTCAAAAAGAAAAATTCAAACAACAAGGAATTTGAGTAGAAAAGTTAAAAATTGTCAAGTTTTGTGAAGTTTAGAAGTTCGTCATCAACATTTGAAGACCGAAGACCGAAGATTGAAGACGTTTCTATGGTTCTTATGAGAGTGATATTAATTGCCGATCGGGTGAGAAGTGAGTGAGTACTCCCACCCCTTGCTAATGGTTGATTTCCTTTCTTAGAGATCATCGAAAAGACTCTTTTTGTCCACACTTCTGTGGAGTCTCCATATTTTATTTCGGAAGGTTATCCTTCTTACCTACAACGTGTGCAGGATTTCTCTCTTTATTCCTGCCTGCACACATGAGAGACTAAAAAGTGATCTTTTTGAGTGCAATTATCATAAAACCCTAATGGTGAGGCAGAAGTCGAGGCTTATGATCACAATCGAATCCGAATTCTTTCATATGGTATGGTTACTTCTCGCTCAGCACTTAAGGATGAGAATGCGTTCTTTGGTAGTAGTAACTTCGTGTTACTAGCATGCAAAACTCTATGTCCTCATAGCTCCTTGGATGCTTGAGACTCTTTTACACTACGAAGTTGGAGAAGGTTTTGTGGGTACACCTCCGGTAAACCCTCACGAGACTACAACTCGTCCACTAGGGACACCTAGGGGTTTAAAGGCTTAGTGCATACGCTAAATGCATTCGAGAGACTGCGACGGGGGTATAGTTAGGATTTCTTCATTTCTGTTTCACTTGAGGACAAGTAAAATTCAGGTTTGGGGGTATTTGATGAGTGCCAAATAGTGCATATTTATACACCTTTTTATTGGCATTTTACTCATCTTTTGCGCTTAGAAATCGATATTATCCCAGTTCTGTGTTTTCTTTGTTTTCAAGAATAAATATTTGTATTAATTAATTTTGTGTTTTTAGGTACTAAATAAAGCTCGGAGAAATTGAGGAGCCAAAAGAGTAGAAGAATTGGAGTCGAGCATCTATGGAGCAGATAGCCAAAGCCGTAAGCGCGAATCAGTTGCAACCCAACAAGGAAGACATGGGCTAGAGCTACCCACGACCCGGATCCTAACCCGCTCATTCCAAGCCTTTGAGATCTTACCCAAATGCATCACACGGTCGCTCCTTCACTCACATATATTTCTCGATGCTCCGCTCAACACCGAGATCTCTCTCAGTTCTCCTCGACCGTTCAGATCTCTCCCGCAAGATCCAACGCTCGCTAGGCCAGTCTCATCATTCCCCTGATGCACCTGCTCAACACCGGAACTCCCCATACCCTATACCCATCGGTTACATCTCATTTCTCTTCTTCCTTTTCTCTTTCATCTCTGCAAACCCATCCTCACCTCAACCACCATCTCCTTCCCCGACAAAGCAAAGCTCCGCTCTTATCCTCCCTCTCCCTGACACAACAACCACCACACCACCTCCATCACCCACTACCTCTATCCGCCACCCTAGGTTCACCCATCTCCATCTTAGCTTCTCTCATAACCTAGAAGCTAGGGTTTAGATGATTGAACTTAGGGTTTCTCCAATAACCCCAGCAGAGAGTTGCAGAGCCGATTAGACAAGAAAGGAGTGCGTTTGAGTATGGGTGCGATTGTTTTTGTTTATTTTATCTTTAATTTTGATTTTGAGAATTAGGGTTTGAGAATTTTTATTTGCATGTATAAATAGGAAGTGTTGGTGGATGTTAGAAGGATGCCTGGGTTAGCCAGAGCGTCGTTTAGGGTTAATTTGTGTTTTATTTATCTTGTAATGTTTTAATTTAAATCATCGGGTGTTGATGAACCTCATTCTTCATGATAAAGCATATTTAGCTTAAGCTTTAATCTTGCTTTGTGTATAACATGATAAGATTAGTAGGTAATTGAAGAAGCTAATGACCACTGTGATGAGCCATCTTGTAAGAAGACAAAACTCATACTAGGGGGAGTTAGTGGATTTAGTTAGCAAAAATCTACCTTAGACCTTCAAATGAAGGGCACAAGAATAGAGTTAAGCCACATTGCTCGAGCATGAGGTCAGGTGGTGGAATCAACCACCCTTGTGCTTCACAGTTTACCTCAGTTGCCTTAGTTTAGAGTCACTACAATTCCTAGTCGTATCGACAACAACATACTATTGTGTTACATTTCATGGAAACTCAGTTTAGCATAGCCATTAGATCACTTAAGCACCACAAGTCTCTGTGGGAATGACCCGTATTTGCCACTGTCTATAAACTAGACACCGTGCACTTGCGGTTTAGACATAGTCGTAGGAAAAGCTCTTTAAAGCACCTACCATTACGTATAGGGCTCGGTTGTGTCCTTCGTCGCCATGCGGTCCTCTTCTCCAAATGTGATAATGTGGATCGAATGCTCGAGACATCATGAACGTCTCTTGTTGGAGATAAGGAAGTTAATGGTACCTCGGATGATATCTCGGGTTTGAGAGCAACGAACGTGTCTGTTCGCTACTTCCTGGAAAAGTGTAGAATTTTACACAAGTTTTTAACTAACTGTGTAATCTCCTGGTCTACCGACTTCTCATAAGTAGTGAAACTGTTACTTTGAGGGTCACCGTGGGGCGAGTTAGTCCCGGTCTTTGGGAGTCTTGGAGCGTAGATTACGCCTAACTCGGACGTCGGTTTGATGAGGAAATCGAGTATGTGATTCATTGTATCTTTCATCAGATCCATATTCCTGGCCTGGATCTCTAAGACTCATGCCAACTCAGTTAGAGTTGGGACTTCTCTGTTTTCCGTGATGTAAGACGTAGCGTTAGAAAGAGGAATATCGCCGTTTGAAAGATTCTGGATTGGGTTTGGAGTAGTTGAATTAGCCCTAAGACCAACCATCCTGTGAAAGTTTGAGGCTGCAAGAGAGAATGATCTCCCACTGTGGTCGCTAATCTGTAGATGGGGCAAAACGATTTGCTGGTTTTCACGAAATTGAGGAGACGACCGTACGGATGAGACTCCTTGAACCGAGAGAAATGTTCAACCTCACACAGATACACTGCAAGAAGGGAGTGCTTTGAATTCGAGAAATCAATCTATAGTACTCCGTCCTAAACCAAGACAATGGTCGTTCCAGAGTAAATTCGGTCACAAGAGAGGATGTGTCGATCTGTAGGAGGGAAGCTGAGAAATGTGTGGAATCAATGGTAATCAAAGATTGTAGGTGTGTTGTGAATTCTGAATATGATAAGTTCTGAATGATTGAAATTGCTCAGTTGAGAGTAATTGCTCAATTGATGAGTTGTTGATCTCGTATTGTCAGTGAGACGTGAGATTTCCGTTGTTTCAATCATGATTCAGAGACTTATTTATATTATTGGAATTGTAAACACCATGATCCCATGAAGTGTGACAGTTGATAGAATCAAGAAGTGGGGAAATGGAAATCGTGTTTGAAACCAGTTGCTCAGCGTGCGGAGACTGACTTGGTCGATTTTCCATCCACTACTTTGTTAACTTCTTCAATTGACTGCACGATTTGCTCACATTTTCATCGTGTGTTTGAACACACGTGCCGTAGACCGCCATACCAAAACCCTAGTTGATATCCCCCCATGTGACACGATTGACGTCTCGTGGTTAATTAGTCAGTTGTTGACATGATTTAATGAGACAATGAGTCCATGTACTTGCTGAGTTGAACATGATTCGCAAAAATGTTCTGAAACTCATGAACTGAACGTGTCAGAGGTATGCTTCTCACGTTCATAGTTGAGGCGGGCAAGTGTTGCTCATTCGATGATTTGTTGAATATTGATAATTGAATCAATATTCCTTGATTTGAGCAAGTATTGCTCATCTGAACAAGTGTTGCTCGTCTGATGAATTATTGGTAGCGTGACCAAAATAAAATATTAATTAAAATACTGGTAGTTGAACCGAGCATAATTAATAAGAATGAGATCGTCATAAAATTATTAGTGTTTGAATCTGGAATTATAATCCTTAGACTCAGAAACCCTAATTTGATCAATTGATGACACATTGATGGTTTATTTGAAAACTAACCATGGAATGAAGGAGGACCGATTTCATGGGACCGTGGGTCGACCATTCAGCTCTTATATGCTCGTGTTAGCAAATACCAAGGCCTCTTGAAGAATTGATGAAAGAATGATCAAATGTTGGTTTAATCATTTATTCGAAAATGCTCGTCTGAACCTTAAGTGATAAAACCTAATTAATTATGAAGAGATGAGAGACCGACCAAGGGGTCATGAAACCAGCCCTGGGCGGTCACGGGATCGAATGACGATCATTCCATGAAAATCCCAAAATTATTTGGAAGAGTTTTGGACCTAATATGTGCAATTGCGAAAATTAGGTCAAATTGTGTAAATACGCGGGACCGAATCCTTGCGAGCCAAAGAGCCAACCTTGGTCGGTCAAGGTAACATGCTCATGTCACTAAAGTGTTCGTATCTCAGTTCTGAGAATTTTGATATCTTCAGATGTGCATTTGATTAATCATTTGAGAAAATATGAAGAAATCAGGGGTTTTTGATGAAACCGTCGAAACCTTCATGAGATGAAGGAAAATAATAGAAAATGAGGGAATCATGAAGTGTGGGACTGGCTATGGCCAAAGCATAGCCGGCCGACCAAGGAGCCAGGTCCCACGGTGTTTTTCGTAATTTTTTATAAGATATTCATGATTTTAGGGAAATATGATAAAACCAAAGAGTTTGTTGAAACCAAGGAGTTTTGTTGAAATCAAAGAGTTTCCATGAGATGAAGGAAACAAAAATATTAATAATAAAAAAATAAGAGCATGTGGGACCGGCTTGAGCATGGTTGGCCGGCTAGGGCCCGGGCCCGTGAGTTTTCCCTTATTTATGTATTATTTCATGATTTGAAGGGATTTTCATAATTTTGAAAGAATTTTCATAATTTGAAGGAAATATCATGAAATCAAGGAATTCCGTAAAATCAAGGAAATATAAAAATAATAATAATGAAATAAGGGGTTTGTGGGACCGGCCAGCTTGGGCCCGGTCCCACAGGTTTCCTTAATTTTATGTATTTTTTGTGTATTTTCCCATAATTTGAAGGATTTTCATAATTTGAAGGAAACATCATGAAATCAAGGAATTTTATGGGATCAAGGAAACATGAAAAATATAATAATAATAATAAAATAGGGCATCTGGGGCTATCTAGGGCATGACCGTCCGGCTATGGCCCGGTCCCACGGGTTTCCCTAATTTTATATTATTTTTCATGGGATCAAGGAAATATCATGAGATTAAGGAGTTTTTCATGAAATTAGGGAAATAATAATAAAATAATAAGGAATCAGGAGGTGTGGGGCCGGCCGGGATCAAGGTATGGCCGGTTGGCCAATAATCACGGCCCCACAATACTTTCCCTAATTTTATATTATTTCTTTGATGTGAGGGAAACACCATGAAACTGAGGAGTTTTCCTCGAAACGAAAGATATTTGTTCAAGTGAAAGGATTTTCATGAACTTAAGGAAAATAATAAAAAATATGATAAAAATATGAAACTGGCGTGGGATTGACCACGGCACGTCCATCCGATCAGTGGGCCCATGCTCCAGCGCCTTGGTCAATTTTTAATTACTTATTATTTTCCTTCCTATTTTGTATAGGTTCATCGTCTCATCGTATTTTGAAATACTTGTTCGTACGGTGATCGTTAGTGCATCATCGTCGAGTACGCTTGTTCCATTTGAGTCGGGGCTTACTCGGAGGTAGCTCAGATGCCCGTGTTGTTGAATATTTATTACGAACCCATGGAATTCTGCTGATAAGAACCATGGATTGTGTAGTTGCAGGATTTCCCACAACACAACCCATATAATATTTTGTAGATCTAAATCTATTTCATAATCAAAATAAAGATTAAAGTGCTAAAATTATAAAATGGACGCAAGGATTTTTTACATGGTTCGATCAATGTGATCTACATACATGGTTCTTCACTATGATTGTTGAAATTACATAAGTATTACATTTACAATCTCCATTAATGGATATTTTGTAGAGCTCTAGATCTAATTATTTGGGGAAGAAGATGATAAAGAAAATAAATCCCTCTTTAAAAATATCTCTCTCTAAAAAATATCTCTCTCTCTTACCAAAATTATCTCTCCCCATTCTCTCTCCTGCTCTCCTCTTTATATAGGTGTTTACATAGTGGATGACAGCTAAGCTATCCTTTAATTTCGGATATGGCTTGAAGTAACCTCGCGGGCTTGTAAATGTTAATTTCGCAAATATCTTTAATTTCGCTAAATTACCACACTTTACTCATGTTTACGATGTTGTCATTCGTTATGTCATTCCTGTAATTATTTTACGACGTCCTCGCAATCGTTGTTGATGAGATTTTCGTTGGTATGTCGTTGTTGCGATATTTGGGTCCTACATCTTGCCTCTTTTTTCTTGAATATTGCTTGAAAAGCAATCTTTAAGAAAAAAATCCGTTGTTGTAGTAGTCTTTGATCTTTGTTGATGAAGGAACGAGCGAAAGAATACTGGACTTGAAAAGTTCATACTTGCCTCTATTCTTTTGCGAAGTTCCGAAGCTTTGCGAAATAAATAAGAAGTATCAACTATTGAAGTATAAGAAGTATGAAGTATCCTTGAAGTATACAAAGTATTCAATCTTAGAAATATAAGAAGTATCCGTCCTTGAATGCGAGTAATAAGTATTGCCTCTATTCATGCGAAATTATTACTTCATTTTTGGTGAGAATTCTTGTCCATTTTGGAAATGATTCTTGTCGAGAAGATAGAGAATATAAAATGTTTTTTCTTGGTAATCCATAGTTGCCTCTGTTCTTTATCTATGAGGGTAGAATCGTTGGAAAAATGTTGAATGAGCGAGTTATTTCTTCATTCTTATCTTGCCTCTGTCTCTTGTTTTGTGATCATGCGATAGTATAATCTCTTCGGGTTGCTTTTAATTTTGCGAAATAATTGTGCGAAATAACCACATTTTGCAAAATAATCACATTCTGAGAAATTCTGACTCATTCTGCGAAATTATGAATACTTCTGCGAAATTATGAATATCTCTGGGAAATTATGAATACTTCTGCGAAATTATGAATACCTCTGCGAAATTCGAATAATACCCCCGAGAGATTCTCGAATAATACTCTGAGAGATTCTAAATAATATTAATATTTGAGAGATTCTGAATAACACTCGAGAGATTATAAATTGTACTGCTGAGAGATTCTGAATAACACTCCTGAGAGATTCTAAATAGTACTGCTGAGAGATTCTGAATAATACTTCTTTTTTATCTTCGCTGTCTCAGACTCCTTTCCATGTATATATTCACAAACTTATTTGTTTACATATAATCATTTTCGCAAGCTTATTTGCTTACTCATTTTCTTATGTGGTCTTATTCTGCCTTCCTAGTTAAAGGTCTTATTTTGCCACCTCTTGTCATTGCGACAAAATCGCAGGCCGTCTTTACACTTTCATGTAATGACCCACTGATCTTGTCTTATCATTTCTCTAGTATTATTGCCTATGCAGGATATTTTTGTTGCGAAAATATGACAGGCCTAGAAATTCTTGCGAACATAAACCCCCATGACATTGTCGTCTTGCGACGAAATCGCAGGGCGTCTTTACACTTTCATGTAAAGACCCATTGATCTCGTCTTATCTTTGTCTTTTGTATTATTGCCTCTTCAGGATCATCGCACAAATATGACAAGCCTAAATTTTCTTACGAAAATAAAGCCTCATGACATTTGCTTCTTAAGACACTTATCAGCTCCCTAATGGAGGGTGCCACCCTTATCATCTCCCTGGTTGCCCCTTCAAGGAGGCGTACATTGGTCATACAAGACTAGCTCCTCCCATCCGGTCTTAACAACAACCAGTTGTTTTCGCAACCTATTATCCCTTTTACTTATAGAGCTTATGGTTACGAGAATGCACCCTAAGTGGAGTTTTCTTGGTGAGTGCAACATATGCCAAGACTTGCCAAGAATGGCCGAGACACTTCAAATGCCCGGGCACTCTTGGCTCAACAGGTGTACCTCGGCGCCTTGATCATATGCGACTCCTTAGAAGAGACCCTCGGTCGTCCAACCAGGGCATAACCTTATATATATAGTTGGAAATCCAAGGTATCTCTCTGGATGGGCTTTATTGACCCCAAATCTCCATGACTCGGAGTTCCGGGCGGTGTAACCTTTTCCCGAGCCATGCAAAGAGATACCCCCTTATATGACGCACTTTAGGTCTTACATTTGCCTCTTGCGAAATTTTATTCGCGAACTAGGGTGTACGCCATAAAGGTTCGTCCCATTCTTATGTCTCTGCGAAATTTCATTCGTGTTTCTTTATACTTTCATTTACTCTTTCATTTCTGTCATTTCTGTCAATCATTCTTTGCGAAATAATCATTCTTTTCTTCATTCTTTGCGAGATAATCATCAACTCTCTTCTTTGCAAAAAGGATGGGAAAAATTCGCGAGAAGTGGGATTTGAACCTGCGTCCTCAGACTCATTGTTTTCACCTCTGACCAACTTTCTTGGCTCTTGTTTGTGAAACAATGTGACCATGTCGTTCTTTTAATGTGATCTTTGGCTCTAGCATTTCGAGTAAAAATATGCAAAAAGTCTGCGAGAGTTGGGATTCGATCCTGCGAACACGAACGCATACTCTGCTGACTGCACCATATGTGCCAACTTCTATTTTTTGAAAAAGCTGGTGACGCTGCCTTCTTATCTTTTCTTCTCTTGCGAAGTTATCACTTGCGAAGCTGGAGAGAACATGTAAAAATATGGTTGAGTAGATAATCGATCCCACAGCATCTAGATACTTCTTTTCGCTCATTACCAACTGTTTCTAGCTTCTTTTTGCGAAAGTAAGTCATGTTTCCGTCCTATTATTACTTCTTATCACTACATGTCTTTATTTTTTGTTTTGCGCGTCTTCTTCGTGAAATCTTAGATGTAGGTGAATCCTTAACAACTGAAGTCGGTGAATCCTTATCGTTCTTTAACAATTTTTGTTAGTAAAGTTCTCCTAGTTGTACGTCTTTCTTTGCCCTGCTACAATGAAGTCCTTTGCTTGCATAAGTTGATTTCCATGCCTCTTGGCATTCCTTGCTTCGCTGGTACTGATGATGAACATAATTTGATTGACGTTGCTTTAGCTTCGCTTGAATTGTTGTTTTTGCCTTTGAATTCCAAGCTATTTTATTTCTTTTTCCTACTGTTCTTCACCGGTGTTTTCTTTTTATTGAGTAATGTTGAAAAATGTACAGGATTACTCTCAGTCCTAGCCTATGTCTTTGCAGGAGAGTTTTGTGTCTTCGCCAGACTTCCTCTTCGTAGTAAACTTGCGAAAATGTGGGATCTATTAGCTTCGTATGAATTACTCACTTCACAAGTATTGATCAATGCGAACTAATCTGTTGCTGCGAAGTGGATTGATTGGTCTGCGAAGGTTGCTGACGAAGTAAATGAAACTATAATGTCTTTTCTTTCGCAGAAACTTTTCCCTTATTCTTTTATTCGCCATTGGCATTATGCGAAACAAATGCACAACATTTCTCTCTTATCTTTTGCTTGTTACAAAAATCATCTGTGTTAGATTTTCTCCCTTCTTAAGTTCTTCTTATCTTTCACGAAACATTTTGATCAAAATATTGCTTAAGCTGTTGAAGATATATACTTGACTTCTGAAGATGCTTCCACCAAATATTTTGCTTAAATTGTTTCCTTTGTTAAATAAAGCAAGCTCCTTTTGCTTCCTTCCATCGCAAATCTGTTGGTAGTTTTGTTTTTGACTAAGTGACCTCTTCGATAAACTTTGCTGGAGCTTTTGTCTTTATTAGTATATTGTCTCTTAGTACCTTCTCCTTGTCGTTGATGGTATTGCTTGCTACGATATTAGCATGTGCTCCGTGAATTTGGTTAGAGATTAGTAGTATCTTAATGAAACTAAAGATTACACAATAATAATTTATAACAATATTCCTTTCATTCTTTTCATGATCTATTAAAGTAAGAAGTTTTCCCCTTTTGGCTGCGGTGCTGGTCGTTCTCTCCTAAATAATGAGATTGTATTATTTTCTTTTCGCTTCTCAAGTAGAGATTATGCTCGTGACTAGGCTGGCAACTCTCTGAAGTTGATGACGAAGTGAACTAAGCTCTCACTTTCTTCCCGTTTCTCCGAAGTACAGTGCTTCGTGTAGTACTAAGTGAGCTACTTCGCCGATATCATACATGTTTCTTCTTTCTGCTCATCCTCTATAGAGTTAGGCTTCCTCTTTGCGAAGTAACTTCTGCCAAATGCTTCGCTGGTATCATCTTCTGGATCCTCCTTAATCGAGTTTATTGATTCCTTGGAACTAATTCTTTTTCACGAAGTGGTTTGCTACCATTTCTATCATGCTCCTTTGTTGGAATGGTTGATGAAGCATCTTTTGTCGTTGCCTCTTCGCTGGACTGACTGATTTCCCGAAGTTATGTTTTATCTCCGCAGATTTGGATAGAGTTCATCTTCGCAGATTTTCGGACTGAGGTATGCTTTATAGAATCTCTTCTTCTTCTCTTAAATTTTTTACAAGCGGTGTTATTTCGGCGAAGTGATCTCTGCTCTCCTTTTCATATGTTCTGCTCCAGCAACTACTCCTTCATCTTTCCGCTAGTTTTTGCGAATATTTGTGTACTGTGAGTTAATTGTTAAGCTTGGTATTGGCTTTGGTGGGATTAGTGTTGGTATTTTTCTTTGCTAGGATGACATTTCTTCGCCGGGGATGTGGAAATCTCGCAAAAATGTGGGAATTTCACAAAGCTCCTTTGCTCACTGTGAATATCTCTCGAAGTCTCTCTTCTCCACTTGCTTCGCTGGAATGGTTGATGAGGTGCACTACCGAGCTTTATACTGATTATTCGCCGATGATGGTACTTCATTGAATCGATGATAAAGCAAGTTTTCTTGGTATTTTCTTCTTTGTTAATGTACTTCGTTGAATCTGCATCTTCCTTTTCGCAGAAAGTTTCCTTCTGTGTAATATTTCTTAGCCTTTGCCTCAAGTATGGGAAATTACATTGTCGGCACGATTGTACTTCATCCTTTGAATACATCGCTGCGAACCACAAAGCAATTCAGTGATTATAAAAGCTTTAATCTAATTTACGTACGAAGAGTGAAAACATCGCCGGACACTTATTACTCAATGGTTTCTGAATTCCTTTTACAGGTTTGTAGATCATGATTTATTGAAAGCGAATCTATAATTAAAACTCGTTATGAACCACGGGTTTTGGAAAGAAAATCTAATTCATGTTGACGAATAAATAAAGTTTTCATAAAAAGTTTCTTTCAAAATATTTGTTTGTAAATCCCTGGATCGGAAAGCTAATGAATAAAAAGGAGTTAAAGAATAAGAATTCATCCTGTTAAAATCAATTGTTGATGCGGACTTTGTTTGTTTTTTCGATGTTATGATTCCCTCGTGTTGTGACTAGAGTTCAGAATTCTCCGTGCTACTTAATTGAATCTGCTTCTCGCTGTAATGATCAAATTAATTTTCCCCAAAATTCCAGATATGAAATATAAAACAAGATAGAGTGGTAAGAGATTGTCCCTTTTAGATTCATAGTTGATGTAGATTCTGCTATGTAGAAACTCGTCCTTTTGACGTAGCTTTGCATCTTCATCTTTTTCTTTTACTTTCTTTAACTGTGTTGTTGATGTTTGCTTGAAAACACAATTTCTCCATTGAAATTTCCACTTTTCCTCTCAAAATTTTTAGATCCAGCGAGGTCTAACTCTCCCAATAGCTAATTTCTTTGAATCTTCTTCAATCTAACAAGTAGCAGGTCCCTGTTTCTAGCGCCAAAATGTAGTTGCAAGATTTCCCACAACACACCCCATATAATATTTTGTAGATTTAAATCTATTTCATAATCAAAATAAAGATTAAAGTGCTAAAATTATAAAATAGACACAAGGATTTTTTACATGGTCCGATCAATGTGATCTACATCCATGGTTCTTCACTATGATTGTTGAAATTACATAAGTATTACATTTACAATCTCCATTAATGGATATTTTGTAGAGCTCTAGATCTAATTATTTTGGGAAGAAGATGATAAAGAAAATAAATCCCTCTTTAAAAATATCTCTCTCTCTTACCAAAATTATCTCTCCCCTTTCTCTCTCCTGCTCTCCTCTTTATATAGGTGTTTACATAGTGGATGATAGCTAAGCTATCCTTTAATTTCGGATATGGCTTGCGGTAACCTCGCGAGCTTGTAAATGTTAATTTCGCAAATATTTTTAATTTTGCTAAATTACCACACTTTACTCATGTTTACGCTGTTGTCATTCGTTATGTCATTCCTGTAATTATTTTACGACGTCCTCGCAATCGTACGACATCCTCGCAATCGTTGTTGATGAGATTTTCGCCGGTATGTCGTTGTTGCGATATTGGGTCCTACAGATTGAAGTAACGAAATATTACAAAAGTATTTGAATACTTTCTGAAAATATTTGAATATTTTCAGAAATTCAGTGGATGAATCCAAGAATTTAAGAATAATTAACTTATGGCTCTATACTAGCAGAGCAAGCTGTCTAGGAGCATTAATTATTCTGATATGAGCTTGCTGGAGCTTCATATCCTTTATATTAGTTGGGGAAAACTGTTGTTTGTATCTTGAAGACATTATCGCTCTATACTAGCAGAGCAAGATGTCTAGGAGCTGTCAATTTCGTGATTCTATATAGAAATAATTACTGAAGTGTCCAGTATTCATGAGATATACCGTTGTCCAGCCGAGAGACTACATATCTGCACGTACTCTGAGAGACAGTATTCTCAGTCAGAGATTTGATGAGAGACCCGTGTCTCAATACTCACGTCTGATTGCTGGATCAGGAGTTCGTATAATTATGGGTTTACGATTTTATCCTTTGTCGAAAATCCACCATCTACAGTACACTTGCACCATTTTATGGGGCTTACTCAGTAATAGTCTAGATGCCCGATTGTTGATTATTTATTACTAATTTATGAAATTTAGTGGAGAATGATTCATGAAACTGAGTAATAAAAGTGAATAGTTATTTATTATCAATCCATAGGATCAGCTGTGGATTCGACCATGAATTCAGAATAATAAAGCGAATATTACCATTCCATGGGATCGTGGATTCGACCATAGAATCGGAGCAATGAAAGTAGTTATTACCATTTCATGAGATCAGTCGTGGATTTGATCATGAAATCGGAGTAATGAGATTATCCATTACCATTCCATGAGATCAGCCGTGGATTCGTTCATAAAATTGGAGTAATGAGATAAAAATAGATTATCTTCTAGGAATTCAGTGGTGAATATCACGGTAGAGTTAATCTATTGCAAAATGGATATTAGCCCGTTAAAGTGTCATACTCGTTCTAAAAGGTGCATAGTTAGGGAACAACGAGCGTTGCCGAAGCCCTAAAGGAGTTTTGCCCTCAATCTTATGGAGAACTGCCTGGATCTATACACGGTCTCTCTACATAGTCATGGAACAGTGAGTGTCACCGACGTCCTGAAGGCGTTAATGCTCTCAATCTTGCGGAGAACCGCCCAATCGTTCTTCTATGTAGAGGTGGGTCTCTCTATGTATTCAGGGAACAACAAGTGTTACCGACGTCCTGAAAGCGTTAAGTCCTCAATCATACGGAGAATCGCCCAACTATGTTATTCTACATAGAGGTCATGATGAAATGCCAGGCATCGAACGCTCAGCTAGTGGAGGCCTTTCGAAAAACATATTCATCATGGTTCGTAAAATACGAATCGTCACATGCCTAAAAGACGTGTCAGAAACATGCAGTATCATGATTTTACGATTTTGACCTTTGTTGAAAATCCACCATCTACAGGAAGGAGTCCATACCCTTGTATACAAAAATATGGAGGAGGTACGGCCATATTGCAACCAGGAACGTGGTGCGACACTGCTCGTTTGCTTTAGTTACCACGGTGAACTGTCTCCTACCCATGATTGTCGAGATGGA
This sequence comes from Papaver armeniacum, assembly GCA_023531295.1. Classification (NCBI taxonomy): domain Eukaryota; kingdom Viridiplantae; phylum Streptophyta; class Magnoliopsida; order Ranunculales; family Papaveraceae; genus Papaver; species Papaver armeniacum. The sequence goes on from JAJJWW010015861.1 coordinate 78,895, forward strand.
AGGTACATCCATACGTGATGTTGCTGAATCAACTATTGAAAAGTGGGAAGACATGATATCTACATGTGAATCCATGGAGTTCAACGTGGGCTGGTTGCGGCAGCGCCTTGATATTATCAAAGTTGATCGAGCCGGTATCATTGCTAATGTCGTTCCTTCTTCGAAAGCCATCTTGGAAGAAGAAAAGGCCTTGGCTGCGAAATCTGAGAAGGTGGAACAGGCGATCCAAAACTTGAAGAGTAGGACTGAAAGGTATCATGAGAGGCTGAAAATGATGCTTTCAAGGAACTACAACTTGTTGGATGGCCTTTTCCGAGTCGTACTTTTATTTTTTGTTTTGAATAAGTAGGCACAATGACGTTTTTTATCGTCTCTTTTTTTTTGTTGGGGTTTTGAACCTTTCTTGGGAAAATAAATTGCATTGGGTTTTGTTAAGCGAATGGAAATTACATTAATACGCTTTAACTAATGGAAAATTTGATAACTAAGATATGAGAAGAATGAAAATGCCTGATTGTTGTGTAGTGAAGTTGCGAGGAATAGAATGATGATCAGGCGTAGTATGCCTTGAGCCACTTCCCATTGATGACTGCTTCCAATCTACCTCCATCAACTTTAACAATCTTGTAGTAACCGCTGTTATAAGCCTTGGTGATCACGTAGGGACCTTCCCATTTTGGAGAAAACTTTGGTGCGGACATGTCTTGTTGGATATGTTTAGCAGTCTTCAACACCAAATCTCCTACTTTAAAAACTCGTGGCTTTACAGTTTTATCATAGGCTCTCGAGATCCTACTCCTGTATGCTCGAGCATGTTCTTCCGCTTTAACTCTCCTGGAGTCCAAAGTATCTAATTCCGCAATTCTAGAATTCGATGCATCGACTTCATTCCATTAAACTCCACTCGTTGCTTCAATTCTAGCTGACGGGATTTTAATCTCTGCTAGGAGGATTGCGTCCGCGCCATAGACAATTGAATAAGGAGAGACGCCAGTAGAGCTCCTAGGCGCTGCTCGATAAGCCCACAACATCATTGGTAGTTGTTCGTGCCATGTCCCGGGATTATCGTGCACCGTTCGACTGAGAATTCGGATCAGAGTCTTGTTAGTGCTTTCGGCTTTTCCATTCCCTTGAGGATAGTAAGGAGTAGAGAAAATCTGTTTAACTCCATATTCTTCAAGTATCTCTTGCACTTGCTTATTGGCAAAGGGGGTACCATTATCAGTAATGATGTGCTTAGGTACGCCAAACCGGCAAATGATGTATTCCTTAATAAATGCTGCAATTGTCGCTCCAGTGGTTCCTCGAAGAGGAATGGCTTCAACCCATTTGGTAAAGTATTTCGTTGCAGTTATGATATACTCATGCTGTTTTGAAGATGCTGGATTGATTTTCCCAATAATATCAAGTCCCCAGCTGTAGAAAGGCCATGGACTACTTAATGAGTGAAGCGGGGTGCAAGGCACGTGTATAAGATTTCCGTGAGTGTGGCATTCGTGGTATTTCTGAACAAATGCCGCTGCATCATCCTCCATAGTTGGCCAGTAATATCTTTCATGTACTTGGAGGAAAAACTTCTTCTTTCCTTAGTGTTCGCCTTCATGCGTTTCCTTTAATATAATTGGGATTTCAGATTTTTCCAAACATCGTAGTAGATTGCCTCCAAAACTTTTGCGGTATAGGATTTCCTCATGAAATACAAATCTTTTGGATTTCTGTTTCAACTTGGCTGCATCCTTTTTGTTGGCAGGTAGCACACCATCGCAGAGATAATTAATGTATGGTTCTCGCCAGTCCCCAGCATAGACAACATTAAAAACCTCCAATTTATGTGGTGGTATAACACTCCATGAAGCATGAAAAAGCTTCGCAGGGTTTTGAGACTGACCTTTCCTTGGAAGAGCGAACTGTTTAGATCTTGAACAATTAGAGCTATCAAGTCGTTGGTTTCGGCATCTTTAGGTTGTGAGAGCCATGTTGACGCCACAACCCGTCTCCTTACGGTTAAAGTTTCTCCCGAGCCTTCGAATTGCAGCTTTGAGGCTAATGTGGCTAGGCAATCGGCGTGTTTGTTGTTATTGCGGCCAATGTGGGTTATGGTCGCATCAGCAAAGTTGTGACGGACCGGAAACTTACGCTTTGGCGCGTTGCCCCGCAGCCGTAACTCCCGGTGCGCCATGATGAAGCTACGATCCGGGCCTCAAAGCTAGGCAAATGCACGTCCAATTGCCCTTGCAAGCATGCTCGTGGAGCATGACGCAGCTAACTTAGCTTCCACACTCGTTCCAACTTACCCTTGTCCCGCAAAGGGTTTAAGGCCATAAGGCCAATGTCAATGCATTTTCATGCATCTGCGGCTTTGCCTTTACGTAGGGAATTCACCACTGAATTTCCTAGCTAGCTGAGCGACCGTCATTGTCCAGGTATAAGCCTTGGACTTTGGCGTAGGCCGCACCAAGCCCTTGCCATTTCCTACGTTAGCTCGCTTACCAACTCTTTATAGCTTGATAGGAAGTATGAGCATCCACTTACTGGCATGCAACTAAGCCTCATCAAGTCTGGCCACAATCATCTCTTGCGTCGAGCTACCAAGCTTAGATGATATGAGGGGCCAACGTCTCGGACCGGCAATGCCGCAACTCATTGCGGCTGCCTACGTACCCTTCCCTACTCCAAAGGGATCAAGCACAGACCGTAGTTCATCCTCGAAGGGACGAAACTTAAACCAAATCGTTTGCAAGGCTGTGGCCTAGCAAAAACGGTAATGGCCTGGTCCGTATAGGCCATTCCGCCAAGATGCATAATGATTATGCATCATCGGGTCCGCAATATGGCATAATGCTGCCAACGCATCAAATACCCTCTTCGAAAGGCTACGCAACTATAAATGAGCCTTAGGCATCATTTATGCTCTTCCGGCTAAGCTATGAAGCTTACTTGGTGCATAGTCCGCATATGCACCTTCAACCAACTACCCCTCCCTATATATGTTTTAATGGAATTTCTACAAGTATGAAAAGGGGAGCATATTGACATGCTTGCTTCACTATTCATGGCCGTTGCCATATATTTCTGAAGGACCGGCAATGATTGCCGAGTCTCCATTCTATTGCACAATAATTGTGCACCACTCGTTCCGTCTGCTGCACAATGATTGTGCACCAATTGTTCTGTCTGTTGCACAATGATTACACACAACGATTGCGTACAATGATTGCGTACAATGATTGCGCACCACCCGGTCTTCTGATTTGTTTTACATTTATTGCACAATGATTTATTTGTAAGATCGAGCCCACCTACCCAATCGGCCTAATGCATCATGATGATGCAACATTGGCCCTTGGCCAAATGCCAAACATAATGCGCCATTTTTGGCGCGGTATTGGCCTTAAGCCAATCCACCTTTTCACGCTGGAAGCTTTGGATGAAGCTTCATCACAAGCAAATGGCGCATCTTTTAGCATGCGCCATGCTAAAAACACTGGGTGTTACATTATCACACCCTTCAAAGAATTTCGTCCCGAAATTCAAAACCAAAGCTATTGTGGACAATCTCTTGAGTTGGATTCCATGAGCAAAAGTCCCATACCGGATGCTCGGAAATCACGGGTTTCTTCAAGTTGTCATGAACAACAATTTAGATCTTCCGAGCACATGTCCCATACCACCCGCCCAGGGATCCAAAAGTGCCCACAACTAAACCAAGAATCGCAATTGGCCGGTGCCAAGAGGATATCTCGACCGGGTATCGAATGCGCATCCCATACTACGCACTCGAAGTCCCTAAGGTTCACAAGGTTGAAAGATGTCATCAAAATGACAAAATTTTAGCACAGATCTTGTGTGGATCAAAGTATCCAGTTGCCCACCGTCCACGACGGTCATCCGGTGCCACTCGTAAGTGGGATGCTAGCGGGCGACAACGCACACCCTTGGCCGGTGCCAACGTGTGGGGATGATCAGTCCCATTGTCTACCCACCGTCCCCGGACGGTCTTCCTGGGATGCTCGTAAGCGGGGTGCCACAGAGGCAGGCAATCTCACAAAGTACTTGAACAAGCTCAACTCGATTCTCATAGTAATCGGCAAAGCATTTACAAACTCTTCCCGCGCAAAAGTTGGCCTACTCTCCAACTTTATGTTTCCATCAAGGAAAACACTCGCCAATGAGTCCACTCCGCACAAGTCCTAGAGTTTTCTCGGAACTTGCTCGATACCATCCGTGACGGACCGGAAACTTACGCCTTTGGCGCGTTGCCCATGCAGCCGTAACTCCGGGTGCGCCATGATGAAGCTACGATCCGGGCCTCAAAGCTAGGCAAATGCACGTCCAATTGCCCTTGCAAGCATGCTCGTGGAGCATGACAGCCTAACTTAGCTTCCACAACTGTTCCAACTTACCCTTGTCCCGCAAAAGGGTTTAAGGCCATAAGGCCAATGTCAATGCATTTTTCATGCATCTCGGCTTTGCCTTTACGTAGGAATTCACCACTGAATTTCCTAGCTAGGTGAGCGACCGTCATTGTCCGGTATAAGCCTTGGACTTTGGCGTAGGGCCGCACCAAGCCCTTGCCATTTCCTACGTTAGCTCGCTTACCAACTCTTTATAGCTTGATAGGAAGTATGAGCATCCACTTACGGCATGCAACTAAGCCTCATCAAGTCTGGCCACAATCATCTCTTGCGTCGAGCTACCAAGCTTAGATGATATGAGGGGCCAACGTCTTTGGACCGGCAATGTCAGCAACTCATTGCGGCTGCCTACGTACCCTTCCCTACTCCAAAGGGATCAAGCACGGACCGTAGTTCATCCTCGAAGGGACAGAAACTTAAACCAAATCGTTTGCAAGGATGTGGCCTAGCAAAAACGGTAATGGCCTGGTCCGTATAGGCCATTCCGCCAAGATGCATAATGATTATGCATCATCGGGTCCGCAATATGGCATAATGCTGCCAACGCATCAAATACCCTCTTCGAAAGGCTACGCAACTATAAATGAGCCTTAGGCATCATTTATGCTCTTAAACTAAGCTATGAAGCTTACTTGGTGCATAGTCATATGCACCTTCAACCAACTACCCCTCCCTATATATGTTTTAATGGAATTTCTACAAGTATGAAAAGGGGAGCATATTGACATGCTTGCTTCACTATTCATGGCCGTTGCCATATATTTCGGAAGGACCGCAATGATTGCCGAGTCTCCATTCTATTGCACAATGATTGTGCACCACTCGTTCCGTCTGCCGCACAATGATTGTGCACCAATTGTTACGTCATTGCACAATGATTACACACAACGATTGCGTACAATGATTGCGTACAATGATTGCGCACCACCCGGTCTTATTGTACATTTTTACATTTTATTGCACAATGATTTTATTTGTAAGATCGAGCCCACCTACCTAATCGGCCTAATGCATCATGATGATGCAACATTGGCCCTTGGCCAAATGCCAAACATAATGCGCCATTTTTGGCGCGGTATTGGCCTTAAGCCAATCCACCTTTTTCTACTGCGGAAGCTTTGGATGAAGCTTCATCACAAGCAAATGGCGCATCTTTTAGCATGCGCCATGCTAAAAACACGGGGTGTTACAAAAGTAGTTCAATAGCTTTTGCGCCTCGGATCTATAGGGGGCCAGCGTCACCTCCTTGAGTGAGTAAACTCCATTCATTGACCAGAAACTTAGAGTCACCTCTTACTTCTAGGTGTATGTCTCCTGCTTGTTTGGCTAGTGACAATCCTATGAGGAAAGCTTCGTATTCTGCCGATTTTTTGGTGCACTGAAAGTCCAGCTTGAAAGAATGTGAAAAGACTTCGCCCGTTGGAAACACTAGAACTATACCCGCTCCTCCAGTATTATTACTAGGAGTAGCAGAAACGTTGAAATATAATAGCCAAGCCTCCCCTTTGACAAAAGAGATTTCTGGAAATTCCCAAATAAGGTATTTATGCAATGCGGTAGTTCCTTCTCCTGGGAATGCCGCTAGCAGATCTGCCACCGCTTGCCCTTTGATAGCATTTGGAGGAGCGCACGTTATATCAAACTCTGACGTTTGGAACAACCATTTGGCCGGTCTGCCTATCAAGGCCGGTTTTGAGAGTAAGAACTTGATAGGGTTAGCTATGAATATTAACACCACTTTGTTCGACAGTAGATAATGTATGAATTTTTGCACAGCGTGAACTAGGGATAAGCATGCTTTTCCGCTTTGGGGTACCTGAGTTCAGCATCCCTCAAAGTACGGCTGAAGTAGTATATAGGGTGTTCAATCCCCTCATCATCCTCTTGGGCAAGGAGGTCCCCGACAGCAACATCACTAGAGGCAGTGTAGAGGCATAGCGGTCTTCCTTGTGTGGGAGATTTCATAACAGCGGGTGATGACAATATTTGCTGGATCTTTCAAACTCCTCTTGTTGCTTTGTGTTCCAAATGAAACTTGCTCTCTTCTTCAGCAGGGGAGTGAATGAAGTGATAAGCTGAGCCAAACCAGGTATAAAACGTCGGATGTAGTTTACCTTGCCCATGAAGCTCTGGAGTTCTTTCATAGTTTGCGGAGGAGGCATCATGAGAATAGCTTGGGTTTTGGTTGGTTCGACCTTGATTCCTTCAGAGGTGACTTGGAATCCCAAAAATTTGCCGGAAGAGACCATGAAAGCACATTTCATAGGGTTCATCTTCAACTTGTACTCGCGACACCTTTCGAACACTTGCTGTAGGACGTCCGTATAGGCTTCTCGAGTCTTTGACTTGACCACTATGTCATCTACGTAATCTTCGACTTGCTTATGCATCATATCATCAAAAATTGCATCCATGGCGCGTTGGTAGGTAGCACCAGCATTTTTCAAACCGAAAGGCATCACAGCATAGTAAAAGTTTCCAAGAGGAGTTCGAAAAGCTGTCTTACTTGCGTCGTGTTCATACATCTTTATCTTGTTGTAGCCGTTGTACCCATCCATGAAAGAGAACATGCCATGTCCGCTAGTAGCGTCTACTAGCATATCAATGTTGGGAAGGGTAAAATCGTCCTTCGGGCAGCATTTGTTCAGATCTCTGAAATCAACATACCACCTAATTTAGTCACTTTTCTTCTTTGCAGAAACTACGTTGGCTAGCCAGGTAGGATGGTGAATGGGCTTGATGAAGCCAGCAGTCAGCAACTTTTGAATCTCAGTGTTGATATACTCCTCCACATCGTGCCTGAACTGCCTTAGAGATTGTTTGATCGGTTCGGATCCAGGTATTATATGTAGATGATGAGTGACCAGTTTTTCATCTAAGACGGGCATTTTCTCGTATATCCATACAAATATGTCTTGATACTCTTTGAGAAGATTCACGAGCTTTGTGCGTTCGTCCGGATATAGAGTCGAACTGATGGAGATAGGTCTTGGAGATTCTTCATCCCCGATGTTGATGACTTCGAGTTCATCAGTTGTGGAATTAGCGCCGTCCTGTAACTGTCGCGGAGCATCTGGTACTTCTTCTTGCAGCCTATCGTTGTTTTTGCATTCTATTGGGCGGAGAGACTGAGTAATAGCCTCCCCTGCTAATTGCTAACGGCGACGGTATACAGTTTTCCCTTTCTAATCATGACTCGCCATAAAGGTCCGTTCCCTCTTAGTATGGAGATCATCCGAGCCTTCGTTTGATTAAGAAGAGTTAGTGCGTCCTGTTATCGGAAGTGCACTACAAGACCTGGTCTCTCCGCTCAGTGATGCGAGCCGGTCTTCTTCTTCGATGGACGTCCATGCGGGGAGCGGAGTGCAGTAAACCTTGCTTGATGAACCTGATGGATTCTCCTTTGGGTCGAACAGTTCGATGCCGCAAATCGGTGCATAAGGAGACAATAACGCAGGGATGCGAACAACTTCTTCATTCAGCATGGTTTTCAGGCATTGGTGATATGTTGAGGCCATGGTATCTCTAATATCATATGGTAGTCTGGCTCATTCTCTATCACTTCGAATTTTACTTTTGATTGGACAAGTCCTACTGATATATTCAAATTAACATACCCATTTTCCTTCGAAGTCCGTCATCATGGTAAGCTACCATATGATTTTTTATGGTCGAACCCTGGCTGTCCTGAGAGTTTTAAGAGTAATGACATTCGAGGATGCTCCCGTGTTAATAAGATACCTTTTAAATTCTGAATCCTTGATGCGTGTAGTAACATGCAGGGCTCTGTTGTGACCTTCCTCTACCATCATGTCATCTTCAGTCAACGTGACATTATTTATGGATATTTATGATGTTTTTAGGGATTGATTGCGTGAAGGAGCCAAACATGCGTCTAGAGCTATCTGATTAATTGCAGCAAACGTCTCCGCTCGTTAATCCTTTGAGAGGTGTAAAAGCTCACACAAACTTTCCACTAGAGAATCCGCCTCCTGGTCCACTGGCCGTTGGTTGGTGGTGAAGCTATTGATTTGAGGACAGTCATCGGTTGAAGAGTAAGTCCTCATTGTTGGAATCTCCGGAGCGGGGAAGCCGCTTAAATCCAATGTCATCTTGACGAGGAAATTGAGTATGTTCTCTATTGTCTCTTTCATCACGTCCATGTTCCTCATGTGTATTTCTTGTACTCGAGCCAATTCTATCAGGGTCGGAATTCCTCCATTGGCTCTGCGATCAGATAGAGCGTTGGATGGAGGAGCATCATCGTTCAAAGGACTCTGCTCGGAGTTTGGAGTTGAATTTATCCTAAGACCAACCATCCTGAATGTGAGAAAATTAAAATGAAATTGAAAATTGATCTTGCAACCGAGAGATTAATCTCCCACTGTGGTCGCCAGTTGTTTAGGGGTAAAAACTGATTCTGATGTTTTTGGTAAATTTGGGTGTGTTGATGAGAAACGAATTCAAACCCTAAACAAATGCACTACACGGGAATACTTTTACATTCGAGAAGACTAATCACACGTTCACCCACTACTCTCATTAATCGTCCGTCTTCCCTGACACTTTCTCATAATGGGCGCATTGCATGCCGCACGCTGTAAACCGCCAGACCATTACCCCAGTGAGCATCCCCAGTTTGTGACATGTTTGATGTCTCGAGTGAATGGGTCAAGTCATGTGACTTGACGCTAAAATCAGCACATGGTGCTTTTAGGTTAAATAATAAATTATTTGTGAAACCAATATTTATTAAGCATTGTTTATAGTCGATGTATGTAAAACATCGCTTTCGAATAAGCAGCTGAAAATAATCGATGTGTTAGAAGCATCGCTGTTTTTGAGCTCGATCGAATCAGTCACGGATTGAGCGTCTTAAAAGTAGCACGACCGGACCTCTTTGGGTGATCGTTTGAGGACCTTATGGGTGAGCTATTACCTGGTCGATCACTCCCCGTGGAGGGGGGATGGCCGGTGATCACAATGTTGTTTTTTTAATTTTCTCAAAATAATCTACACCGTCCAACTAAGCTTGCGAAGTTGGATGGTCGTGATCAATCTGTGGCAGTTGTCTACTGCCATTGACGCAATTTTTAGGGTTTAGGGGCCGCGTGGCCAACCCCCTTTTAGGCGAGCGATTCGAGGCACTGCGTGCCAGTTCGAGCAGGTCGATCGACCTCGTGCAAAGGTGGGTTGCCGGTGAGCATGCTGACATCTCCTGGGCTACCTAAAATTAAATCTAAGCCACTCGATTCGGCTAGCGAAGATGGATGGTCGTGATCGATTTGCGGCGGTAACATATTGCCGCAAACACCAATTAGGGTTTTAAAACGGCCACGTCTATCGTAGTTCGATCGAACGACTTGATGCATTAAGGACTTGTCATGGGTAGGTCGATCGACCAAGGAATGAGTAGGGCTGCCAATGAATACTTTGGTACTTCTTCGATCGTTCGAGATGCGATCTACGCCATCCAACTAGGATGACTAGTTGGACGGATGTGATGCGTTTTGAGACCGTTTTTGCCGATCTCAACTCGTTTGAGATATTTTTATATAGCGCGAACACCCATGTTTGGGTCGGCGTTCGAAGCACTTGTGAATTAGGGGAATAGGACTCGATCGACTAGGGCACTAGTGGGCGCGTCGGTGGTCACTACGGTGATTGCCTAGTTCTGCTAGGAGTAGGCTATGCTTGTTGGATCGTGCGGCCAAATTGTGTGGCCGTGATTATGTTTGAGACTGACATGAACAATCTATATTTTCCTTAAGGAATTTAAACGTGTTCGATCGCGCTAACTTTTAATTAAAAGTACATCGACACGAAAATCTCTTCGACAGAGGACGATGCAGCCTGTGTGAGTATTTTCATGCAGATTCTCAATACTGACACTTCTGGAGATTCACGCTACTCTGCCGAGAGTGAACATTTAATCGTCATGTCATGTCAATATTGGGAGTTCGGCTGGGAACATAGCATAGGAAAATATCAGGCAGGTCAATGCATTAGTGAGTAATGCAGTATGTTAAAATTTACAGAATATCTGGGATGCATGCACCATTCTAAATAAATTTCATAATTATGTTGAATTGATCAGTATATATGTAAATGACAAGGGTTTGTGCACTCATCACTTTCAAATGTCTTTTGTTCCTTTGCAGGACGACAGCGTATTAAAATACACGGTTTTACAATTTTGACCATGAGCTAAACCACCATCAACAGTTCCTGAGAGGTCCGATTTTGTGCCTAGAGCCCCATTTCCTCAGCTATTAGTACCAACAAAGAACGAATCGAACTTTAATGACATATTGGAGGTTTTTAAGCAAGTTACCATAAACCTTCTGTTAGAGCATGGCTCGGTTGAACCCACCAAGCGTTGGTATGTCAAGTTTGGTTGTCATATTTTAGTGAATCAAAAATCATGTTAAGAGTCGTTTGATTATGTACTAGAGTTAAATTTTGTATAGGTTAGCTTGAAAGTATTAGGATATGAGACATTACAAGTATTGTGAAGACTTGAAGATGTGAAGAACTAAGGAGCTACAACGACAACAATCATCCTTCCACTTGAGGTTAGTGATATTTGACTTGAACTGTTTCATTCCCTAACGTATCTTTCAAGTCGTGCATATTGAAAACATAACTGCGAAGCATATATGAACTTTAGATAGACATAGTATTAAGGAATACAATATGAGGTTTATTGCTTCACCATTAAACTTTGTAGATAAGACATCGCCATAATCATTTGAATACTATTGTGATTATGTATGGGTATGAGGTGAGGATTTCATCCTAGGGAACAATGTTTACATATGTTCTAAGGAAGTAAGTTCATAAACTTGTTTGTGAACCAAAAAGGAAATTGCCAGGTGTTATTGGTTTTGCTATTCATTGCATATCTTATGAACAACCAATATGTGTGATAGAGTATAACCGCTCACAACTTGTTGTGTTCTTGGTAGAACTGTTCACAAAGGCCTGACTTATGTATTGGTATAACTTTTATTAGTAAACCGATCTTAAGTAATCACCTGTGGTATGATCGGATTTTGTATGTCTGACCTTGTAAGGGAAAGGGAACCGATCCTAGTAAGGGAAAGGGAACCGATCCTAGTAAGGAGTGCAGTACATCAAAGGGAACCGATCTCTGTATAGGGTGCAGCAAGGTTTATAGCAGAAAGGGGAACCTATCATATGGAAATGTGCAACACATATAAGTTAGATACCATATATATGTGGGGAACCGATCCTAGTACCTAGTCAACCGAACTTTTAGGAAGCTAGCGTCACTATGCACAGTACTCACATGGCGGGTAGAACCGAAACTTGTTTTGGTAGAACCGTAAACCCATGATTGTGATTGAATGTTGGTTTGATCAATCACATAGTTCTTGAAAGTCATATGAACCAATTCTAAACTTGTTTGGAAGTGTGGCAAATAGGTTTCAAGGTTGTAAGTGTGAAAGAGAACTTACAAAGTTAACATGTCGACAAACTTTGAACACGTGTTGTGAATGTTTATTTCTATAATTGTTCAAAGATATTCCTTAACGGCTAAGGGGACAGAATCCCAAGTTCGAAACATAAGTAAGTTAAGAATCTTTTATGGAAATTATTAGTAATGTGCATTTACTAATTAGATTTTCCGAGAGATTTCGATCGTTATTTTTGGACAGAGCATTTCCAGGAATTATGAAAACCGAATCTGTGCTTTTATGAATATCTTGAGAATATTTTCGGTTTTGGAAATTCCTTGGTGTCCAAACTTCCTTGTCTATAAATACACGAAGTTTGCCTTTCTAGCAAACTAATCCTTCGTAATAACGATTTACTCTTTTGTTGTTGTTCTTGGTGTAGCGCCTATTCGGAGAGGAGAGTAACCTAATTAGGCGAAATCTCTTACTACGCTCGGTTTAAAGTCTTCTTTGGGATTGAGAAGCTCTAGCGCGACCCGTTGGTGGGAAACTAGATAATTGCGGTTTATCTTTGTTTTCGATTGATTTGATTGACTAACGGTGGTTGAAATCGATTGCACCTAGTTTGTTTATTCTTGAGAATCTTCTCTTTTGATATAAGATTCACTCAAACTAGTTTAGAGTTTCGACAAGGATCTTTAGACTGTTCTTAGTTCTAAAGACGATCTTGTGATAATCCACTGTTAACAGATTCCGTTCTGTGTGTGATTGATCACAAGAGATTCAAGTGATTGTGTGCAGGTTTTTATTGAAGATTTAAGAAGATTTGAAGACAAAGAAGATATTGAAGATCTGACTTGGGTTTTATAATCTTTGGTGTGCACAATACTTGTTTCGGTAAAAGAGGATCCAATTAATAATCTGTTTATCCTTGTGGTAGATTGGATTGATTAATTGAGTAGATCGACATCAATACGTTTCCTTGTGATTAAAGGTATTGATTGGCTTAATGTTAAACGATTACCTTTGGGTGATTGAACATAAGATAGATCTAAGGACCGGACGAAGGAGTTTATGTTAAGATAAACAGAAGAGCCTTTGTCCGACTCATATCACTTGGTTGAATAGAGTTGATACCAAATAGATTTGTTGTTCCTTTACTGTTTGGAATACAAACCAAAGGAATTGTTCCAAGTACGTGACTTATTCACAAGTCGGAGACGTGGGAATACAGACGAAACTAAGTGAACTATAGGGTTAGTTACTTGGTCTCAACTATACGAAGTTAGGTGTAATTTTGTGTAGCGGATTAATCCTGAGAGTATTCAATTCTGGACAAGGTACCGGGGGTTTTTCTGCATTTGCGGTTTCCTCGTTAAAAAAATCTTGATGTGTCATTTACTTTTATTTTCCGCATTATAATTGTTTTATTATAATTAAAGTAAATCACACAAATGTTAATTCATATTTACTTGATAAGCAATCCTATTGTGTTTTGTTAAGTCCGAACCTTTGTATCAAGTAAACATACTTCGTTGTTGTATTGTCTCGATCTCGTATTCACTGCACGATCACACGAAGTGTGAACCGATTAGTTGTATTGTCTCGACTCGGTCCATAGGCAATCACTTTCGGAGAAAGGACTTATAGGTAGGAAAAGTTTTAGCTTGAGGTATATTTGGGTACCCTCGCCTTTTCAATTGGTATCAGAGCAGGCAAACACGAAAAGATCTAACAATTTGTATATTTGGGACACCTAGGGGTTTAAAGGCTTATTGCATACGCTAAATGCAATCGACGATGCCTGCGACAGTGAGTTAGGATTTTATTTTGGATTTGCTCGAGGACTAGCAAATAATAAGTTTGGGGATATTTGATAGACACATTTTTGTGTCTGATATAATCCTAATTGTATATATTGTTAGCTCTAGATTTTATGTTTATTATGGCTTTTTGTGACTTTGTAGGTGTTTTTAGAGAAATACACTTGTGTGGCGAAATTGACTCGGAATTACTAAAAGCACCCCACAATAGTTGATAAAGGCACCCGGAGGAACCTACTATTCGGACTCTCCGTTTGGATAACGGGAACTTCAATTACTAAGGGGAAACCCATTTCCAAAGCAGCTACTATTGGCACACCAGAACAGGATAAGGGGAAGGTCATCTTCAACATTTGAATTCATCTTTTTGTCGGGAATTTTTTACAGTGAATGGCAGATTTAGGGGTTGAATTTTCGGCGTCTTTTAGGGAGATTCAATCGGGTATTTTCATTGGGATTGATCTGTTAGGCCTAATCAGGCTTGGTATGCGTGTTACATTCGATCAACTTGGGCTAGATTGCTTATATGAAGCAAAGCATATTTGAAGGGAAAATAATATTCTGTGACTGCGAGACTTTCAGGCGAGAATTCAAACAAGATTTTGTGGTTTTGTTTACATATTTGGGTTGCTTTAGGCCTGTTGATACGAAGCAAGGGTGCTAAGGAGTTTGGTTTGAAGAAAATATACACGAGTTTACATAATCTCGATAAAACAGGGGAGGAAAACTATCACCGAGTTCTGGGTTGGTATTATTTATGATATTATCGGATTTCTTCACAGACTGGGTTAATTAAGGCCTGTTATATCAACACAAGGTTGGTAAGTGATTAGGTTTCGACTAAAAAGGAAGTTTACCTATATGAATTTCTTGGGAAATTGGTTCAAAACAGGAAATCACGTGAGGCTGAAGAGAAGATATATTCTCAGTAAGATTTGGGTCTATCATAGGGAAGTTTGAGTATGCAAGGAAGCTCATAAGACGTATAAGAAATAAAGAAAAATAACAAGAGAATACCGTACCCTGTAAGGAAGGAAACAAAAGATTTTGTGAAGATTTGTTAACTTTGTTGTGTATAAATAAAGGGATACGAGTTCCAGGAAGGGGGGGTCGATACTTTGGGGGTGAAGCTGCAGAATTTCTTCTCTGCGGGTGAAGAAGAAGACGAGTTGAAGAACATAAGACCCAGTTGGACACTCGCAGAAACCGTGACATATACTTTCAAACTAAACAACTTTGTAACAATTTTTCCAACAATTATTTTGAGTTCGCAACAGTTCTGTTAGGGTTTTCTGTAACAGTGGGTTCTGTAACAATTATAATTATTACAAACACACTGCTTTATACCTTTTCTTCAATAAAACACCTTTTTGAGCTATGGATTATTATTTTGAGTGTGTTTTCACCATGAAGAGCTAAACCCCAACACTGGTACAATGGAGGAAGCCATTCTTTACGCATGTGGTAATTCTATTTAATTCTTTGATGGCTTTTGCACTATTATAAATTGATTTATGATTTTTCTTGATTATTTGTGATTTTGTCTGATGACGTATGCTTATACTTAGAGCTTTTGATGCGTCATGCTTATGATTTACATCTAATACTTTATAAAATCTATTTTTGGCAAAGAAAGAGTCAATATTTTTTATCTTATAAGCTATAATTGTCTAGAATTAATAGTTGAACCACATGAATATAAGAATTGGTGGAATCCTGAGTCTCAGTACCTCTCGATATTTGTGACAATCTTTTATATATTTCTTTATTTTGTTTTCAAATCTTAAACCAATCTCATCAAGTCCGAGTTGAACGAATCTTTATTACCACTTTACAATAACTTTCAAAATCACATCAACTTTTGGCGCCGCCGACGCGGACTTGTATTTAGATTTATTTTAGGTTTATTTTTATTTTTATTATTTTTGTTCTCTTTTACGCCTTTGGTATTTTTTGATTCTTTTCAGATTTGGAGCGAAGCTACAAGGAAGGAAAAAGTGCTATAAAAGGAAAGCATCTTCCAAAGAAGGAAATAAAAGAGGAGTCCAAGGCGTGAAGAAGATTTTGTACATATTTATTTTATTTAGACTTTATTTCTTTTTATTTTTAGAAAACTATAAATAGGGTTTCACTGTTGTAATTTTTCTTTTTATTTTTGGACACTTTTTGGACTTTATTTTTGGACTTGGACATTATTTTTAAAACCCTAAGGAATGGTTAAAAATTAAATAAAATTGTTTGCAGGGAAGGACGACAGTTACGATACTGTCTCGGCCCCTCGGGTTCGTACACTGACATAGGAGTCGGTGGCCTGAGTCGACTTCAATGGTTCATCGCCCGTCTGGTACGGGAGGTAAGACTCTATCCACCCACATCGCCCGTCTGGTACGGGAGGTAAGACTCTATCTACCAACGAACCCCCTGTCAGTGGGTTTTATTTTGTGTGATAACTCACACCCCTGCAATAGAATGTCGAACTGGTATTACAATAACCAATACAACGATTATCCGACTAATTTTCAAAATGGGAATTACTTTGACCATAGTGTGAATAGTGGTTGGGAACATAAAACTTTTGAAGGTTATGGTCCATACCATGGTGAGCCCAATTACTATCCACACGCCAACCGGTCGTACGAGCAAAATTCCCCTCTACTAGAGTCAACACGTAAGTTAGCTGAGTCGACACGTAAGTTAGCAGAAATGAATAACTTAGTTATGGACGAAAGCAATGCAACGAGTGAAACTTCTTTCCTAGATTCAATGAGGAAGTCATGTGAGTCGACTCAGAATCTTTTGTTAGAGGCCCAGTAAGAATCGCTCAAAATAATCTTAATTTCCAATATAGTGTTTCCAATAGTACCCTTGAAAATGAGGATAGTTATTTGCATAATCAAGATGACAAGGTTAGAATTGGTAACACTACTTTTTTAGATGAGATACCATTTTCATGTTATTACAATGATGATTATGCTGAGGATAGTGTTGATGAAGAATCTGAAATATTTAGGCATAGTGATCAGGAATTTGTTACTCCAACTGAGCTTTATAATGATAATGTTATTTCTAGTTCGAATCCAAATAATTTTAATAATTATTCACCTATTCAAAAGGACGAGGATTTGACTACAGATACACACGTTTTAGACGATGTAGTACTTCCTTTTTACGAAGACGATGATAGTTTTGAGGAACGAGTTTATTCTGAGAACATTGTTTTAGAGTCTAATGGTTTAGAAACATTAGTCTTAGACAAAGAAGATGAACTCGTAGAGCTTTCAAATATGATGAGTGAGGATGCACCTTCCGATTATAACTTAGAAGAAGCAATTGACCATTTTCAGGATTCCGATGATCTAGAAATTAGGGAAATTGTAGATAGTCTATCTAGAGACACCCACAACTCTAAGTTTGGGGGTGATTATCATTCTCCCCGTGCTTTACCTTTAGATCTTGTAGAGATCCCTCACTTGGGACTTGATATATGTGCCTCAACCATTGTGCCAGATTGCCTTTATACTAGTTCTCCAGAACCTAATAATGTCCAGGAAGAAGTTCAGTTGTTAGAAACCCATCCTCTGGTTGATGTGGTTTACCCAGGCTTTGATACCAAGATTGATTTTGTTTTCCCACCAAATATTTTTCAACCAATTGTGGGAACGTATAAGTTTCAGATGTGTCAATTATTTTGTTTTGAGACTAGACCTAAGTACTTTAGGAGATTAGAATCGACACATTTGCCTAAAATTGACCACCACTTTCATCGTGGTCAATTGTGTGAGTCAAAACTGATTGACTTTAAGGATCCGCAGTTATTTAGGTTATTATTATGTGCTTCTAAGTTTTTACTTGATTTCCAGACTCTAATACCTGAATCGGATCTTAGCTACGAGGAAATGCAACCCATGAAAATATTTTATTTGGATCCAGTTATAGAACCTAAACCTGAACCACAGCTAGATGTAGTTGTCTTAAAAAGGAAACTAGACAAGGGTGTGCTTTATTTGTTTATTTTCTTGGCAGGTTGCAGATTCCTTTTATTTGTGGTAGCTTTATTTGGTTTTGATGACCAACATATATTTCGGCTATTACTTTATGATTTTATGAGGTGACTAATCCTTTCTTAGTCTGGATGAAGACGTTAAACTTAGCACTTCTTGGGAGGTAACCCATGCTCATGCAACACGGTAATATCTTTCCTTAAATCTTTTGCTTCAAATGGTAACAGTTTTTCCTTGTTCATTTTTTTAATTTTATCTTTAGAACATTGAGGACAATGTTAGATTTAAGTTTGGGGGTATGGGAGAAACTTTTTAGTTGCAGTTGCAATAAATAAACTTCAGAGCCTATAAATTTATGCTTAATAAGGATAGCACTAACCAATCTAAGTGGATGGAAGCATCTTGGTTATAGGAGTTGAGGAACCAATCTGATTAGATGGAAACATCTAAAGAGTCTATTCATAAAAACACAGAGCTCAGGTGTTAGAAATAACATGGTAGTTTCGCCATATCTCGTTGAGTCCTTTTCACTTCTGTTTTTATTTTGTTTTCTTTTTAAAAATATGTTTCTTTAAGTGATTAGGTGGGGCTCACGAATCAAGTTGTTACCACTGCTAGGGTGAAATAGAGTGATTGAGATACAAAAAAAAGGAGATAAATTGATACCATACCATCAGACCAAATGGAATAAAGTGTTCAATAAAATCGACCGCTGGTTCCGTTGTATATGCCAGTGTGTTGATATTAGTCCAGACCAGTATCTCAGTCCATTAGGATATGTTTATTTTGGCAGTGGCCTTCAGACAAATATGAGAAATACCTTTCACCTTAGTCAACATCAAAACCATCTACGTTTTTCTATACACCCATCTTCTTAATCTATCCATGTGATTGGTTGACTCCGGTTATGATGTCCAGAAACTATCTGAGTAGAGCTCTGTCACTTATATATGAATTTTAGTATGCTTGAGTGCAAACTCGTGTACATCAATTGGAATTTCGCATCAGGGTACTTCCTCCTATAGTCAATAAGTATGCCAACCAAGGAGATTTTTTTAGTGCCTTCCAAGGTTCTGCGTAGATAGCTAGGGTCTGGAGTGTAAAGGTTTTGTGGGTATATCTCTTGTTAGCCCACCCGAGACTATAACTCGGCCACTAGGGACACCTAGGGGTTTAAATGTTTATTGCATACGCTAAATGCAATCGACGATGACTGCGACAGTGAGTTCGGATTTTATTTTTGATTTGATCGAGGACTAGCAAATAATAAGTTTGGGGGTATTTGATAGACACATTTTTGTGTCTGATATAATCCTAATTGTATATATTGTTAGCGCTTGATTTTATATTTATTATGGCTTTTTGTGTCTTTGTAGGTATTTTTGTAGAAATGCACTTGTGCGGCGAAATTGGCTCGAAAAGTGGTTTTTGGACCCCAAAAGGAATTACTAAAGCACCCCACAAAAGTTGATAAAGGCACCCGGAGGACACCTACTATTCGGACTCTCAGTTTGGATAAGGGGCACTTCAATTACTAAGGGGCAACCCATTTCCAAAGCAGCTACTATTGGCACACCAGAACAGGATAAGGGGCAGGTCATCTTCAACATTTGAATTCATCTTTTTGGCGGGAATTTTTTACAGTGAATGGAAGATTTAGGGGTTGAATTTTCGGCGTCTTTTAGGGAGATTCAATCGGGTATTTTCATTGGGATTGATCTGTTAGGCCTAATCAGGCTTGGTATGCGTGTTACATTCGATCAACTTGGGCTAGATTGCTCATATGAATCAAAGCATATTTGACGGGAAAATAATATTCTGTGACTGCGAGACTTTCAGGCGAGAATTCAAACAAGATTTTTGTGGGTTTGTTCACAGATTTGAGTTGCTCTAGGCCTGTTGATACGAAGCAAGGGTGATAAGGAGTTTGGTTTGAAGAAAATATACACGAGTTTACATAATCTCGATAAAACGGGGGAGGAAAACTATCACCGAGTTCTGGGTTGGTATTATTTGTGATATTATCGGAGTTCTTCACGGACCTGGGTTGATTAAGGCATGTTATATCAATACAGGGTTGGTAAGTGATTAGGTTTCGACTAAAAAGGAAGTTTACCTATATGAATTTCTCGGGAAATTGGTTCAAAACAGGAAATCACGTGGGGCTGAAGAGAAGATATATTCTCAGTAAGATTTGGGTCTATCAAAGGGAAGTTTGAGTATGCAAGGAAGCTCAACAGACTTATAAGAAATAAAGAAAAATAAGAAGAGAATACCGTACCTTGTAAGGAAGGAAACAAAAGATTTCATCAAGATTTTTAACTCTGTTGTATATAAATAGAGGGATACGAGTTCCAGGAAGGGGGGTCGATACTTTGGGGGTGAAGCAGAGGAGATGTCAGAGATGCAGGAGAAGTTGCAGAGTTTCTTCTCTGCGGGTGAAGAAGAAGACGAGCTGAAGAACATAAGACCCAGTTGGACAGTCGCAGAAACCGTGACCTATACTTTCAAACTCAACAACTTTGTAACAATTTTTCCAACAATTATTTTGAGTTCGCAACAGTTTTGTGAGGGTTTTCTGTAACAGAGGGTTCTATAACAATTATAACTGTTACAAACACAATGCTTTATACCTTTTCTTCAATAAAACACCTTTTTGATCTATGGATTATTATTTTGAGCGTGTTTTCACCATGCTAAACCCCAACACTGGGACAATGGAGGAAGCCATTCTTTATGCATGTGGTAATTCTATTTAATTCTTTTATGACTTTTGCACTATTCTAAATTGATTTATGATTTTTATTGATTATTTATGATTTTGTCTGATGACGTATGCTTAGACTTAGAGCTTTTGATGCGTCATGCTTATGATTTACATCTAATACTTTATAAAATCTATTTTTGGCAAAGAAAGAGTCAATATCTGTTATCTTATAAGCTATAATTGTCTAGAATTAATAGTTGAACCACATGAATATAAGAATTGGTGGAATCCTGAGTCTCAGTACCTCTCGATATTTGTGACAATCTTTGTATATATTTTCTTTATTTTGTTTTCAAATCTTAAACCAATCTCATCAAGTCCGAGTTGAACGAATATTTATTACCACTTTACAACAAATTTCAAAATCACATCAGAAAACCTTTGAATGGATGACAACGACACTTTTGAGGAGTTTCACATTAAACTCTCTGAGATAATTAATGCCTCTTTCTCGTTAGGAAAGACTATTTCTGAAAAGGATATAGCATGCATGATTCTCAGATTGTTGCCATCTAGATACGATTCTAAGAAGCATGCAATCATAGAAGCAAATGATCTTTTAACTCTCACACGAAGCACACTCGTTGGTAAGTTAAAGATCTTTGATCATGAATTAGAGTCTATTCAAAGTAAAGGAATCACTCTTAAAGCAAAAGTTCCAAAAACTTCAATGGAAAGGAATAGACAGCTGGATGATTCAAATGAACAGATAGCAGGAAATTCTGATGATGAGATTGAACAATCTTTGTCATTAATTACTAGAAAGTTTCGATATATCTTAAAGAAAAGAAACAAGAGATTCGTTAAGGATACTTATCGATCTTCTCG
Organism: Papaver armeniacum; assembly: GCA_023531295.1. Taxonomy (NCBI): domain Eukaryota; kingdom Viridiplantae; phylum Streptophyta; class Magnoliopsida; order Ranunculales; family Papaveraceae; genus Papaver; species Papaver armeniacum. The sequence goes on from JAJJWW010015861.1 coordinate 100,150, forward strand.
ACTGCATGATCGAGTTCTGTCAAAAGGATCGGGAAGAAGATGATGAATATCAGCCGCAGTGCTTCAAGTGTAAAGGGTTTGGTCATATTGCTAAAGACTGTCCCAATCTTAAGAAATACGTTGGGAGAAAGGCATTGGCTGTAACTGGTAGGGCTATAAATGTGTATTTCCTACGTCTTAATCTGCAAGTGTACAGAGCCTTTGGAGGCAGTGGCAAGCACGGAGTCATTCCACAGAGAACTAGAGTGTGTTATGTGATCTAATGGCTCTTAAATCGATTTTCGAGTAGTGTCAAAGAAGTTTTGGTGTTGTCGAAACAACTGAGATGAAGTTGTGATCATAAACTAAAGTAAAGATGAGCAAGATAAGCTGTAAGCTGTTGGTTGAGTGGCACTAGGATTATCAAATCCACCATTGGTTCATGTTATGGGATTCAACTAATTTGAATGCTTGATTCCTGTGACAGACAAGGATAAGGTGTCAAATTTATCACCTATCTAAGGAGTTTCACCTAATGATAACTCAATTATCATCTAAGGCACTAACCTAGAGCACTAGTTGTCTAATTAAGCCCAACTAGTCAAGAGAATTAGCTATTATCTCTAAAGGTTGAGCTGAAGCATCACCAATGCAGTTTTAGCCTAACTACAATGCATACATGATATTCATTGTGAGAGTAAAACATTGGAAAGCTATAATTGAGATTATCTTAAAAGTTAAGCATTCACAGCAACTTCAAACATAGTTGAACCACAGGGCGAGACTCAGGGTTTCATTTTTAATCCTAGATAAGTAATTTAGAACATGTTAAACATAAAACAGACTTCAAATTGAAATTGTAAACTATTATGAACCCTAAAAATTGACTATCTCTCTCATCAATCAAAACATGAATTTATAACTCACAAAAACACCCAAACTAACCACAATCGATGACCCAAACCTGCTCTCTCTGTCTTGACGCGTCCCGACCTCGAATCGACCATGCATGGGGGTTTGGTGAAACCCTAACCCTAATTATCTCTAACCTAGCTTCTAGGTTGATGAGAAGCTATGAAAGAGATAATTGAGAGAGAGAGTGGCAGAGAAGGAGCTAGTGGTGATGGCGACAGAAGAAGGAGTGGTGGTGGCGGTGATCTCTGCAACAGGTAGGGGAGGTGAAGGAGAAGGGATGGGTTCTGCAGAGGTATGGGAGAAGAAAGAGAAGAAGGAAGAGGAAATGGAATTGCTCGAGTGGGGGGGTATAGGTGTAGGAGGTTTCGTTGTGAAAGGGGGCATCAAGTTTGATGAGGAAGGCGGAGCGAGCATTGGATTTAGCCGGAGAAGATCCGAACGGTTGAGGAAGTATTGGGTTGATTTGGTGTTGAGCGGAGCATCGAGAAATAGATGTGAGCGAAGGAGCGACCGTAGGATGCATCGGGGCGAGATCTCAACGGCTCGGGATGAGCGGGTTCGGATCGGGTCACGGGTCGGGTCCAGCTCAAGCCCATGTCTTGTAGATGAGTTGCTACTTGTTGGGTTGCAAGCTGCCATTGCGCTTGTGGCTTGGCTTTGGCTTTCTGTTCCATAGACGCTTGTCTCCAATTCTTCGCTCTTTCGGCTCCTCAATTTCTCCGAACTTTATTTATTACCTAAAAACACAAAATTAATTAATACAAATATTTATTCTTGAAAACAAGGAAAACACGAGAATGGGATAATATCGATTTACGAGCACAAAGATGAGTAAAATGCCAATAAAAAGGTGTATAAATATGCAATATTTGGCACTCATCAAATACCCCCAAACTGAATTTTACTTGTCCTCAAGTGAAACAGAAATGAAGAAATCCTAACTATACCCCTGTCGCAGTCTCTCGAATGCATTTAGCGTATGCACTAAGCCTTTAAACCCCTAGGTGTCCCTAGTGGACGAGTTGTAGTCTCGTGAGGGTTTACCAGAGGTGTACCCACAAAACCTTCTCCAACTTCGAGTGTAAAAGAGTCTCAAGCATCCAAGGAGCTATGAGGACATAGAGTTTCTGCATGCTAGTAACACGAAGTTAGAACTACTAAAGAACGCATTCTCATCCTTAAGTCTTTGAGCGAGAAGTAACCATACCATATGAAAGAATTCGGATTCGATTGTGATCATAAGCCTCGACTTCGCCTCACCATTAGGGTTTTATGATAATTGCACTCAAAAAGATCACTTTTTAGTCTCTCATGTGTGCGAGCGGGAATAAAGAGAGAAATCCCGCACACGTTGTAGGTAAGAAGGATAACCTTCCGAAATAATTTTCGGAGACTCCACGAAGTGTGGACAAAAGAATCTTTTCGATGATCTCTAAGAAAGGAAATCAACCATTAGCAAGGGGTGGGAGTACTCACTTACCTTTTCACCCGATCGGCAATTAATATCACTCTCTCATAAGAACCATAGAAACGTCTTCAATCTTCGGTCTTCGGTCATTGTTGATGACGAACTTCTAAACTTCACAAAACTTGACAATTTTTAACTTTTCTACTCAATTTCCTGTTACTTGGAATTTTCTTCTTTACCATGGTGGTATCAAAACTAAGAAAATAAACTACAATATTTTTTTGATTTTTGTTTGAATATATATATATATGTATATATTTTTTTTTTTTTTTTTTTTATGACTTTACTATATACATTAATTGAAAATAACAACAAAAACAATGAAACTACTAACTCCATGGATGAAGGATTATATCACTTAATTTTCCATAACTTGTATTGTCTTGATTTTATAAACTTCATTAATTCTCATCCTATTTTCTTTTCTTTGTTGCATGTAACCTTGGACTATTTCACTTTTCTTCAAATATTTTGATGTTGCTCCGCTTGCTGACGATGATGTGTTTCTATGGATCTGTTGATTGAGAGAGAGAGTGATACTAACGCAAATCGATATTTAGAAGGAGTTTTCATCTTTAGACGTCACCCTCATGATTGACGGAATTAGCACTCAAGAGATCAAAAATAGTCTTTGAAAGTGGTGCGAAGTTGGGTAGCTCACCATTCCTACCGGAATTGACGTACGGTGACACACACTCTAAAAGCTTTTCTAGAAAGTCACAAAGAGTGAAGGTCGGTACCTCGCTTGATGTAAAATGGGTAGTCTCCACTATGTTTGATCACAATTCTACTACCGAATATCTAAACAAAAGCACCTAATTCGCCCTCAGGTATGGTTAAATCCAACTTTAACGCTCTAATCAACTAAGGAACCCGATTGCGTTCTCCAAGTACTTCCAAGTTCATTGTTATTTCGGTCGAGACTCTCTATGTAAACATAGCTAGAAGCATGCTAGTGACTCTAAAATCTCTAAAAGTTGGAGGTTTTTATGCAAATTTTGAGTTTTTCGATTTTTTTTTTTTTTTTTTTTTTTTTTTTAAATTGAAGTAAAACAAAAAGACTAAAAAAACTCTATATGCAAATCACACCCCCAAACCTAGATCAAACATTGTCCTCAATGTGTCGATGAGATACAAAGAATTTAAACAGTCACATACCAAGAGAACTATGTTGAGAGGAGAAAAGGGAAGAGATTACCAGATGCAAGAGGGTGTTGCTACACCATAGAAAGATGAATGATTTGAAAGCAAACAATCACGAACGCAAGACAAAAAGGTTGGTTAGCACACATCAAAAATATGCAAAAAGAAAAATAAAAGGGAAAGAGAATGGATTTTTTAATCCATATGTATGTACAAAAGTGAACTAGGTCAGTCCACATAGATGGGGTCTTCCAAGTCAACGGTCTCAACCACGGTGGAAGATGTTCCGGGAATGGTTTGAGTCTCGACCATTGACTTTGAAGATGTTCTTGTTTTTGGGTTTTCAACTTCTACTGACTCCATGGGGAAAAACAGTGCGTACCACTAATGGTCCCGACCATCGAGAACGTAGCTTTCACGGAAACAAATGCAATCTAATGTTGTACAATAAAACTTTCGACACGGGGTGAAAGACTTGCGCGAGAATGCGCTTGTCGTGAAACACTTTCATCCTATGTTTGTACGTTTTGGCACTATCATAAGCATCATTTCTCAACTCTTCTAACTCATTGAGTTGAAGTTTTCTACGAGTTCCAGCCTTATCAAGATCAAAATTCTTCATGACCCAATATGCACGGTGTTCTAACTCAACGGGTAGATGACATGCTTTTCCGTACACAAGTCTGTAAGGAGACATCCCAATGGGAGTCTTGTATGCGGTCATATAGGCCCATAAAGCATCATTTAAGCGCAAAGACCAATCTTAGGGGCTTTGTGCTTTATCTGCTGTTCTTAGCAAAACTCATTTGAGTTAGACCTTTTGCATGATGTGCCTTTAAAATTGCAAGATTTTGTGTCCCAAACACTAGTTCACAGGATTTAGGTTTGAGAAACTCATCGTCTTTTGGGTTGGTGGTTTCATAGGACTTGGTGTTGGCCAATAGATTATTGCCCTAGGGGTTCCAAAACGGGAGAAAATGTTCTCCTTAAGAAAAGAAAGAACAACTTTATGGTCGTTGGTTTTGATGCAAAAGAGACATAATCAATTTCGGTGTGATAACAGCAACAAGAATGTATAGCTTACCTTGAGTTAGAAATGGACCCATGAAATCAATACCCCCAAACATCAAACACTCAACAATCAAAATGGGTTGTAAGGGCATCATGTTTCTTCTAGAGATACTTCCTAATTTACGGGAGAAAATGGCATCGGTCACAAGCAACACAAAAAGCATGGCAATCCTTAAATCAAAACATGTTGGCCAATAGAAACCGCTTTGCAAGATCTTTGGCAAGATTTTCTTGGCACTAAAGTGGCCTCCACATGCATGGTCATGTGAAGAAAGAGATGACGTCCCTTTGTTGAGTGGGGACACATCTCCTAATGATTTGGTCTTGGCAGTACTTAAACAAATATGGGTCATCCCAAAGGAAGTGTTTAACTTCAGCCAAGAATTTAGAACGGTCTTGTTAGTGCTTTCGGCTTTTCCATTCCCTTGAGGATAGTAAGGAGTAGAGAAAATCTGTTTAACTCCATATTCTTCAAGTATCTCTTGCACTTGCTTATTGGAAAAGGGGGTACCATTATCGTAATGATGTGCTTAGGTACGCCAAAACCGGCAAATGATGTATTCCTTAATAAATGCTTGCAATTGTCGCTCCGGTGGTTCCTCGAAGAGGAATGGCTTCAACCCATTTGGTAAAGTATTTCGTTGCGGTTATGATATACTCATGCTTGTTTTGAAGATCTTTGGATTGATTTTCCCAATAATATCAAGTCCCAGTGTAGAAAGGCCATGGACTACTTAATGAGTGAAGCGGGGTGCAAGGCACGTGTATAAGATTTCCGTGAGTGTGGCATTCGTGGTATTTCTGAACAAATGCCGCTGCATCATCCTCCATAGTTGGCCAGTAATATCTTTCATGTACTTGGAGGAACAACTTCTTCTTTCCTTAGTGTTCGCCTTCATGCGTTTCCTTTAATATAATTGGGATTTCAGATTTTTCCAAACATCGTAGTAGATTGCCTCCAAAACTTTTGCGGTATAGGATTTCCTCATGAAATACAAATCTTTTGGATTTCTGTTTCAACTTGGCTGCATCCTTTTTGTTGGTAGGCAGCACACCATCGTAGAGATAATTGATGTATGGTTCTCGCCAGTCCCCAGCATAGACAACATTAAAAACCTCCAATTTATGTGGTGGTATAACACTCCATGAAGCATGAAAAAGCTTTGCAGGGTTTTGAGACTGACCTTTCCTTGGGAGAGCGAACTGTTTAGATCTTGAACAATTAGAGCTCTCAAGTCATTGGTTTCGGCATCTTTAGATTGTGAGAGCCATGTTGACGCCACAACCCGTCTCCTTACGGTTAAAGTTTCTTCCGAGCCTTCGAATTGCAGCTTTGAGGCTAATGTGGCTAGGCAATCGGCGTGTTTGTTGTTATTGCGGCCAATGTGGGTTATGGTCGCATCAGCAAAGTAGTTCAATAGCTTTTGCGCCTCGGATCTATAGGGGGCCAGCGTCACCTCCTTGAGTGAGTAAACTCCATTCATTGACCAGAAACTTAGAGTCACCTCTTACTTCTAGGTGTATGTCTCCTGCTTGTTTGGCTAGTGACAATCCTATGAGGAAAGCTTCGTATTCTCTGCGATTTTTTGGTGCCTTTGAAAGTCCGACTTGAAAGAATGTGAAAAGACTTCGCCCGTTGGAAACACTTTGGAACTATACCCGCTCCTCCGGTATTATTACTAGGAGTAGCGAGAAACGTTGAAATATAATAGCCAAGCCTCCCCTTTGAAAAAAAGAGATTTGGAAATTCCCAAATAAGGTATTTATGCAATGCGGTAGTTCCTTCTCCCGGGAATGCCGCTAGCGAGATCTGCCACCGCTTGCCCTTTGATAGCATTTGGAGGAGCGCACGTTATATCAAACTCGGCGTTTGGAACAACCATTTGGCGGTCTCGCCTATCAAGGTAGGTTTTGAGAGTAAGAACTTGATAGGGTTAGCTATGGATATTAACACCACTTTGTTCGACAAAGAGATAATGTATGAATTTTCGCACGGCGTGAACTAGGGATAAGCATGCTTTTTCTGCTTTGGGGTACCTGAGTTCAGCATCCCTCAAAGTACGGCTGAAGTAGTATATAGGGTGTTCAATCCCCTCATCATCCTCTTGGGCAAGGAGGTCCCCGACAGCAACATCACTAGAGGCAGTGTAGAGGCATAGCGGTCTTCCTTGTGTGGGAGATTTCATAACAGCGGGTGATGACAATATTTGCTGGATCTTTCGAAACTCCTCTTGTTGCTTTGTGTTCCAAATGAAACTTGCTCTCTTCTTCAGCAGGGGAGTGAATGAAGCGATAAGCTGAGCCAAACCAGGTATAAAACGTCGGATGTAGTTTACCTTGCCCATGAAGCTCTGGAGTTCTTTCATAGTTTGCGGAGGAGGCATCATGAGAATAGCTTGGGTTTTGGTTGGTTCGACCTTGATTCCTTCAGAGGTGACTTGGAATCCCAAAACTTTGCCGGAAGAGACCATGAAAGCGCATTTCATAGGGTTCATCTTCAACTTGTACTCGCGACACCTTTCGAACACTTGCCGTAGGACGTCCGTATAGGCTTCTCGAGTCTTTGACTTGACCACTATGTCATCTACGTAATCTTCGACTTGCTTATGCATCATATCATCAAAAATTGCATCCATGGCGCGTTGGTAGGTTGCACCAGCATTTTCAAACCGAAAGGCATCACAGCATAGTAAAAGTTTCCAAGAGGAGTTCGAAAAGCTGTATTACTTGCGTCGTGTTCATACATCTTTATCTGGTTGTAGCCGTTGTACCCATCCATGAAAGAGAACAACCTAGAATCATATCATGCTACTCGTATTCAAGGTTATCACTTCGATGAAAAACCTAAAATAGCTATAGATATGGATGTGAGTTAAATCAATTCTAGACTTAACTAAACAAACAATCAATCATATTGCAATACATCAATCATGCAATTATTATAACCCGTAGAAATCAAACGATAATATTGAGAGAAAACTAATTCATAAAAATCATAACTTGGTTGCAAAATCCAACTACATCTTCAACCAATAATAAAAACTTAGTTACTTGTGTTTTGGAAATCATCATAAAGAGTTTAGAAGAAGCTATCATGTGAAACCCTAGAAAAAACAAGTAGTTCTCCCTCATGGAGATATCTCTAGGTTTAAAGAAAGACTTTTCTATTTATATGCTTCTCCCATTCCAAAAGGATACTCTTTCCAAATTTAGGTCAAATCTTCTCAAAACCCATCTCCAAGTGGTCCACCAAGCCCAAGAGTGAAAATAAATTTCTGGAAATTCGGGGTCCAAAAGCGAGTCGCCGGATTGCGACGTCATCATCGGAATCCGGTCACCGATCGGCCGGATTCCGTCGGAAAAATCGACTCCATCCACTCCGAACTTGCCTCCAGCTCACCGAAACTGTCACCAGCAAGTGCACACTCCCAGCAGCTCATCTCCATATCTCTCGCAATTCAAACATTCACAAAATACCATCTAAACCAATTCCTTGTTCTTGCAAAACGCGCCAAAAGCGTGACCCGTAGCTCATATGTCCGGCCGTCGACTCTTGCATCCAGCACATACCCCCTTCGCGATTCACTGAAACATTACGATTCATGCTTCAAGTTCCGAAATCCGATAGCTGGAACTAGTACCACCGGTGTACCAATTCTGCTCCGTTTTCGCACAAATTTCTGCTACACAGCTCAGGCCATTTTTGCTTCCATCCCTGTATATCACAAGCTAGCCACAATCAGCTGCGGTACTCTACTAGCCATTTTAGCTGCAAAGTAACAGCACTAGTGCACCATCACTGCATTCCATCCATTCATCCCTGGATTCGACTCAGACAAACCTGGCCATTGGTCCCTAACTCGAGTCACAGGCCTCTGCCAAACGTGCACACACATTCATGAACTCCCAGTTTCAGCAGAGAGATAGTGCTTGAAAAAACCAGCTACGCAATCACCTCCTTTCACTGACCTTCACGATCTGCATCTTTACCAGCACCCACTGCACTTGCAACTTTGGCCTAGCCATAGCATCACAGATCCATCCAGTTACCACACTTCAACAGCTGCAAAACCCATTTCAGTTAACATCCGTTCCCCAGCTCGACTACAAACCACCACCAGTCACACTAGACGCTAATGCCGACCAATTCTTGGCAATCAACACCATTAACACCAGCACCTGAACCACCACAAATTCAGTTCTGCCACAACAACCTGTAACTTCATCCCAGTTTGTAACATCTGACAACAGCAGCATCCAAACTCCACCTGCGACTAAATTACTCATCTCATCTCAGGCCATCACTACAACCCACTGAATTTGAGCTACCTGTAACTCTCACATTCATCTAAGCAGCTTCATATTGTTGTAGCTTCCCTACAAAGTCCATCTGCCTCAGCTTGTGCCCCGAATCCAACCTGCAATCTCTCATTCAAACCCATCACAGCACCAGTGTTCTTCCATTCAACTCCCATCACAGCACCAGCTCCATTGTCAGATTCATTCTCACAGCACCAGCAATTAACTCTCTCCAATGCCATCAGCTGCAAATTCACCACTGCCTCAGCTGCTTGCAATCTTGCAGCTGCAACTTCAGCCTCTGCATCAATTCAACACCAATGCCAGACCCATTGCCTTAGATTCATGTCACCAGCTCACATCTGCAATTTCACTTTGCAGCTTCAGTTTACTTCATTGGCTTTCCCTTTCATCACCAGCAACTCGACCCAGCTCTTTCACAACATCTCGAACCCGATCACGGATCAATACTGCCATCACTCACATTACCATGGCAGCAACACGTTCTATTGATCTCTGCTGTGCTCATGAATCCTATTTTTAATATCTTGCAAAGCTCCATTCAATCCTCTAGTTTTTAATATCAGAACCCATGAAATTCAAAGCTCATCTATTCATCACCCCTATTTCAAAACTAATTGGAACCATGGCAAATTCAGCACGGAACCATGGCAAATAGCAACAGCACCTCCAATTCTTCATTTCAGACAAACCATTAACATCACCTCAGATCAAAACTACAGCTCCAAACTCTTACTTGCAATTGTATCTCGGGCCATCCATGTCTTGCGCCTGCAACCTGAGCTACAACCTCAAGCCTTCATCTCCTTGAACTACTTACTCCACCGGAGACCATCACCGCCGTGAACCATTCATTGCTGCCATGATCTCTTCCACCAACAACAGATCACCTTCATCTCAATATCTTCTAATCCTTCTCAACCAACAATCACAATCTATGGCATACCCAATGTGTTGTATACTTCTGAGTTTCTAAAGGTGGTCCTTGAAACTTGAACTTAACCCTGAACCAACCCAACATTGTAGCTCCAGCTCGTCTCAAATTCAGGCATTTTATCAAGCACTCAGTGTGCGTTTCACGAACTGCTGAGGAATGTGCAATGGCTGCACCTTGGAGAATACCAGAATTCCTTCCCTTCTTTTCTCCTTGATTTGTCCAGCTGAAATGAACCCAAATCTCTTGACTCGAGTTTGAGCATAAACCCAATTCCGCTTGCAATCTTCAGCTGCAATCTCCTCACAATATCGAGCCCTGTTGTAGTTATACAATCCAGTGCAAGAGCTTCTCTTGACTGGGAAATCATGACCAATTCGTACACAAAACCACCACGAATTCAACCCATTCTCTTTGCTGGTCTCAGATGGAGCTCTTGATCCTTGATATATGGCCATCGAACCCATGGCAATCATCATCTTCTTTACAACATCAGATCTCCTCCAATTCATCCCAATTGCGGCCGCATAAAAGAAATGAAATGCTGTCTGAAACAGCTGAGTACGACCTAACTGGGTTCATTAGCATGGAACAGCTATCAACACCCATGGGTGTTTTTAGTAATTTTTATTAGACTCCAACTAGTTGTCCCTTATCCTTGACTAAGCTCAGGATATCACTACTTTGTAAATGACCAAATCACCTTTCATGCTCAAAATGGATTAGTTTTACTCCTTTTGCTCCAATGACTCCAAAACACCTATAAAACTCAAAAGAAAATATAAGATACATAATTCACAAGAAAACTCGCAAAGAAAGCATAAATACTAGATATAAAATTAGGTTGTTTTACAACACCTATCAGATTCCCCCACACTTAGACTTTGCTAGTCCCCGAGCAAATCAAACAAAACAATTCTAAAAAGATACATACAACTCCGTGTCGTCGAGGCTACGGTCACTTTTAGCATAAATAACAAGCCTTTAAACCCCTAGGTGTCCCTAGTGGACGAGTTATAGTCTCGTGAGGGTTTACTAGAGATATACCCACAAAACCTACTTTTCCAACTTACTAGTTCTCCGTAATGATAGTATCCAAGCGCTAAGAAGACATAGAGATTCTGCACACTAGTCATAAGAAGTTAGACACATAAATGAACACAATCTCATTCTTAAAAGTTGAGAGAGAAATAACCATCCCTTCTCGACTAAAATCCGGGTTCGGAGTGATCGAAAGTCTCGACTCTGCCTCACAAGAAAGGGTTTTATGATATTGCTCTCAATAATAAATGACTCTTTATGGGTCACACATGTATCCAGGTTGGAATGAAGAGAGAATCCTGCGACACGTTGAATGGTAGGAAGGTAAAAACCCTCCGAAGTATTTTGAAAACCCACATCTTTTAATATTTTTGAAAACCCATTTTTCTGACGATCTCTTCGAATGGAAATCAACCATTTAACGAAGGTGGGAATATGCTTACTTACCTCGTTATCCGTTCGGCGTGCGGCTACCACTCTCAAAAGCATCCATAGAAACGTCTTCGGTCTTCTATCGGTGTCGTCATCTTCGTCTTCGGTCTTCAACTCTTAATGATAACTCTCGAACTTCGTAGAATCTTGACAATGTAACTTTTTTCCTCTAATTCCTTATTGCTTGAAACTTCATTATAGATGTTCCTTCTTTCCATAGGCTTTATTGAAAGAATATAAAACTAAAAACAAACTATACAAACCCAAAATATATTTTTTTTTCTTTTTTTTTTTTTTTTTTTTTTTTTTTTTTTTTTTATTAAAAAATAAAACAAATACAAAAAAAAAATTAAAAAAAAAAAATACAAAATAAAAACAAAATAAAACAATAAAAACTAGTAATGAACCTAAAGATTTTCTCTTGTCTCTTTTTTTTTTTTTTTCTTCTTTTTCTTTTTCTCTTTTTTTTCTAATTTTTTTTTTTTTTTTTTTTTTGAGACAAGAGAAAAATAAATACAAAATAAAATACAATAAAAAGGCCATGGTGTAAGTACTTTACCGCTTGATTCTTCACAACTTGTATGTCTTGATATCATAAACTTCTCGAACTCTCATCTTGATAATATTCGCTCTCGTACATAAAATCAAATCTGCTCAATTGTCGTATCACATTGCTTGTAAACCTTGAACGTTTTCAACTTTCCTTCGAATTTGTGATGCTCCTCTTGTTGATGATGATGGTGTTTCTATGGACTGTTGGTGTAGAGAGAGATAAGGTGGATGGTGCTAGCTGCGAACAAGATTACAAGTGGTATGTAAGTTAGCAATTCGATGTCACCAACATGATTGATAAAAAATAGCACTCAAGAGATCAAAATAGTGCTTCTATGGTGGGAGGTTGGGCAGCTCACCATCTGCCCGGAATTAACGTACGGTGACACACACTCTAAAAGCACAAATTTAGACAGGTACAAAGAATTAAAGGTTGGTGCCTCACATTATGTAACATGGGTAGTCTCCACTATAGGGGATCACTACTCTAATACCGAATTCAGATCTGCACCTTATTTGCCTTTGGCATGGTTAAATCCAACTTTAACTCTCATACAAGTAAGAAACCCGATCATGTTCTCTGTCATCTCTAAGTTCAGTCACTCTTATGAGATTCTCGATGTAATCTTAGCGACATGTATACTATGTGACTCTAAATAACTACAAGTTAGAGTTTTTACTCACTATTTTACACAAAAGTTGAAAAATTTGAAAAATTTACAACGCAAATGCTTAACCACTCCCCACACTTAAACTTTACATTGTCCTCAATGTAAATTGAATCGTCCAAAGAAAGTCAAGGTGGGAAATCATATAACAATATGCGAAAATAAAAAGATAAAAACAAGAAAAGAAAAATTAAAAGATAAGAGATACAAAACCTATGGGTTGCCTCCCATGTAGCGCTTGGTTTAAAGTCGTCAGCCCGACTATATCCTTGCAAGATTCATTCCCCATATACTAATAACCTGAAAAGTTGGGGATCCTTCCATAGAACCTGTTTTGGAAACACTAGCTTCACACAAATATTAGTACAATAAAGCAAAAGTGAAGTTATAAACCAATAAAAGCTTCCCCCACACTTATTCTTGTCCACACTTGGAAGTGTATAAAGAATATAGAAGTCGGGTACTTCCACGGTTTCTTGTTCCATAACCTGCATAGTATGAGAATCAAGTATCTCTAATGGCGGATAAAGAGAAACAAAGTCATTCAACAATATTCTCGAAGCACATATATTCAAACCAATAAGAGGTAAAGGAGAAGAAACAATAGGCAAAGGGCTAGATAAACCTTGCACAATCTCTTGTATCACGGAATCCTCTTCATCATTGAAAAACTCAAGTGAATTATTCACCTCTTGGATATCATGGTCCTCTATCAAACCTTGCAACCATTCTTCGTCCAGTTTTCGCCGTAACCAAAGTTTCGACATAAACATCATCATTACAATCATTTGCAAGCTCAATTGGGTCTTCCACAATATTGGTCATACCGGTCACATTCTCAACATACTCCTCCTTGTTGTAAGGCACATACTCCTTTACAATATTGTCCATAAATAACTTTTTTAGACCACTCATTGCATTTTCCTCAAGCTCTACCTTTTGAATAGGTTCTTGATCGTTATAAAGATCAATGCTCGAGTAATCTACACTAATGTCATCATATTCCTTTTCAACTTCACCTTGATCGCAAAAAGACTCCATTGTACACTCCTCGGGGATATCACCATAAATTGGTTCAAGCGATGTATTTTCATAATAATCATCATCACTATCATAGTCAACATAATCTTGTTCGTTGCTGAATTTAGTGTTGTTAATCTCAAACTCATCCTTTTGAATAGGTGAATGATCATTATTACGATCAAGAGTTGAGTTAACTACACAAATATCAACAAAAGTCCCCAAAGGTTCGCCTTTTTCAACATAATTATTCATTTCCTCCTTGTATTCTTCAATGCCTTGTCTTAAAGTGGAAACACCTTTTTGAAGCTCTTGGAGTGTTCCATCCAAATTCTGAATATAGTGTTCCATTTGTTGGTAAAGCTCATTCGACAAAGAAAAAGTAGAATTACTTACTTCAGTATTGTTAGGCCAATTATATTCCCTTTGAATGGGTGGATGATCATAACTACGATCAGAAATTGGGCCAAACATACTATGAGCACATTCGGTCGATGAAAGCGGTTCCTGTTGGGTTGTCCACAAACCGACTCCATCTGGCCATAAATTGTTGCATTTCATCTACCAAACTAGTGGATAAATTGATAGGAGCACAAGTATCATCCCCTCTTTGTGGTTGCTCACTTACATACCCACCGTAAGAAGGTTGGAATGTATTAGAGTAACTAAAAGGGTACGTGGAGTATGGATCATAACCAAAGGATTGATTTTGATTGTACTCCCCGTAAGGGTGATAGTTTTCATGTTGTTGAGGTTGAAAGCCGTATTGATTGCTCCAATATGCTCCGTCCATAGAAATTGGTACCTGAAACGAGATTCTCAAAACTCGGTTAGAAACCAAAGAATAAGAAAAAGTAAAACAAAAATAAGAAACCAAAAACAATTAACAACCGCTGCCTCCCCGGCAACGGCGCCAAAATTTGACCGGTTGTCAGCCGACACAAATATAATTACACTTTCTTACTACTCAAAATATATAATGAAGCAAGGGAAAGAAAGGATCGTTCCCACAGAGAGGTCTAGGTTGTCAAATTGTTATGGTTCCCTATAAATAACACGGTAGTTTTGTGATTTTGTAAATAAAAATAAAATAAAAGCAAACAAATAAAAGTAAACGCAAATCAAGGATGTGAAAATATTGGATAAAGGTTTCATCTTCAATTGTAAACAAGTTCATGAATATATAAATAGAATTCGTATTTAATCTCACTATCATCAAAAGCCATAGAATACCTTATTGCAAGAATACTCCGTAAATTTCCAAAGTTCATCAACACACACATTAGAGCTGCGTATGTGAATTCTACCTAAAGAATAACCTAACGCCTTGCGCTAATTAAGTTCAATTCCTAGGAGCATTAAGTTTCAGAAATAGGCTAATCAATGCAATTGAAATACATTGCGCAAACAATTCGAACAAAGGTCAATTTCTACATATGACTACAAGGATGTATCACTACAACCTAGAATCATATCATGCTACTCGTATTCAAGGTTATCGCTCGATGAAAAACCCTAAAATAGCTATAGATATGGATGTGAGTTAAATCAATTCTAGACTTAACTAAACAAACATTCAATCATATTGCAATACATCAATCATGCAATTATTATAACCCGTAGAAATCAAACGATAATATTGAGAGAAAACTAATTCATAAAAATCATAACTTGGTTGCAAAATCCAACTACATCTTCAACCAATAATAAAAACTTAGTTACTTGTGTTTTTGGAAATCATCATAAAGAGTTTAGAAGAAGCTATCATGTGAAACCCTAGAAAAACAAGTAGTCCTCCCTCATGGAGATATCTCTAGGTTTAAAGAAAGACTTTTCTATTTATATGCTTCTCCCATTCCAAAAGGATACTCTTTCCAAATTTAGGTCAAATCTTCTCAAAACCCATCTCCAAGTGGTCCACCAAGCCCAAGAGTGAAAATAAATTCCGGAAATTCGGGGTCCAAAGCGGTCGCGGATTGCCGACGTCATCATCGAATCCGGTCCCGCCACCGGTCGCTAGGCGAAAATCGACTCCCAGCCACACGAACTTGCCTAAAACTCATCAAACTGTCACCAAGTGCACACTCCAGCAGCTCATCTCCATATCTCTGCAATTCAAACATTCACAAAATACCATCTAAACCAATTCCTTGTTCTTGCGAAAACGCGCCCAAAAGCGTGACCCGTAGCTCATATGTCCGGCCGTCGACTCTTGCATCCAGCACATACCCCCTTCGCGATTCACTGAAACATTACGATTCATGCTTCAAGTTCCGAAATCCGATAGCTGGAACTAGTACCACCGGTGCACCAATTCTGCTCCGTTTTCGCACAAATTTCTGCTACACAGCTCAGGCCATTTTTGCTTCCATCCCTGTATATCACAAGCTAGCCACAATCACCGCAGACTCTACTAGCCATTTTAGCCGCAAAATATGACACCAAATGCACCATCACCGCATTCCATCCATTCATCCCC
Source organism: Papaver armeniacum (assembly GCA_023531295.1). Lineage (NCBI taxonomy): Eukaryota > Viridiplantae > Streptophyta > Magnoliopsida > Ranunculales > Papaveraceae > Papaver > Papaver armeniacum. Next base: position 116,172 of record JAJJWW010015861.1, read on the forward strand.
GGATTCGACTCGAGACAACCCCGGCCATTGGTCCCTAACTCGAGTCACGCAGGCCTCCGCCAAACGTGCACACACATTCATGAACTCCTAGTTTCAGAGAGAGATAGTGCTTGAAAAACCAGCCCACGCAATCACCTTCTTTCACCGACCTTCACGATCTGCATCTTTACCAAAGACCCACCGCACTTGCAACTTTGGCCTAGCCATAGCATCACAGATCCATCCGGTTACCACACTTCAACAAACCGCAAAACCCATTTGATTAACATCCGTTCCCACTTCGACCGCAAACCACCACCGGTCACACTAGACGCTAATGCCGACCAATTCTTGGCAATCAACACCATTAACACCAGCACGAACCACCACAAATTCGGCCGCCACAACAACTGTAACTTCATCCCGATTTGTAACATCGACAACAATGACATCCAAACTCCACTGCGACTAAATTACTCATCTCATCTCAGGCCATCACTACAACCCACCGAATTTGAGTTACCCTATAACTCTCACATTCATCTAAGCAGAGTTCATATTGTTGTAGCTTCCCTACAAAGTCCATCTCGCCTCACCTTGTGCCCAGAATCCAACTCCGCAATCTCTCATTCAAACCCATCACAAGCACCGGTGTTCTTCCATTCAACTCCCATCACAAAGACCGGCTCCATTGTCGATTCATTCTCACAAGACCAGCAATTAACTCTCTCCAATGCCATCAGTGAAAATTCACCTTTGCCTCGGTGCTTGCAATCTTGTACTACAACTTGACCTCTGCATCAATTCAACACCAACGCTAGACCCATTGCCTTAGATTCATGTCACCACTCACATTTGCAATTTCACTTTGCGCCTTCAGTTTACTTCCTTGGCTTTCCTTTCATCACCAAAGAACTCGACCCAGCTCTTTCACAACATCTCGAACCCGATCACGGATCAATCGCCATCACTCACGTTACCATGGCGGCAACACGTTCTATTGATCTCGTGCTCTATTGATTCAATCTCCAGTTTTTAATATCTGTGCTCATGAATCATAGACTTCATTTCCTTTTCTTGCTCAATTCCACTCCATTCAATCTTCCAGTGAAATTCTAATATCAACTTTAAACCAAAGCTCATCTATTCATCACCCCTATTTCTGGAACCATGGCAAATAGCAACAGCACCTCCAATTCTTCATTTCAGACAAACCATTAACATCACCTCAGATCAAAACTACAGCTCCAAACTCTTACTTGCAATTGTATCTCAGGCCATCCATGTCTTGCGCCTGCAACCTGAGCTACAACCTCAAGCCTTCATCTCCTTGAACTACTTACTCCACCAGAGACCATCACTGCCAAACTGAACCATTCATTGCTGCCATGATCCCTTCCACCAACAACAGATCACCTTCATCTCAATATCTTCTAATCCTTCTCAACCAACAATCACAATCTATGGCATACCCAATGTGTTGTATACTTCTGAGTTTCTAAAGGTGGTCCTTGAAACTTGAACTTAACCCTGAACCAACCCAACATTGTAGCTCCAGCTCGTCTCAAATTCAGGCATTTTATCAAGCACTCAGTGTGCGTTTCACGAACTGCTGAGGAATGTGCAATGGCTGCACCTTGGAGAATACCAGAATTCCTTCCTTCTTTTCTCCCTGATTTGTCCAGCTGAAATGAACCCAAATCTCTTGACTCGAGTTTGAGCATAAACCCAATTCCGCTTGCAATCTTCAGCTACAATCTCCTCACAATATCGAGCCCTGTTGTAGTTATACAATCCAGTGCAAGAGCTTCTCTCGACTGGGAAATCATGACCAATTCGTACACAAAACCACCACGAATTCAACCCATTCTCTTTGCTGGTCTCAGATGGAGCTCTTGATCCTTGATATATGGCCATCGAACCCATGGCAATCATCATCTTCTTCACAGCATCAGATCTCCTCCAATTCATCCCAATTGCGGCCGCATAAAAGAAATGAAATGCTGTCTGAAACAGCTGAGTACGACCTAACTGGGTTCATTAGCATGGAACAGCTATCAACACCCATGGGTGTTTTTAGTAATTTTTATTAGACTCCAACTAGTTTTCCCTTATCCTTGACTAAGCTCAGGATATCACTACTTTGTAAATGACCAAATCACCTTTCATGCTCAAAATGGATTAGTTTTACTCCTTTTGCTCCAATGACTCCAAAACACCTATAAAACTCAAAAGCAAATATAAGATACATAATTCACAAGAAAACTCGCAAAGAAAGCATAAATACTAGATATAAAATTAGGTGTTTTACAACACCTATCAGTCGGAAAATATGCTCATCATGCAACGTTGAAAAGTAGCGGGTGCATTGCACAGCCCAAAAGGCATACGACGATAAGCAAATGTTCCATAAGGACATGTAAATGTGGTCTTTTCACTACACCAAATTCAGGAATTTGTAACACTGAATTGTTACACTCATAAGTGTAACAAAATATGTCACACATATTAGTGTAACAATACACAGGAGTGTGACATTAATTCATAATTTAATTGTTAAATAATCATGTATAATATTTAAGTGTGACTTTAAAATGGATCCGAAAAAGTTATTCTCGGTTTTATTTTATTTATTTATTTATTGGTTGTTATATATCAGTTAAATTATTTTATAAAGTAAAAAACCCGAAAACCTTCCACGTATATTTTTTTCTGAAACGGCCTCGCCTCCCACGTTTCCCTCACCTCTTTTCTTTTCTTCCTAGATGTAGAAAAAAGAAACCACTTACCAACTTCATCCTGCGGAGACTCCAAGGTTTTTCGATCTCCTTGTAAATCTAATCAATGTAGTCCTGCATTGATTTTGAGATGGGGGCTCTAGTTATTTTTTTCTGGAAAAAATAGAAAATTTAGTTTGGGATCTAATTTTTCTAGGGTTTATGATGTGGATAGATTTAATTTTGTTTGCAGCAGCGGGAAACTACAACCTCAGGTGCGGTACTTTATATTAATCAAAGAACGTATGATAGCTATTGCAAAACAGGTTAGGGCTTTCCGTACACGTAGTAGACTTTCTTTCAAATATGAATGACTTCCCTCTTTTATTTGTACGAGTATCAATTAAGGGATTATAGGATTTGAATTTGGCTCATGTTTGAAACTGAATAGTTATAGAACCAGTAATACTATGATGAGTATTTAGTTACTGAACTGGTAAACACCAGGCACTATTGCTAGGATTTTTTTATTATTTTTTCCTATTAACATTTGGGGTGTTAGACTCAGGTGGAATGATGTACGTGGTCTTGCTTTGTGATACTGTTGGGGAAAAAATTCCTAGAGAAAAGCAAATCAAAAAGTATGATCATTTTGTACTTTTTTTTATCGTTTCAGTTCTCATGTTAACAAAATATTGTTCACAAGTTTCATTCTCAAGTAAGTTGTAGCACTTGTCATGTTAACAAAATAACCCAGCTAATATTGAACTGTTTTTTTTTTTCCTTCGGTGTGTCATTGGAGCCATGGCAGCTGGCAATGTTGTAGTTCAAAAAGCATCAGAAATTGCACCAGCATTTTCCTCGCTACTTGAGATATTTTCAAGGACATACCTAGAGAGCTCTGCAATAAAAGGTATTGAGGGTGATGTACCTGAAACTTATGTGCTATTGGAGCAGATGTTGACAAACTACTAGATACAGGTTTTTGAAATCTAACTTCTGTGTTCTTCTGTAATTATCATTTGTAGCATTGACAACACGTGTCAAACGAGTTCAAGAAAGTACTTTTCTTTTACTGTCTAAAGGTATTGGTAAAATGAGCGCTACCATTTTCCCGTGATCTTCTAATTAAGCGATGTTCTGTTAGTATTGAAAAATTTTAAGAAATCCTGACTGAACTGTTGCGGACAGTATAATGTCATGCAAAGAAATTTACCTTCATAGCTTAACTTCGTGAACGTATACAAGTAGACATTTAAGTGTTGATACTCAAACTGTGTTGGATATGTCAAGAAAGTATGTGTCAATGAGAAATATGTGTCACTATCAGACTAAGAAATTGAGGGTAGCCACATCTAGATGGAAGATTGTGCTTTGTGTTTTATATTCTTAAATTGTTTTTCTTAGACATATTTTGACGCAAGTCACAGTCCCTAAGAAGAATATGTGGTGGGGAAATTATTTGTAATTTGATGATGAAAGGATTCATTCTTGTATGTTGGATTGTTCGCCATACTTTTAATTCTTTCTTTTAGGAAATGAAAGAGCGGGACATATTGTATCTGCGGCAGCTTTACTCCTGCAGTTTGAAACTCCATGGGAAATTTTCTTTTGTTGATTCAAACTTTGGGCTTGAAGGTTGCTACATGGATAATTATTATTGCTAGAAAATGAGGTTTCATTAACGACAAAGTGTAAATCGCGAATGATTACATTATAACCAAATATTCTTTTGCTCCCAAGTTGCAATAATTCTTGTCTAACTAGTGCACCCGAAAAAATTCAGCTGTTATCTTAGCCTTTTTGATTGATTTCATTGGTTTATGTCAGGTTAGATGTTGATAAGTGCACGTTGGAGAAAATTTTGGGGGAAAATCAGCTGGAATGGAAAGATATGTCTCGTAATGTGAAGTCAAATCACTTGGCATTTTTGGAGAAACTCTTGGATGAAAATGAAGCTGGAGATAAGACCGTTCTTGGAGGCAAACGAGATAAGACCAACTTGTGAGTTCACCAGTTTATCATAATTTCAACTTTGTATTATACTTTCTTAGGCTGAGATTAGTAGTTGAAGTATATAACTCATCCATAATCTAGATTCAAGCAATTGTAGCATCTACTCGTACATATGAACTGTCAAATGACAGTAAATTTTGGCTGATACGATGAGGGGAAAGAAGATGATGTAGCCGTGCAACTGAAAATAGTTGTTCTTATGCTAGTTTTTGAAATATTTTTTTCATAATGGTGGAAGTTGTGGTTGTTGTGGTTTGGATCTAGTAGTTTTTGAATCAGTTAGTTGCCCCTCCATTTCCTTTTGTATGTTAATTAGTAATTAAGCCTTTTGTGGTGCCGTTAAAGCTAATTTGTTTTAAAATTGTTGTCGCAGGGAAGTGGATGTATTTAAGAACGATTTTTTTGCATTTTCTTAAATGTGGCTCACGCTCAGGTTGGTTTTTCTGGCAATTAATAAAAACTCGATTCTCATCTGATGTAGTATTCATCCCGATTTGTTCCCAGTTTACTAATTACAATCGTGTACTTTTTTACGTTTGCATACTTGTATGCTAAGTGCATCTACAGAGCCTCTACTGCACCACATGCTAAATCGTGTATGGAGGTATATTTGATCTGCTTTGCTAAGCCACAAAAGGGAACAAGGCAAGGATATCGTCGTTTGTCGAAGTATACATCATTATAGCGAATTGATGGTCTAAACTGCACTAATATGGTGTGCTTGTTGTAAATTATAGTGCACAATCTTTGCTTTCATTGGTTTTCAATTTTGGCAACTTCTTGTATATTTGTGGTGTATACACATTTTAAATGTAACATTTACACAGTTTTAAAGCAATACAATGGTTTCTTTTCTACTTCTTGTGAATTGAGATTTAGAAAGTAAATCTGTATTTTATTTTCTGGGTCGGTTGGGGATGGAAGGCGGAGGAATCCCGATTTAGGGTTGATAAAATCTATATTTTTCTTATTATTTATCCCAAATTTGTTACACCAATATATGTTAGAGATTTGACATACTTTTTAGTGTGATTTAAATAAATTAAAGTCACACTTATTAGTGTGACCACTAATGTGTAACAAAAGAAAAACACCATATTTATTACACTTATAAGTGTGACAATAAATAAGATGTCACACATATTTGTGTAACAAAATGCCTGTTTTGGTGTAGTGTTTGTTGGTCTTCGGGTGCTATGTGAATTTGATTGTAGCCAGAATAGCCATCTAAGAAGCAGTAGTGACTATGTTTTGCTAACCTTTCCAGCATTTGGTCAATGAAAGGAAGGGGAAAATGGTCTTTCTTGGTTACTGTGTTCAGTTTCCTATAATCAATACAAACTCGCCACCCTGTGGTCACACGGGTGGGGACAAGTTCATTCATCTCATTTTGAACTACAGTGATGCCAGACTTCTTGGGTACTACCTGAATGGGGCTGACCCACTGGCTATCAGGGACCCCGCATCAAGCAATTTCAGAATCTCACCCTTGACAACATCTCTCATGTTGGGGTTAAGTCTCCTTTGCATTTCCCTAGGTGGTTTGGTGTTCTCTTCAAGGTTTATGTGATGCATGCAAATTGTGGGACTTATACCCTTAAGATCGGAGATGGTCCAACCTAAAGCTCCTTTATGTTCTTGAAGTACTTCTAAGAGTCTACTTTCCTGTTCTGTGTCTAAACATGATGCAATAATCACAGGTAAAGTGTCAGAAGGACCTAAGAAAGCATACTTCAAGGTATCAGGTAATGGTTTCAAATCAAGCTTAGGTGGTGTATCAAGAGGTGGGGCAGATGTGGTATCAGAAAGTGGAAGGGGTTCCACTGCATTCTGCCATTTAGCAATATCCATGGGTGGCACAGACTCTAGCAAAGAGTGGACTTCACTAATGTATTCAGAACTGAAGAGATCTAAGTCAAAATTGTCTAAACATGCTTGTACAGGATCCACAGGTAAGATGTCAGACAATGAGTCTTGAATCAGACTCTCAATCATGTTAACCTCGTGCAATTCATCATCATCACATTCTATGGGTTGTTGGTTCACACGAAAGACATTCGAGTTCTACAAGTCATGTTGCCAAAAGACAAATTCAATATCCCGCTACGACAATTTATGATAGCGTTTGACGTTGCCAAGAAGGGACGTCCTAAGATGACGGGAATATGATTTTCAGGATTTTGCACAGGTTGAGTGTCTAACACAATGAAGTCCACGGGGAAATAAAATTTATCAACCTTGATTAGCACATCTTCAACGATTCCCCGAGGGACTTTCACAGATCTGTCCGCTAATTGTAGCGTAACAGGAGTGGGTTGCAATTCCCCAAGACCTAACTGCACATACACGAGAATATGGCGGTAGATTCATACTAGCTCCTAAGTCCAATAAAGCTTTTCTGATTGTATGCTCACCTATAGTACAAGAGATAGTTGGGCTACACCTGGTCTTTAAACTTAGGTGGTGTTTTGTTTTGAATAATTGAACTTACTTGCTCGGTGAGAAAGGCACGCTTATGCACATGAAGCTTTCGCTTTTGTGTGCATGTGTCCTTCAAAAACTTAGCATAGGCGGGTATTTGCTGATTGCTTCGAGAAATGGAATGTTTATGTTAACTCTTTTGAACATTTCCAAAATCTCGTTGTATTGGGTACCCCCCTTCTGTTGTACCAACCTCTGTGGGAATGGAGCAACAAGTACATGATTCGGCAGAGGAACATCTACATTAGTAGGACTCTTGGTTTTATCAATAGGCTCAGATTCTTTCTCTACGATAGATGTTTTCTGCGGTGTTGTGTGTACCGGGAGTCCGATGTAGACTCGCTGACGGTGGTACACCCACATGGTTCTCAACAATTCTACCACTACGGAGAGTGGTGATGTGATTCGCTTGACTATGTGAAGTTTCATTGCAGGTAGAGGAGCCCGCTTGAAACATATTCTTTGGATTTTGTTGGGGTTGACTAGGAAGTTTTCCTTTTCTCTCTCATTCAATGCATCATGATTTGCCCTATCTTAAGATCTAGGTTTGTGAGACGTTGGTCGGTAGTTTTCTCAAGTTTTGAAAGAACTTGGGTCACTACACCAAATCAGACATTTTGTGACACAAATATGTGTGACTTCTTATTTAATGTCACACTTATAAGTGTAATAAATATGGTGTTCTTCTTTTATTACACATTAGTGGTTACACTAATAAGTGTGACTTTAATTAATTTAAATCACACTTAAATGTGTAACAAGTATGTAATGGATATTAGTGTAACAAATATCTAAAGAAAAAAAAGAAAAAAAAATGTTTTGGTCGGATACGTGGTACCTACATCCGCTACCCAGATCGGGATACAGAAACACAAAGTTTTCAACGTTTACAGCTACGATATTCACATAAAAGAAGTATAGAAACCAGTGAAACCATGGTATGTATTGCATAAAAATTGTGACCAGTTATACTGAAAAAGTATATATATTCGGTAAACATCCAAGTTTACAAAAAATTAAAAACCAATAACAATGAAAATTGTGCCCTGTAAATTCTCTGACATGGTTGTAGGAGAAAAATTACAATGAACCCAAGAAAACAGAAAACTGAGTTGGAGAAAGACTAGCTCTGTTAACCTTCATTATTCTACAATCTTTGACAAATGTTGGATGATGAACTTTATCTTTCAAGTAGTTAATGTTCTTCTTAAGGAAGTACCATTCTGGAGTTTGGGATCAGATGTTGTACGTATTTCTTGCATAAAGGAACCATTTTCTAGCAAATTAGACATCAAATATCAACATTCCAGCAGCTCCGTGCATTCAAAGGATTAATGGTAAGTCAAAGGAAAGAATAGATAGGAAAATATTTACCGTTACAAAGGGAGTTTCCTTCAAAGGCTTAATGGTACTAGAATAAAACTGTCCATGGAAACTAGTGGTGACGGATCTTCTTCTCTGACGGTAGTCATCTTTTCATGAAGAACAGTCACAAATGACTGCAATATTTCAACAAGTAAAAATGTTAATAATCATAACTCCAGAGCAAGTTAAGCAATACAAATGGCTGCCAGGCCTAATTATTTTTAAAGCACTTAGAGAATACATGTATTAATAAAGGAAAGCTAAGGATAAGCAGATTGAAATCCAAGTGCAGGTTTCAGTACTAACTTACGTAACTCAAGAAACAAAATAAAATGATCCAATAAGTTAATGCAAACTGAGATAGATTACTTGCTTCAAAGTGTAAAGTCATCATCATCCAATTTGTAGCTGCCTTTGCATCCTCAAATCCCAGCTAAATTTTTATTCACATACCTGCAACATCAACAATAATGCTATAGTGGATAACTAACTCGATTATCCATCATTTAGGAATTCTACTTAGGCACTGTTTAAGCTTTATATATTATGTTTTCCGTCTACGGGATAAGAGACCTTAAGACAAAGTGTCACATGCTCAATCATCTGAGCTAAGACGTGACGAGATGGAATATGTGAGTTGTCATCCATGATGATTCCAAAACATAAAGTACAGAAAAAATAATAATAGGTATACATCTAGCAGTACCTCCATGGTCAAAGCCTCAAACACCATCATGCGTGTCCAATCTCTAGCAACAATTTCTCCTGCTCTTGATCACTATGTAAAAACCACATCACAATAGTGGAATAAACGACATGTAAATAATATCTATTAAACACCAATAATGATAATGATGCATAAAATAACATGACAGAAAAACAAAATGAAGAAGATCAAGAAGGTATAACTGTCATATCGACCAAGAAGGCTACAGTTCCACCGAGAAAGCAAGAATCTTTTCTTTATAGATGAGGGTTACATTTGCTACAATAGTATAAGTGTAGATGGAACTCAGAAAAATTGCCCCATATCTTTAGAGAAGGGGTCCTCTCCTATGAATTAGGAAAGGGACACATATATGAACACTCAAGATTAGGCTGACTTGGTAACTGTTAAGTTATTACGGCTCTTATTCCAAAACTGCTGCACCCATACCACAAAAAATACAACTTATGGAAAAATAGTTTTAAAAAAGAATTTCTAATTGCCTGCATCATCTTCTTTTCCCTTATCATTTGTTAGTTCATATATAGGAGTAGATGCTACAGTGGCTTGACTCTAGATTACAAGTAAGTTATATAATTTAACTGCTAATCTCAGCCTAAGAAGGTGATACAAAAATTGTGAATAAAACGGTGAACTCACAAGTCGGTCTTATCCCACTTTCCACGAAGAACGGTGAACTAACAAGAGTTTTTCTAGAAATGCAAAGTGATTTGAGTTCACATTCCGGGATATATCTTTCCACTCCTGTTGACTTTGCCCAAAAATTTACTCCACCGTTCACTTAAACATCTACGTGACAGAGAGGCATATAATCAATCCAAAAGGATATTTTCTGGTGCACTAGAGCCAGGTAATTTTGCTATCTTACCAACTTAGGAGCAAAAGACTGTGGTTAGGATGCAATATGGAGTGATGCACGCTCGGCTGTTAATGAAACATCACTTTCCAGCAACAACTTTCCATGTAGCAACCTGTTAATCCCAAAGTTTGAATCAGCAACAGTACTTGTATAAGTAACTTTTTTTTTAATCTAATGACTTGTACACAAGCACATAAAATCTTGTCTGAAATGGAACAGTCGACACTTACCTGGCCAAGATTGTGTATTTCTAGCTATAAGCATACTTTAATTTTATGAGGAATAGAGAAGATATGAGAAAGTAATTAACTATACCCCTTGATATGAACTAAAAAAATATCCACATGATGAGATGGGAATCGTAGCTTGCAGAACCGATCATTTTTTGGTAAGATGGTGCTTGACCATTTTCCCAACTTCTCACAACAGTTTAAATTGGGATCAGTTATAATTGAAAATACATACATGGAAGTATGGAACATTATCGTGAGTAACCATTGTTAGAGTGATGAATTAGTTTTGTAGGATCATAATATCGCAGCATATAAGGTTCGCGAGATTAATAAACGATGGCACCGCGAAGGAGTCGCAGGGAGCTAAAATAAACGACGCGATGAATAAACGACAAACAAACCATAAGACCTGGCGAGGGTTGAGAAGTGTCGCGAGAATGAATACTCGTGCATTTGCGACACTTCGCGGGACATTCCCGAAAATAAAGGGTAGCTTAGCTGTCATCCACTATGTATTACCCTATATAAAGGGATGAGCGCGTCTGTTGTAAGGGGGGATCTTTTGAGAATTGTAGGATCATAATATCGCAGCATATAAGGTTCGCGAGATTAATAAACGATGGCACCGCGAGGGAGTCGCAGGGAGCTAAAATAAACGACGCGATGAATAAACGACAAACAAACCATAAGACCTGGCGAGGGTTGAGAAGTGTCGCGAGAATGAATACTCGTGCATTTGCGACACTTCGCGGGACATTCTGAAAATAAAGGGTAGCTTATTTGTCATCCACTATGTATTACCCTATATAAAGGGATGAGCATTTTGTCTGTTGTAAAAGGGGGATCTTTTGAGAATTGTGAGGCAAGTCATTAGGAGAGAAAATTTAAGAGTGCTTTAACTTCTAAGTGTAATACTATTTCCTGTGTAAACACTTCATGAATTCAATCAATAAATGTTCTTGATCTTATGTCTTCTAATGGATTAATTAGGCAAAATCGAGTAAGGGGTGTAGTGTGGGAAAACCTGCAACTACATATGCGCTAGAAACAGGGACTGTGCAGAGATTGACGTAGAAATTGGAAGGAATTTGGATTAATAGAGAAAAGATTTGGAGAAGATACTCAAGAATTCATTGGAAAAGAAAAATGGCTAGAAGAAGAAATGTACAAGAGCAACCAACGACTGTAAGAAGAAGTGGGAGACTTGCTGGAGAAAGGAGGTATGAAACGGGAGAATCGTCAAGGATGAATATGAGAAGCGATGGAGAAGATCAAAACCAACCACCGGTCTCTCCAGTAGCAAACGCGGCTGTGGATTATGATAGAGTAAGTGTACATACTTGGAGATCTGATTCTGAAGACGGAAGGGAAGAAGAGCAGCAGTTGGTAAACAATGGACAAGGAGGAGGAGAGCAAGAAATGAATGGAGAAATGAATCCAGGTAACGAAGAAATTGCAGCATTAGAGAGATTAAGACAAACAATACACGAAGAGAGACGGCTAGAGGCAGAGGAACGAGCAAACTTGACAAGACAGAATCATGAATTGAGAATGGAAAATATGAGGTTGCAAAATAGGAGATCTAGAAGTAGCGTGAGATCAAGTTCAAGGTCGAATAGGGAAGAAAGAAGGAGAGTTTTACCAGCAGAAAGTACCGGGGAAGAAACACAAAATCCAAGTAGAGAGCATGGCGAGAGAAGAGGGAAATAGAAGATCGTTATATTCCTCAACCCGAAAATCTTCAAAATGAGCGGAATAGGGAAAATCAAGGAAACATGCAACTCCAAGAACTGAATGACCCATTTCTTTGAAGGGAGAATAATCTTGCACTGGGAGAGAAGATCTCGAGAAGAAACCGAGAGATTGAGGATGACATTGAGAGACACTACATTGAACAAGCGCGACTATCTCGCGAGAGAGAAAGGCTAAGAGAAGAAATGGAAAATCAAGAGATGGAAGAAGCAATCCGACAGAATAACCATGACAACCGCGAAAGAAGAAGAGAACAAAATCGTACCAATAGAAATATTAATGAAGAATATGAGAGGGTGCAGATGAGAGCTGCGAGACAGCCAAGAGGAGAGAACAATGAGATATAATGGCGTGCGGATTGATGAAAGAAACGAAGAAGAACGTCGCAGGGAAAGAAGAGGAGAAAATAACGAGCAGGAAGGTCAAGATAGGCACGAGCGAAGAAGAAGAGAAGCCGAATTGAAAAGACCAGTAGAATCAAACTCTGAGGCAAATGAACAAATCTTAAGAGAACTGGCTGAAATGAGAGGATTACTGAATAATAGAAAGGAAGGAGGAAGGAGACAATTAGACGAAGCCATTGCAGAAGCTGCGAAGAATCCTTTCACATTGGAAGTACAATTGGGAGGGATACCTCCTAAATGCAATTTACCTACATTAGTCAGCATTTTTGACGGAACAACCTGTGCGATCCAACACATTAAAGCATATATGAGATGTATGTTGCAGTGGGAGAGTCATGACGCTATACTGTGTAAGTACTTCGCGTCAAGCTTAACGGGAGAAGCGTTAAAATGGTTTGAAGGTTTACCCAGGAACACGATCACATCGTTTAGCCATTTGCAAGCTACATTTTTGGGAGCGTATATAAGCAACAACTCCACGCGACTGTGAATTGAAGACGTATTTGGGTTAAGACAAAGGGTTGGAGAGAGCTTGAGGCAGTTGACAATAAGGTGGAGAACCATGTGCAGCGAAATGGCAGGACGAGTTGAGGAAAGATATCTCATCCTCTCATTTGTGAACGCTTTCTTCGCGACTAACTTGTTATACATCCAGATATTTAGAATCAAAAATACAATCACGATGGCAGAACTGCGAGAGTTACAGGAAGAATATATTGCCTTAGAAGAAAGACAGAATGAAATGAATTCTTATCCAGTCGCAAACACAAACTCGAATGCTGCGAACGCAAGCTTGTTACCTCAGTTCATCAATACAGTGGCGAGCACTTCGCAAGGACAGCAAGCAGGGAAGGCTGATGAGAGAGACAGAAGACAAGAGCCATGGGAAGCCATGACCGTGGAGGAATTTGAACAAGAAAGGAACTACTATAACCGAATAAAGAATAATAAGATTCGGAGGCTAGACAATGTGCAAGAAACTTATGGTGGACGAAGGCAATATAACCATGGAGGGCGAGAGAAGCGCAGGATAGTGTGGGAACCAATTAGGATGCCTCCACTGAATGCTAGTGTGGAAAAGATCTGGGAGGCTATACTCGTGATGGAAGAAGTACCAAGACCTTGGAACGCTGGGGATGGAACCACCACTGTGGCGCGAAGTCATGAGTTTTGTTCTTACCATCGCTTCCATGGACATCAAACAAACGACTGCAGAAATGTAAAGAGAATTATTCTCAGGATGATTGATCAAGGGAAACTGAATCACTTTCTAAAAGGAGAAGAAGAAGGCCAAACATTACCACCACCACCAGAAATGCACAGAACAGTGTCAGCGAAAGGAAAGGAAACATTTGTGATAGAGGTCGGAACAAAAGCTAAAAACTTGAATTGCAACTCTATCGTCCACTCCTATCGCACGATCGAAGATTTTCATGATAACGTGCTCAGTAGAGTCTTTGCGAGAGATCTTGATGATAAAGAAATAATGAGCCCAAGCGAGTACGACGCAATTAGAAAAGTGGCAGCTGAAGACTATTTCTTTCTCTGCAGATGAAGTGCCAAAAGGAAGAGAAAAACATGATAGCCCGTTGGTTGTGAAACTAGAGATTAACCCGAAACCAGTCGATGGAGAAGATGATGAGGCAGAAGCTTGCTGGGCGATCAACCGAATCTTAATCGACACCGGAAGTTCGGTAAATATTCTCTTCTACCATACTTACAAGACGATGGGAGGAAAAGATGAGGATTTGATCCCCTCTACATACAAGATATATGGCTTTAATGGCACTACAAACAAACCAAAGGGGGAGGTTCATATGAGAATACCTCTACAGGGCTTATCAACTGATATTTTATTCTGTGTGGTTGAAGTGGAATCTCCATACAATGCGCTGATTGGGAGGCCATGGCTTCATGAAATCTTGGGAGTCGCATCAACATATCATCAATGTATTAAATTTCCGCATCCAAACGGCATTGGTATCATACAGGGAGATTGGAAGGAGTCGCAACAATGTCATGAAGTAGATGTAGATGTCGCGAAGAAAGAAATGCCAAAAGAAAAGGTTGGAAACAACATGTGAGAGACGAGCAGAGAAAGGAAAAATTGATGGTGGATGTCATAGAAGTAAGGACTGGACATACCTCGCGAGGTGAGTGCATAGAGACAGGCGAATATTATGGTGAGAAAGAAGTAAAGGATGTGAGGAACAAAAGGCATAAGAAGTGAATAACCAACAAAAACAGGAGAAAAAGTAGCAATTGAAGTAATGATATGCGAGAATCTCGCAGATGAGAGTTATGAAAGAAAAATGAAAATACAGAATTGTGCGAATACTTCGCAAACAAGTATCAACAAATAATGAAACATGAATGATTGAATGATTTAACAAATATGAATGAGTAAAAGAATGGGACGAACCTTTATGGCGTACACCCTAGTCCGCGAATAACATTTCATAAGAGGCAAATGTAAGACCTAAAGTGCGTCATATAAGGGGGTATCTCTCGACATGGCTCGGGGGAAAGGTTACACCGCTCCCGAAGCCTCGAGTCATGGAAATTTGGGGCCCATGAAAGCCTATCAGGAAGAGGTACCTTGGATTCCCAACTATATATGTAGGTTATACCCTGGTTGGGCGACCGAGGGTCTCTTCTTAGGAGGAGTCAGTGTGTGCTCAAGGCGCCGAGGTACACGGTTGAGCCAGAGTGCCGGGATGGATGAACCTACCCTGGCCATTCTTGGCAAGTCTTGGCACATGTTGCACTCGCCCGAAGAAAACTCCACTTAGGGTGCAGTCTCGTAACCATAAACCCTATAGGTATAAGGGATAAGAGGCTGCGAAAACAAGTAGTTGTTGTTAAGACCAGGATGGGGAGGAGCTAGTCTTGTATGGCCGATGTTTCGCCTCCTTGAAGGGGCAACCGGGGAGATGATAAGCGGCGACGCTCTCCATTAGGGGGGGTGTCAAAACAGACGCAAATGTCATGAGGCTTTGTTTTCGCAAGGAGACTTAGGCTTGTCATATTTGTGCAATGATCCTGAAGAGGCAATAATACTAACGCGAGGGTAAGGCGAGATCAATGGGTCTTTACACGGTGTACGGACGTCCCCGCGATTTCGTCGCACGACACGGCAATGTCATGGGGCTTTATGTTCGCAAGGATATCTAGGCCTGTCATATTGTCGCAACTAAAACATCTGCAGAGGCAAAAATACTTGGAAAAGGATAAGGCAAGATCAATGGGTCTTTACATGCAAGTGTAAAGACGTCCCGCGATTTTGTCGCGATGAAAGGTGGCGTGGGAAGACCTCTAATTAGGGAGGTCTAACTCGGAAGACCACACAAAAATGATAAGGCAGGGTCAATGGGCTCTTACTTGAAAATGTAAGGCGGCTTACGCACCTTGTTTAATAAGAAGAGATAAAATACAAAGCAAGTGAAATTCTTGATCTATGAAGATACCCACGACCTCGTCGCAACAATACAATTCAATAACAGAGGCAAAATACATGATGACAACTAAAATCTTCCATCCGAAGATAAATAATGAGGCAAGTATGGGAATGGGAAAGATGGAATATTGTTATTCATCTTCTGATGAAAGAGTTATACATCAGTAATGTTAGCCAATTATATTATAAGGAAGAACTACCAAAAAAGGGGAGTGAAGATTGAATTCAGGGGGGAAAATCCAAGAAATACACTATAATAAGAATACAGAAATGTACAGATATTACAAGCAGAGAAAGAAAACAAAAGATTTATCTCTTTGGTGATTCTTCTTCTTCATCCGATTCTTCGGTTTCATTATTCTCATCGCGAGAATTTTCTTCTTCACCGGCCTCGCTTATCGAGACGTCCGAGACAGGCAGATTCTCGGGAACCTTTTCAAGGAGACGAGGGGATATGAATGCAAAGGGATGTTGTGATTCTTACAAACATACTCCATACCTCCGTTGCGAAAACGAACAGCATCGTTATTAAAGTTCTCCACTGTCGTTAGAAATTGTTTCTTCAGCCTGGAATATCTATTCTCGCGAAGGGAGAGATTCTTTATGAAATGTTCTTTTCGGCTTCAAGTTCTTCAATTCTCGTTGGAAAATTACTGGCGAGTTGTTCTTTTTCAGATTCAAGCTCTTTAATTCTAGCTTGAAGCTTCTTCTCAGATTCTGCAAATAAGTAACAACAAGTTAATAATTTACAAGCAATATTACAAGAAGTAAGAGGTAGTAAGGTGTAATAAATAACCTTCTCTATCAGATATCATATCTTTAATCAAGGAAGTATGCTCAAGCGTGAAGACTAACATCAACACCTAGGTTATTCCTGGCATTATCTAAAACTTTCGCAGCCCAGGCGAATTCATCGTCACTATTTATAACAAAGAGGGAACGAATTTGATCTTCTCGCTCACTAAGCAAGGAATTCTGGCGAAGCAGTTCATCCCGCTCAATTTGTAGTTCAAGGAGAGATTTTTGAAATGTTGCTAATGCCTGTGCACCATTGTTAGTAATCCGGTCTTTATCATCTATAAGGTCACTAATTTTCTTCCTCAAAATTTTGATTTCTTTATTGGACTCGAGAAACATTCGTTTAAATTGGTTGGCGGAACTTAAACCAGATCTATGTTCAATTTCTAAAAGACGATATTTGGTCTGAAGTTCATTTAATGAAAGGGAGTTAATTTTGTTTGATGAACTACTTAAAGAGTTGTTGAGGTGAGCGAGAAGAAGGTCATTATCCATAGGATCAGGAAATGTATGGAGAAGAATAGCCTCATCGGAGAGATTATATACATCTGCGAAAGTAATAAGTTAGGTAGCAATAGGCGACCGTTAAAATAAAAAATGGTAAAAAGGAGGTAAGGTTTTATACCATAAAGTTCCGATTAGCGTTTTGAAGAGTGGACACCTTATCCCTTTGGGAGTCAAGTTCAGTATTTAACTGTTGAATTCTCTCGTCTTTATCGCGAGATGACGCAGCTTCGGTCTCTAATTTTTGAATCTTCTTGCTCAAATGCAAATTCTTTTTTTCAAGATTGTTGCGTCTTCTCTCAAGGTCTGAGGCAACTACAAAGGAAGTTCTTCCAACCTATAAAAGAAGATAGAAAAATCATTAAAACATATATATATACGAAAACAATCTAAAAGTTAGCAGGGAAGTATGACCGTACACATACCAGAGACCCAAGTGCATTCAAAAGGTCAGGGGACACAATCCTAGAGACTCCATTGAATGAATTATTGCCTTCCAGTAAAGCAGCATTACATACGTTTGCGAGAGACATGCAAAGAGAAGCTAGGGAGCATCTCCCATTCCTTGGAAAATCTGCGAGAAGATGCTAGATAACTGATCCATAGAAGAATTGGTTGATGGAATCTTCTTGGCGAGAGAAGGATTCGAGTCATGATTATCCTCGTCGAAGATTCAGAGCTTGAGCTAAGGCGAGAAGAGGATTGAACCTTTCGCTTCTTAGTTAAGGGGGCAGAGGATTTATCCTTGCGAGCAACAGTCTTACCCTTACTTTTAATCTTCGCAAAGAATAGCTTCTTCAACTCGAACCTTCGCATACACGTAAAGATAAGAAACAGAGGCAACAACATTGTTTTAAATAAGAAGAAAGGAAGCGTTTCTTACTTCACTCGTAAGCGATCGAAGCAATGTCAGAGTATCCTCCGACGGATCCTTTTTGTAGCTTCTTCTCAACTTGGTTATCTGAAAGGAAGATTTCACAAACTTAGCAATTATAGAAAGAAAGTTGCGAAAGCAAAATTTGAAGTCGGAAACATACCTCTTTCTTCTTCTCAGGCCATTTGAATTCCCAAGGATGATATCCCGCGAGATTCGCAGGAAGAATATGCGAGCCCGCGATGTAAGGACCGTTTAAGATCAAGGGTACGACCCACCATTTCTCATCTTTGGAATGACGAGGAGAAGTATTATTACTCAGGTGCCAATCAATGTCTTGCATGAGTAATTTATCTTCAGGGACATTATCCTTTTTCTTCAGGCGAACGCCCCAGCGAGATTTCACATTCACCATAGTTATCACTGCGTAATTTTCAAAGAAGTTTTCCACAGTGTATTTCTCAACATCTATTTTCAAGTTTGCGAATTTGGGATTTCTGACAGAGTTATGGTATAAAGATCCTTTGCCTGCACCGCGGTTCGCGAACTCAAGCATCAGGCGAATACAATCGCCATTTAATTGATAAACAGCCCGAGAAAACTTTTCATGGGCCAAAATTTCATAAAATAAAGGCAACTCAGGATTGTACAAGGGAATAGGAAGTCCCGCGAGAAGCTGACCTAGCGAGACTATAATCTTTTGATCATCACATTGATGATCAGAAAACAAACTTTCAGAAAGGGGAGGTGAAGGTTCTTGATCAGGAATGGTTGTGAGTAAAACCCTTCTCGAGCAATCTCGTTGAACTTCTTCAAAAGGAACTTTGTATGCACGACTGATGCAAGCCATTTATCAGTATGGGAATGGATGGAAGATTAGAGATTAAGATCAGGCGTTAGAAAGAACAAAGAAAAGATTTGCGAAGAGCAGGAGCGCAAATTGCGGAAGGAGAGAGTCAAAGAAAAGTTGCAGAGAGAAGCTAAAGAATGAAAAGGAGGGGAAAAGGAAATTATATATAGGGAAAAAGATCCTCGAGAAAAACGAAGTCATTTAATGCGAAGAGACATGAATGGTCAAGAATAAGCGGTTGAAAGAGACGTGTCAAGAAAAGACATTAATAATCAAAATCCGTGTAAAAGTACAAAATTGAAACGGATAAAGATAAGCAGTCGCGGCAAGAATATTATAAAAATTTTTATGATACTTCTCCCCTCGCAGGAGAAGTATGAGGAGTGATGGGAGACGGTACTTTGTATATATCTCAAAGAAGCTCCGGAACTTCGCCAAAGAATAGAGGCAAGTACGTACTTTTCAAGAAAGGTATTCTTTCGCTCGTTCCTTCACCAACTAAAGTCAAAGGTCTGCTACAACAATGGATTTTTCCTTAAAATCGCTCTTCAAGCAATATTCAAGGAAAAGAGGCAAGATGTAGGATCATAATATCGCAACATATAAGGTTCGCGAGATTAATAAACGATGGCACCGCGAGGAGTCGCGAGGAGCTAAAATAAACGACGCGATGAATAAACGACAAACAAACCATAAGACCTGGCGAGGGTTGAGAAGTGTCGCGAGAATGAATACTCGTGCATTTGCGACACTTGCGGGGACATTCCCGAAAATAAAGGGTAGCTTAGTCGTCATCCACTATGTATTACCCTATATAAAGGGATGAGCGCGTACATTGTAAAGGGGGATCTTTTGAGAATTGTGAGGCAAGTCATTAGGAGAGAGAAAATTTAAGAGTGCTTTAACTTCTAAGTGTAATACTATTTTCCTGTGTAAACACTTCATGAATTCAATCAATAAATGTTCTTGATCTTATGTCTTCTAATGGATTAATTAGGCAAAATCGAGTAAGGGGTGTAGTGTGGGAAAACCTGCTACTACACAGGTGAAGGTTCTTGATCAGGAATGGTTGACAGAGTAAAACCCTTCTCGAGCAATCTGTTGAACTTCTTCAAAAGGAACTTTGTATGCACGATCGATGCAAGCCATTTATCAGTATGGGAATGGATGGAAGATTAGAGATTAAGATCAGCGTGAGAAAGAACAAAGAAAAGATTTAAAGAGCAGGAGCGCAAATTGCGGAAGGAGAGAGTCAAAGAAAAGTTGCAGAGAGAAGCTAAAGAATGAAAAGGAGGGAAAAGGAAATTATATATAGGGAAAAAGATCCTCGAGAAAAACGAAGTCATTTAATGCGAAGAGACATGAATGGTCAAGAATAAGCGGTTGAAAGAGACGTGTCAAGAAAAGACATTAATAATCAAAATCCGTGTAAAAGTACAAGGCGAAACGGATAAAGATAAGCAATCAAGCAAGAATATTATAAAATTTTTATGATACTTCTCCCCTCATAGGAGAAGTATGAGGAGTGATGGGAGACGGTACTTTGTATATATCTCAAAGAAGCTCCTAACTTCGCCAAAGAATAGAGGCAAGTACGTACTTTTCAAGAAAGGTATTCTTTTCGCTCGTTCCTTCACCAACTAAAGTCAAAGGCTGCTACATAACAATGGATTTTTCCTTAAAATCGCTCTTCAAGCAATATTCAAGGAAAAAGAGGCAAGATGTAGGATCATAATATCGCAGCATATAAGGTTCACGAGATTAATAAACGATGGCACCGCGAGGGAGTCGCAGGAGCTAAAATAAACGACGCGATGAATAAACGACAAACAAACCATAAGACCAGCGAGGGTTGAGAAGTGTCGCGAGAATGAATACTCGTGCATTTGCGACACTTCGCGGGACATTCCCGAAAATAAAGGGTAGCTTAGCTGTCATCCACTATGTATTACCCTATATAAAGGGATGAGCGCGTCCCATTGTAAAGGGGGATCTTTTGAGAATTGTGAGGCAAGTCATTAGGAGAGAGAAAATTTAAGAGTGCTTTAACTTCTAAGTGTAATACTATTTTCCTGTGTAAACACTTCATGAATTCAATCAATAAATGTTCTTGATCTTATGTCTTCTAATGGATTAATTAGGCAAAATCGAGTAAGGGGTGTAGTGTGGGAAAACCTGCTACTACAAGAATTGTGAGGCAAGTCATTAGGAGAGAGAAAATTTAAGAGTGCTTTAACTTCTAAGTGTAATACTATTTTCCTGTGTAAACACTTCATGAATTCAATCAATAAATGTTCTTGATCTTATGTCTTCTAATGGATTAATTAGGCAAAATCGAGTAAGGGGTGTAGTGTGGGAAAACCTGCTACTACATATGCGCTAGAAACAGGGACTGTGCAGAGATTGACGTAGAAATTGGAAGGAATTTGGATTAATAGAGGAAAGATTTGGAGAAGATACTCAAGAGTTCATTGAAAAAGAAAAATGGCTAGAAGAAGAAATGCACAAGAGCAACCAACGACTGTAAGAAGAAGTGGGAGACTTGCTGGAGAAAGGAGGAATGAAACGGGAGAATCGTCAAGGATGAATATGAGAAAAGATGGAGAAGATCAAAACCAACCACCGGTCTCTCCAGTAGCAAACGCAGCTGTGGATTATGATAGAGTAAGTGTGCATACTTGGAGATCTGATTCTGAAGACGGAAGGGAAGAAGAGCAGCAGTTGGTAAACAATGGACAAGGAGGAGGAGAGCAAGAAATGAATGGAGAAATGAATCCAGGTAACGAAGAAATTGCAGCATTAGAAAGATTGAGACAAACAATACACGAAGAGAGACGGCTAGAGGCAGAGGAACGAGCAAACTTGACAAGACAGAATCATGAATTGAGAATGGAAAATATGAGGTTGCAAAATAGGAGATCTAGAAGTAGCGTGAGATCAAGTTCAAGGTCGAATAGGGAAGAAAGAAGGAGAGTTTTACCAGCAGAAAGTACCGGGGAAGAAACACAAAATCCAAGTAGAGAGCATGGCGAGAGAAGAGGGGAAATAGAAGATCGCTATATTCCTCAACCTGAAAATCTTCAAAATGAGCGGAATAAGGAAAATCAAGGAAACATGCAACTCCAAGAACCGAATGACCCAGTGGCCAAGGGAGAATAATCTTGCACGGGAGAGAAGATCTGAGAAGAAACCGAGAGATCGAGGATGACATTGAGAGACACTACATTGAACAAGCGCGACTAGCTCGCGAGAGAGAAAGGTTAAGAGAAGAAATGGAAAATCAAGAGATGGAAGAAGCAATCCGACAGAATAACCATGACAACCGCGAAAGAAGAAGGGAACAAAATCGTACCAATAGAAATATTAATGAAGAATATGAGAGGGTGCAGATGAGAGCTGCGAGACAGCCAAGAGGAGAGAACAACCGATATAATGGCGTGCGGATTGACGAAAGGAACGAAGAAGAACGTCGCAGGGAAAGAAGAGGAGAAAATAACGAGCAGGAAGGTCAAGATAGGCACGAGCGAAGAAGAAGAGAAGCCGAATTGAAAAGACCAGTAGAATCGAACTCTGAGGCGAACGAACAAATCTTAAGAGAACTGGCTGAAATGAGAGGATTCTTGAATAGTAGAAGGGAAGGAGGAAGGAGACAAGTTAGACGAAGCCATCAGCAGGTTGCGAAGAATCCTTTCACGTTAGAAGTACAATTGGGAGAGATACCTCCCAAATGCAATTTGCCTACATTAGTCAGCATCTTTGACGGAACGACCTGTGCGATACAGCACATTAAAGCTTATATGAGGTGTATGTTGCAGTGGGAGAGTCATGACGCTATACTGTGTAAGTACTTCGCGTCAAGCTTAACGGGAGAGGCGTTAAAATGGTTTGAAGGTTTACCCAGGAACACGATCACATCGTTTAGCCATTTGCAAGCTACATTTTTGGGAGCGTATATAAGCAACAACTCCACGCGACCAGAATTGAAGATGTATTTGGGTTAAGACAAAGAGTTGGAGAGAGCTTGAGGCAGTTGACAATAAGGTGGAGAACCATGTGCAGCGAAATGGCAGGACGAGTTGAGGAAAGATATCTCATCCTCTCATTTGTGAATGCTCTCTTCGCGACTAACCTGTTATACATCCAAATATTTAGAATCAAAAATACAATCACGATGGCAGAACTGCGAGAGTTACAGGAAGAATATATTGCCCTAGAAGAGAGGCAGAATGAAATGAATTCTTATCCGATCGCGAACCCAAACTCGAATACTGCGAGCGCAAGCTTGTTACCTCAATTCATAAATACAGTGGCGAGTACTTCGCAAGGACATCAAGCAGGAAAATCTGATGAGGGACAGCGGAAGATAGTAGCTATGGGAAGCCATGACCAGGAGGAGTTTGAACAAGAAAGGAACTACTATAACCGTAACAGCAATAATAAGATTAGAGGCTAGATCATGTGCAAGAAACTTACGGTGGACGAAGGCAATATAACCATGGAGGGCAAGAGAAGCCGCGAGAATAGTATGGGAACCAATCAAGATGCCTCCACCGAATGCTAGTGTGGAAAAGATCTGGGAGGCTATACTCGTGATGGAAGAAGTACCAGCACCTTGGAACGCAGGGATGGAACCACCACCAGGCGACAGAAGTCATGAGTTTTGTTCTTACCATCGCTTCCATGGGCATCAAACAAACGACTGCAGAAACATAAAGAGAATCATTCTCAGGATGATTGATCAAGGGAAGCTAAATCACTTTCTAAAGGGAGAAGAAAAAGGCCAGACATTACCACCACCAATGAGATGCACGAATGTAGGTGTCGCGAAAGGAAAGGAAACATTTGTGATAGAAGTCGGGACAAAAGCTAAAAATTTGAATTGCAACTCTATTATCCACTCTTATCGCATTATCGAAGATTTTCATGATAACGTGCTCAAAGAGAGTCTTTGCGAGAGATGCTAATGATAAAGAAATAATGAGAGGCGAGAACGACGCAGATTAGAAAAGTGGCAGTCAAGACTATTTCTTTCTCGCAGATGAAGTGCTAAAAGGAAGAGAAACACATGATAGCCCGTTGGTTGTGAAACTAGAGATTAACCCGAAACCAATGACGGAGAAGATGATGAAGCAGAAGCTTCTTCGGGCGATCAACCGAATCCTAATCGACACCGGAGTTCGGTGAATATTCTCTTCTACCATACTTACAAGACGATGGGAGGAAAAGATGAGGATTTGATCCCCTCTACATACAAGATATATGGCTTTAATGGCACTGCAAACAAACCAAAGGGAGAGGTTCACATGAGAATACCTCTACAAGGATTATCAATCGATATCTTATTACGTGTGGTTGACGTAGAATCTCCATATAATGCGCTGATTGGGAGGCCATGGCTTCATGAAATTTTGGGAGTCGCGTCAACATATCATCAATGTATAAAATTTCCACACCCAAATGGTATTGGTATTATACAGGGAGATTGGAAGGAGTCACAAAGAATGTCATGAGGTCGATGTAGAAAGCTGCGAAGAAAGAAATGCCAAAAGAAAGGGTTGGAAACAACATGTGAGAGATGAGCAGAGAAAGGAAAAATTGATGGTGGATGCCATAGAAGTAAGGACTGAACATATCTCGCGAGGTGAGTGCCTAGAGACAGGCGAATATTATGGTAATAAAGAAGTAAAGGATATGAGGAACAAAAGGCATAAGAAGTGAATAATCAACAAAAACAGGAGAAAAAGTAGCAATTGAAGTAATGATGTGCGAGAATCTCGCAGACAAGAGTATATGGGAATTCAATTAAGAAAGAAAAATGAAAATACAGAATACAGAATTGTGCGAATACTTCGCAAACAAGTATCAGCAAATAATGAAACATGAATGATTGAATGATTTAACAAATATGAATGAATAAAAGAATGGGACGAACCTTTATGGCGTACACCCTAGTTCGCGAATAACATTTCGTAAGAGGCAAATGTAAGACCTAAAGTGCGTCATATAAGGGGGTATCTCTCGACATGGCTCGGGGGAAGGTTACACCGCTCCCGAAGCCCGAGTCATGAAAATTTGGGGCCCATGAAAGCCTATCCGGAAGAGGTACCTTGGATTCCCAACTATATATGTAGGTTATACCCTGGTTGGGCGACCGAGGGTCTCTTCTTAGGAGTCAGTGTATGCTCAAGGCGCCGAGGTACACGGTTGAGCCATAGTGCCCGGGATGGATGAACCTACCCTGGCCATTCTTGGCAAGTCTTGGCATATGTTGCACTCGCCCGAAGAAAACTCCACTTAGGTGCAGTCTCGTAACCATAAACCCTATAGGTATAAGGGATAAGAGGTCTGCGAAAAACAACTGGTTGTTGTTAAGACCGGATGGGAGGAGCTAGTCTTGTATGGCCGATGTTTCGCCTCCTTGAAGGGGCAACCGGGGGAGATGATAAGGGCGACGCTCTCCATTAGGGGGTGTCAAAACAGACGCAAATGTCATGAGGCTTTGTTTTCGCAAGGAGACTTAGGCTTGTCATATTTGTGCAATGATCCCGAAGAGGCAATAATACTAACGCGAGGGTAAGGCGAGATCAATGGGTCTTTACACGACAAGTGTACGGACGCCCCGCGATTTCGTCGCACGACGGCAATGTCATGGGGCTTTATGTTCGCAAGGATATCTAGGCCTGTCATATTGTCGCAACTAAAACATCCTGCAGAGGCAAAAATACTTGGAAAAGGATAAGGCAAGATCAATGGGTCTTTACATGCAAGTGTAAAGACGTCCTGCGATTTTGTCGCGATGAAAGGTGGCAGGGGAAGACCTCTAATTAGGGAGGTCTAACTCGGAAGACCACACAAAGATGATAAGGCAGGGTCAATAGGCTCTTACTTGAAAATGTAGGCGGCTTTGCACCTTGTCGCAATAAGAAGAGATAAAATACAAAGCAAGTGAAATTCTTGATTTATGAAGATACCTGCGACCTCGTCGCAACAATACATTTCAATAACAGAGGCAAAATACATGATGACAACTAAAATCTTCCATCTGAAGATAAATAACAGAGGCAAGTATGGGAATGGGAAAGATGGAATATTGTTATTCATCTTCTGATGAAAGAGTTATACATCGGTAATGTTAGCCAATTATATTATAAGGAAGAACTACCAAAAAAGGGGAATGAAGATTGAATTCAGGGGGGAAAATCCAAGAAATACACTATAATAAGAATACAGAAATGTACAGATATTACAAGCAGAGAAAGAAGACAAAAAGATTTATCTCTTTGGTGATTCTTCTTCTTCATCTGATTCTTCAGTTTCATTATTCACATCGCCAGAATTTTCTTCTTCACCAGCCTCGCTATCGGAGACGTCTGAGACAAAAGCAGATTCTCGTGAACCTTTTCAAGGAGACAGGATATGAATGCAAAGGAATGTTGTGGTTCTTACAAACATACTCCATACCTCCGTTGCGAAAACGAACAGCATCGTTATTAAAGTTCTCCACGGTCGTTAGAAATTGTTTCTTCAGCCTGGAATATCTATTCTCGCGAAGGGAGAGATTCTTTGCGAGCTGTTCTTTTTCGGCTTCAAGTTCTTCAATTCTCGTTGGAAAATTACTGGCGAGTTGTTCTTTTTCAGATTCAAGCTCTTTAATTCTAAGCTTGAAGCTTCTTCTCGATTTCGCAAATAAGTAACAACAAGTTAATAATTTACAAGCAATATTACAAGAAGTAAGAGGTAGTAAGGTGTAATAAATAACCTTCTCTATCAGATATCATATCTTTAATCAAGGAAGTATGCTCGGCGTGAAGACTAACATCAACACCTAGGTTATTCCTGGCATTATCTAAAACTTTCGCAGCCCAGGCGAATTCATCGTCACTATTTATAACAAAGAGGGAACGAATTTGATCTTCTCGCTCACTAAGCAAGGAATTCTGGCGAAGCAGTTCATCCCGTTCAATTTGTAGTTCAAGGAGAGATTTTTGAAATGTTGCTAATGCCTGTGCACCATTGTTAGTAATCCGGTCTTTATCATCTATAAGGTCACTAATTTTCTTCCTCAAAATTTTGATTTCTTTATTGGATTTGAGAAACATTCGTTTAAATTGGTTGGCGGAACTTAAACCAGATCTATGTTCAATTTCTAAAAGACGATATTTGGTCTGAAGTTCAATTAATGAAAGGGAGTTAATTTTGTTTGATGAACTATTTAAAGAGTTGTTGAGGTGAGCGAGAAGAAGGTCATTATCCATAGGATCAGGAAATGTATGGAGAAGAATAGCCTCATCGGAGAGATTATATACATCTGCGAAAGTAATAAGTTAGGTAGCAATAGGCGACCGTTAAAATAAAAATAGTAAAAGGAGGTAAGATTTTATACCATAAAGTTGCTGATTAGCGTTTTGAAGAGTGGACACCTTATCCCTTTGGGAGTCAAGTTCAGTATTTAACTTTTGAATTCTCTCGTCTTTATCGCGAGATGACGCAGCTTCGGTCTCTAATTCTTGAATCTTCTTGCTCATATGCAAATTCTTCTTTTCAAGATTGTTGCGTCTTCTCTCAAGGTCTGAGGCAACTACAAAGGAAGTTCTTCCAACCTATAAAAGAAGATAGATCATTAAAACATATATATATACGTAAACAATCTAAAAGTTAGCAGGGAAGCATGACCGTACACATACCAGAGACCCAAGTGCATTCAAAAGGTCAGGGGACACAATTCTAGAGACTCCATTGAATGAATTATTGCCTTCCAAAGAAAGCAAAGATTACATACGTTTAGAGACCCGCAAAGAGAAGCTAGGGAGCATCTCCCATTCCTTGGAAACAAATCGAGAAGATGCTAGATAACTGATCCATAGAAGAATTGGTTGATGGAATCTTCTTGGCGAGAGAAGGATTCGAGTCATGATTATCCTCGTCAGAAGATTCAGAGTTTGAGCTAAGGCGAGAAGAGGATTGAACCTTTCGCTTCTTAGTTAAGGGGGCAGAGGATTTATCCTTGCGAGCGACAGTCTTACCCTTACTTTTAATCTTCGCAGCAATAGTTTCTTCAACTCCAACCTTCGCATACACGTAAAGATAAGAAACAGAGGCAACAACATTGTTTTAAATAAGAAAAGAAAAAAAGGAAGCGTTTCTTACTTCACTTGTAAGCGATCGAAGCAATGTCAGAGTATCCTCCGACGGATCCTTTTTGTAGCTTCTTCTCAACCTGGTTATCTGAAAGGAAGATTTCACAAACTCAGCAATTATAGAAAGAAAGTCGCGAAAGCAAAATTTGAAGTCGGAAACATACCTCTTTCTTCTTCTCAGGCCATTTGAATTCCCAAGGATGATATCCAGCGAGATTCGCAGGAAGAATATGCGAGCCCGCGATGTAAGGACCGTTTAAGATCAAGGGTACGACCCACCATTTCTCATCTTTGGAATGACGAGGAGAAGTATTATTGCCTGGGTGCCAATCAATGTCTTGCATGAGTAATTTATCTTCAGGACATTCTCCTTTTCTTCAGCGAACGCCCCAAATGAGATTTCACATTCACCATAGTTATCACTGCGTAATTTTCAAAAAAGTTTTCCACAGTGTATTTCTCAACAGCTATTTTCAAGTTTGCGAATTTGGGATTTCTGACAGAGTTATGGTATAAAGATCCTTTGCCTGCACCGCGGTTCGCGAACTCAAGCATCAGGCGAATACAATCGCCATTTAATTGATAAACAACCCGAGAAAACTTTTCATGGGCCAAAATTTCATAAAATAAAGGCAACTCAGGATTATACAAGGGAATAGGAAGTCCCGCGAGAAGTTGACCTAGCGAGACTATAATCTTTTGATCATCACATTGATGATCAGAAAACAACTTTGCAGAAAGGATAGATGAAGGTTCTTGATCAGAAATGGTTGACAGAGTAAAACCCTTCTCGAGCAATCTCTGTTGAACTTCCTCAAAAGGAACTTTGTATGCACGACTGATGCAAGCCATTTATCAGTATGGGAATGGGTGGAAGATTAGAGATTAAGATCAGGCGTTAGAAAGAACAAAGAAAAGATTTGCATGAGCGTGGAGCGCAAATTGCGGAAGGAGAGAGTCAAAGAAAAGTTGCAGAGAGAAGCTAAAGAATGAAAAGGAGGGGAAAAGGAAATTATATATAGGGAAAAAGATCCTCGAGAAAACGAAGTCATTTAATGCGAAGAGACGTGAATGGTCAAGAATAAGCGGTTGAAAGAGACGTGTCAAGAAAAGACATTAATAATCAAAATTCGTGTAAAAGTACAAAACTCAAAACAGATAAAGATAAGTAGTTGCGGCAAATCAAAATATTGATTCCCATGACATTCTCTCCTCGCAGAGGAGATATGAGGAGAAGCGAGAGCCGACATTTCATATATCTGTTTCACAGAAGCTTCGGAACTTCGCCAAAGAATAGAGGCAAGTACGTACTTTTCAAGAAAGGTATTCTTTCGCTCGTTCCTTCACCAACTAAAGTCAAAGGCTGCTACAACAATGGATTTTTCCTTAAAATCGCTCTTCAAGCAATATTCAAGGAAAAAGAGGCAAGATGTAGGATCATAATATCGCAAAGATATAAGGTTCGCGAGATTAATAAACGATGGCACCGCGAAGGAGTCGCAGGGAGCTAAAATAAACGACGCGATGAATAAACGACAAACAAACCATAAGACCTGGCGAGGGTTGAGAAGTGTCGCGAGAATGAATACTCGTGCATTTGCGACACTTCGCGGGACATTCCGAAAATAAAGGGTAGCTTAGTGTCATCCACTATGTATTACCCTATATAAAGGGATGAGCGCGTCGTTGTAGGGGGGATCTTTTGAGAATTGTGAGGCAAGTCATTAGAGAGAGAAAATTTAAGAGTGCTTTAACTTCTAAGTGTAATACTATTTTCTGTGTAAACACTTCATGAATTCAATCAATAAATGTTCTTGATCTTATGTCTTCTAATGGATTAATTAGGCAAAATCGAGTAAGGGGTGTAGTGTGGGAAAACCTGCTACTACAAGTTTAGTAAAATTGAACCACAAGGTGAAAAGAAACCAAAGCTTTTAAGTTTATCCCATGATTCCCATCGCTTCTTATGCAACCAGTTCTAATCAACCACCTTGAGGCATGATTTTGTTAGTGAGATAAAGCAAAACTTATGCAAAAAATAAACTCGTAAAAATTGGTAGAGTACGAAGAAACTTGTAAATAAACCCAATTCCTATTTGGAATTGACTATTGAGGATCAAATCTCATATGGCCAATCCTGGATGCCCTTGCTGGTGGCCTCAGCTCAGATTTGAAACCCAGATCGAAATACATTGAGAACTAATACGAAAGGCTTCCGAAATTAATCAAACTAAATGAAGAGATAAAATACCTGATGCCACAACATGTGTGAGATCGTGTTTTCCGTTTGAAGAATCACTTCTTCTTGATGCAAAGGTGCGATTTTCTTTCAGATCTGGAAAAGTTTCTCCTTCTTGACCTAGAATTCTTCTTTGCTCAACGTTCTCTATTAGATTCTCAGAAAAAACTAGAAAAACCCTGGTTGTTTGAGGGTAATGGATTCTTCTGTAGAGGAAAGAGAACTTTTCTTTTGTTTTTGTTTTTGTTTTGTTTTATTTAATTTGAAAATCCTTTTTATTTTTTTCTTAATTAAAAAAATATAACCGACAATGTTGTCACACTAAAAAATGTAACAAAATAATTAGAAATAAAAAGTAAAACTAATCTCGAATTAAAGTCACACTTTCGGAGGTTGTTACACATAATAGTGTGACAAACTTTGTTACACTTATAAGTGTAATAATTGTGTGTTACAAATTCCTCAATTTGGTGTAGTGCGGTTAACAGAACGACACAGTCTTCCAAGCTAGTCTTTTTCTCTACAGGGTACTGAGGGTGTGGTGGTACTTGGGGGTTTCTAGGATATGAGTATCCTTGGTTGTTATTTGTTGGTCCCCTTGTACCGGTCCTTTGGACCATGAGAAGTTAGGGTGATTCCTCCACCCTGGGTTGTAGGTTTGAGAATAAGGGTTGTTCTCTTGCCTATGGTATAATGCATTGGCTTGCTCGGCTTTAGACTCTTGAAATGCATGTAAGTCTGGGCAGCTGTCCACTAAGTGGTCAGAACTATGGCACGCGGCACAAGTGGCCATATCAATTTGGTCACGGAGAGTAGGGGCATTAGATTTTACATTCTTTTCCAACTCAAGCACTTCTATTATCCGGGCCAAAGATGCCATTTTTGCATTTCCCTCAAAGTCAGACTCGATTCTATGAACATTTTGTGCAGGAGTAGTCCTTCTCGGTTCACGGATGGACTCCCACTGTTGAGTCTTTTCAATGACTTCGATTAAGAAAGTCCAAGCGTCATCAAAGACTCTTGTCAATAAATGCACCATTGCACATTGACTCGACTATGGTACGGGTTCTAACATCTAGACCCTCATACAAGATTTGGACGAGTCTCCATTTTTCAAAACCATGGTGGGGACATTGGAGTAATAATTCATTGAATCTCTCCAAGTATTTTGCTAGAGTTTCGTCTCTTCTAATTGCACAAAACCATTTAGACTTTGGCGAATTGTCGCCGTCTTATGGTTGGGGAAAAACTTTTTGAAAAACTCTTTTGTGAGGTCATCCCAGGTTCTAATGGATTGTGGTTGTAGGGCATGTAGCCATGACTTGGCTTTGTCTTTCAGAGAAAAAGGAAACAATCTCAATTTGAGGGACTCCTCATCATTTGGTTAAAACGCAGAGTCCCACAAATATCCTCAAAGTCTCTCACGTGATGGTAGGGGTTCTCAGATTGACCCCTCTAAACACAGAAGATGTGAATGGTGCTTGCTTTGATTCAAACCGACAAGCATCGGCTGTGTAATGATGCAAGAGGGCCGGCTTGCCCTAGTTGGGTACATGTAGTCCTTGAGACTACGGGGTGGGTTTGGTTCATCACCCATGATTTGTTTCGGATGGGTTTGGGCTTGGGCTTTCTGTTGAAGAACCGGGTATGCTTACGATTTCGTCCGGCGGATTCTAACTAGTCGATTTGTTTGGTCTCTAAAAGACACAATCATAGCCTAGCTAGCGCATCTAGCATGTTAACATACAATCACGTTCAACACAGAAAAGCAAAAACTCAAAAATGACCCACCAATACAAGACTCAAGCCCAAAAGATGGCCTTTTTTATGTTGTAAGGCCCAGCTGATTGGGTGGTTATCAACCCAGTTTATGTGGGCTCAGTTTTGTTGCACGTCCCAGGTTATGTGGCTTATGTGGCTTATGTGGGCTGAAGGTTGGCAGGTTTACAGCCCAGGTTTGTGGGCTGAAAGTTTAGTGGTAAAGGCAGCCTAGTTTTGGTCTCGATCACAGACAAGGTTGTGTGCAGTCAGGCTATGCACAGTAGCACAAACTCACACTTTTTATCACAGAACTAAGCATAAAACTCAAAGATTCACACCTCAATTCTTGGGTCCGAGAACAAACAAGTGCTTGTTTGTTGGAGATTTCACTGACCTTGCTTAGCAAATTTATGCACAGTAAGTCACAAAGACAAAGACAAATGAAAGCAAAGACACACTTGAGTAAGGTGCACCGAGTAGAACAAATTCACAGAACAAAATACACAAAGACAGCCAGTGACAAGGTGTGCATGTAAAATCAACAAAACTCGTGAGAGGTGCATGGGGAAAGGTTGTGCTCACTCAATGGTGAAGCATGTGCCAGGGTGTGTATTTGAAAACCAAGTTAAATGCTAATGCTACTTTGCTACTCCACAGTCAATCAAGCACCCAAGGTGCACACACAAATTATAGATGCAGCTGTAGTAAAGAGATACACAATCTCAATATGTTTGCAATGTAAATAAACTTCACGAAATGAGCAATTAAATCAAAAATAATCGGTGTTGGCACTTCACAACATGCTCAAGAAGGTTAGTTGAGCTCAAATGCCACAGTTCAGATGGCAACAATATTATTCAAATGCCATTGTGGTACTTATCATACACAACTTGCAGAAATTGGTGCACGGTGTTGTAGCTCAAACTTGTAGCTTCAAGGGCTAGCCAGGAGCAGGGCTATCATGCCAATTAGCTAAGGCAAGGTGGTTAAGGCAAGGTCGTTGACCTCAATACTCACAAAATGGCTCAACAAACCTTCTGTGGGCCGGAGCTCGGGCGATGGGGGCTAAGAGTTACAAAGACTCACAGAGCAATGACTCAAAGGTGAGTTTCAAAAGATCATTAAATGTGCAAGCATGCTAAATCGTTTATGTAAGCAAGGATAGAAACACAATACCACCAGTATAAAAACTGGGTTTAGGCAAATCCACTTATGGTCCTGCGCTTTTTCTTCTCCTCCTTGGCTTGCTTAGCAGCACAGCATCACATGTTACTCAAGAGTTCAAACTCAGTTCTCAATATTGCACAATTTAAGCAAAAGAGCTATAGTGCTACAATGACAGAGCTCAGAGTTATGCCCGAGGCGTAACTTTAGCCACAAGATGATATTAATGACTCAAAGTAAACTACGGTGGTTATGGCACCTGAGATCTACAGATGTAGTTAAGCCAACAATGCAGGATTATCATGTAGTGTACACAAGTCGCTAGATCAACAGCTAATCGCATTGGGAATGCAGATCCGCAGCTCGGATGGGCTAACTATGATATGTAATGATGACAGCTTATGATAATCGAGATATGGCTAATCGAATTGTATTCACGATGCGATCGGGGTGCAAATAGAAAATTCAAGCATAAAAACTAATGCCTAAGTTACTCTAATAAAGTGCTAAACATAACAATGCAAGGCAGAAATATACAGAGATGGGTTGAAAAACAATGAAAATAACAGGATTAAACTAATAATGCAAAACTATAATGAAAACTACAGCTAAAAGTATGAACAGATGAACTACTAGGCTAGAGATTACAATGACAAAACACAATGAAAGATGCAGAGATAACAAAATTACAGCTAAGTTTTGCTAAGAGAAACTAAAAACAAGGATTCGGAGCATATATATATACAATGATGGGTTATAAAACAGTGAAGAAAAGCAAATGATCAACAGGGCACACTACCAATTCCCCAGCAGCAGCACCAAAAACTTGGTAGGTCTATAAATGTGTATTTCCTACGTCTTAATCTGCAAGTGCACAGAGCCTTTGGAGGCAGTGGCAAGCACAGGTCATTCCACAGAGAACTAGAGTGTGTTATGTGATCTAATGGCTCTTAACTGATTTTCGAGTAGTGTCAAAGAAGTTTTGGTGTTGTCGAAACAACTGAGATGAAGTTGTGATCATAAACTAAAGTAAAGATGAGCAAGATAAGCTGTAAGCTGTTGGTTGAGTGGCACTAGGATTATCAAATCCACCACTAGTTCATGTTATGGGATTCAACTAATTTGAATGCTTGATTCCCGTGATGCAGGATAAGGATAAGGTGTCAAATTTATCACCTATCTAAGGAGTTTCACCTAATGATAACTCAATTATCGCCTAAGGCACTAACCTAGAGCACTAGTTGTCTAATTAAGCACAACTAGTCAAGAGAATTAGCTATTATCTCTAAAGGTTGAGTCGAAGCATCACCAATGCAGCTTTTAGCCTAACTACAATGCATACATGATATTCATTGTGAGAGTAAAACATTGGAAAGCTATAATTGAGATTATCTTAAAAGTTAAGCATTTACAGCAACTTCAAACATAGTTGAACCACAGAACTGAGACTCAGGGTTTCATTTTTAATCCTAGCTAAGTAATTTAGAACATGTTAAACATAAAACAGACTTCAAATTTAAATTGTAAACTATTATGAACCCTAAAAATTGACTATCTCTCTCATCAATCAAAACATGAATTTATAACTCACAAAAACACCCAAACTAACCACAATCGATGACCCAAACCTGCTCTCTCTGTCTTGACGCGTCCCTGACCTCTGAATCGACCATGCATGGGGGCTTGGTGAAACCCTAACCCTAATTATCTCTAACCTAGCTTCTAGGTTGATGAGAAGCTATGAAAGAGATAATTGAGAGAGATAGTGGCGGAGAAGGAGCTAGTGGTGATGGCGACAGAAGAAGGAGTGGTGGTGGCGGCGATCTCTGCAACAGGTAAGGGAGGTGAAGGAGAAGGGATGGGTTCTGCAGAGGTATGGGAGAAGAAAGAGAAGAAGGAAGAGGAAATGGATTTGCTCGAGTGGAGGTATAGGTATAAGAGGTTTCGTTGTGAGGCGGGGGCATCAAGTTTGATGAGGAAGGCGAGCGAGCATTGGATTTAGCCGGGAGAAGATCCGAACGGTTGAGGAAGTATTGGGTTGATTTGGTGTTGAGCGGAGCATCGAGAAATAGATGTGAGCGAAGGAGCGACCGTAGGATGCATCTGGGCGAGATCTCAACGGCTTGGGATGAGCGGGTTCGGATCCGGGTCACGGGTCGGGTCTAGCTCAAGCCCATGTCTTGTAGATGAGTTGCTACTTGTTGGGTTGCAACTGTTGCGCGCGCGGGCTTTGGCTTTCTGTTCCATAGACGCTTGTCTCCAATTCTTCGCTCTTTCGGCTCCTCAATTTCTCCGAACTTTATTTATTACCTAAAAACACAAAATTAATTAATACAAATATTTATTCTTGAAAACAAGGAAAACACAGAATCTGGGATAATATCTGATTTCTGAGCACAAAAGATGAGTAAAATGCCAATAAAAAGGTTATAAATATGCAATATTTGGCACTCATCAGTAACTCTAGATGAGTCCTCCGAGTCATATAATTATGAAGAAGGGGAAACAACCGTTGTTGCATTAGTTGTCAATCTTATTCCTTTCCCCACCACTAGTGATTTACCCATTTTAAGAATGGACATGTCTTTCGATGTTATTAAATCATCTAATGGTGAAGGGATAAATAAGACAAGATGCAAAAACTGTCTTAAAAATAGAATTGCTAAAAGTTGCGTTTGCAATTTCAGTCTATATCAAGGTACTTCGTTGGTTCGAGGTAATAGAAAGAGATCTTTTCATACTATACTAGATCAAGAACACTCTGGTTGTTCAAAATTCCATAATGAGAGAAAATCTCATATTATTGCCACTTGATCGGTATTAGAATTTTTTCCTCATCTTGTGTGCCAAATTTTGAGTGAGGAAGAAGAAAAAATCAAGGCACTTCTGTGTAGATTATGGAAATAATGTCTAGCATTTGAAGATATTTGATATATTCATATTTTTAGGAATATTATATTTTCGGAAGTATGAAAAATATAAAAAGATTCTTCTCCTTTTTGATCATTCCTTGTCCGAACTATGGGTCTGGATCAAATGGTTTCTCTGGAGAAGATGCAAGATCAGAAAGATCATCTTAAATCTAAGTTCGGATTATCTCTTGACATTAAGGGTAAAATAAGAAAGGGATATTGGCTTAGCAAGAAGGAAAGAGAGAATACTTTGAAGAAAGATCAGTGTATTGAGGCATTGACACACACTTTTGTGTTCAATCGAAGACAGAATTACATGCTCTTGCAGAATCCTTCACAAAAATTTCTCAACTGCAAGAGATTCTGGTCAAGCAATAAGGCTTTCTACTTGAAGAAATTCAAAAGCCGAAAAGTAGTAATGCACCTTCATTCAATTCTGACATGAAGGACTAGGTTGCAAGGAATAATAGACATCAATTTTTGATTTATTTCATTGATTGTATTAGTCTATTATGAATAAAACTATTATGAATAAAATTATTTGATTGGTAATTTTTCTTGTGATAGTTTTCGGTTTACATAGCCCGTGCTTAATTTCTTTTACCTTATTTCTATGTATGTTTATGGGATGTTTGATTTCGGTTTTACTACCTTAATATTCGATCTCATATATTGTGAACCCTCATGGTTTGGGTGACTTTTTGATATAGCGGGATTAAGTTCTAACCCTAGTAGGTAGGATTTATCAAAGTATTATGAGGGGTTCTGATAGAAACAATATGTGAAAAAGTCACATATTGTTTTTGAGTGTTTTGCTCCATTCGTCGCACTTGTTCCACTTCTCCTAGACTTGGGCACATGGATTCTTGGAGTAATACTCTTCTAAGCTAATTTGTAGCTTTCACAAGAATTTTGTTGGTGAATCACAAAGAAGGAAGTTCAAGAATGAGAAGTAGTACGCATTGCTATGGGATTATTGAATGTTCACAATCATCCTTTGTGAACTATGGTGCATGGTCGTTAATGATTTTGTATGTTCTTCTTTGTTAAGAAAATCTTTTTATACGCCTTTGGTAGATATTCTTGGTATAAATCCGGGCGAAAAAGATTGATTTTACCCTCTAAGGACAAATCATCTTATATGTGCATTATGAGTTTGTCTTGATACCTAAGAAACTTCTTATGAGAATTTATTCTTGTTTTTAAGAAGGATTACTGGAGTTTGGAATATCCATTATTGTGAGTACACATAGCTATGTCCAACGTTTTTCATCTTCAATTTTTTTAGATTTATTTATTTAAAATCTAAGTTATTTGGAAGATGATCTTTTGCAATTTTAATCTTTATGATTCCATATATTGCAAATTGTTATGGGATATGTTGTTTACGTCCGTGAACCTGTGACTATCCCATACTTGCTCAAAAGATATCTCTATTATGTCGGTATGAAAGTATTGATAGAAGATAGAATGAACTTTTGACATTACAAAAGTTAAAACTTTATGTCATTATTTGATGAAAAAGAGGATAAAACTTTTGTTTATAGGGATTAAAACTATTATGTCATTGTACAAATAATGATGGAAAATAGAATGAATCCTTGTTTATTCCGCAATATTGATCTTCCATGATCCATATTTTATGTATGTATATACTGTGAGGCTCCGTAATTTCTCTTATGTTGACCATTTCCGATTAGATTAATTATGGGTTCTCTTGTGGTTAATCTAATTGAGTATTCTTGGATTCAAATTCATATTCGTATGTGTTTTTTTATGTCCAAAGAAATCCTTCTTTTCTTTTGAAATTAAGGTCACTCTTGTTGTTCTTTCGGGAATGACATATTATGGGGGAGAGTTCTTAATTGAACTTGTGCTTAATTGCCAAATCTTTGTGGGGAGTGCGGCTGTGGAATATTATAGGGGTTATCTTGTATCTTTATAAACTCCTTGATGAAAGCATTTAGCTTCGGCTTTATGATTACATCTAAACAAGTTGATATGTGCTTTCTTTTGGTCATGAAATGTCTCTTTTGGAAATTTCATTAGGATCCCGTTTTCGTACCTTTGCCAATTTTATTGACAAAAAGGGGGAGAATTAATATGTAGTTCACACTACAAATACATATGGTTTTCGGATCATTATGTAAGGGGGAGTGGTTTCCATGTGAGATGGAGTATTGACTAAGGGGGAGTGATACATATCACCATAGTATTGTTGTCGAAGTTGTGATACAATTGAAATTTTATGTTGTATAATAATACTATGACACTGTATAACAATGATTGATAATTCTTGTTTTCTCATTGTTATAGCTACGTATTTTCAACAACGATGATGCTGAACTTACAACCTTTGGGATCATTGGAGTACTTGGAAGTGACGAAGATTTCGAGTAATGTTGAAGATTAGGCATGTGGAATAGGATCTATAAAAGTTTATTTATTTATTTTTGTATTCCATATGTATTGATAGTTTTGTCACTAAAATTGACAAAGAGGGAGATTGTTAGAGCACTTCTCGGTCGAACTCGCATGCGTTGCTATCTCAAGCATGTTTGTCAATGTTAGTGATCAAAACTATAAGTCTTGATTTCTAGTCTACTATAGATAAGTCTCGGACTAGGATAGAAAGTGTAGTTGAGCTCAAGAACTCCATGGAAATCATCATACAAGACGAAGAACTACTCAAGGAACTGGTGGAACTTCATCGACTAAAAGGTATGTGGAGACTTGAACTTATCTATCACTCAAAAGTCTATCTACTCTATCTCCTATCTTTGAGACAAAAGTCGTTTTGCTATATAGACTTTGATTATACACATTTGCTATTTCGAGCCGAGTTTATCTCGCTTATCTATTTCTCGAAATATGTGTTGGTAAGCTTTCACTTTGGCCAAGTTCATCTTTACCTAGTGACGAAAGTCATGTTATGTTTCAATCACTTTGAAAATGGCTTTGACGGAAAATGGTTTGTGAATAACAACTATATAACGTCCTCTAAGAATGTTTCAATGATTGAAATGAGAGTTTAGATTATATAACCAATGTTGGATATAAGCATTGTGTGGCAACACATATTTGTATAAGTCCTTATTCCTTGAACCAAAGTATGCGTACTTTGTTGATTAGGAAAACCGAAACAAGAGCTGTGAACTCAGTCCGCGAACCCAGTCCGCGAACTGGCGGAGGTTCTCATCCCGAGAATATCTGCTGGAGTTTGTGAACTCATTCCGGGAACTTAAGTCCACGAACTAAGTCTGCGTACTTGAGTTGGTTATATCTAAAGACGATTTTTTGTGAACTTATATTTATATTAACTAAGGAATGCAATTTGGAAACCGTGGCTATAAAGTTCATGAATCAATTCGAGTGAATCAAATATTTTTTGCTTCAATTGTGTCTTGTATACTTCTATAATATTTATACAATTGAACAACTCTCTAACTAATTCATTTGAGTCATTTGAACTAGTTATGGTGAAGAAGAATATGGTTGATATGAAAGTGCTCATAATGCTAACCATTTGGTTAACTACTGTTGAACCAACAAATGTACATGTTTGGGTACGGTTAGACAAACCTAAAATCGTGCATTTCATTTGTGTGTAACAAGCTAAGTTTTCGATCCAACGGTTGAAAGATATTAGCTTGAATCTAATCAGGTTTTCATCTAACAGTGAATATTGATGCTTTGTTACTAAGCTAACATTAATTGCAAACCCTGATTTGAAAGACTATATAAGGGAGAACTCTAGCAACTGGGAAACCTAATACCCACACCTCCTATGTGATACTAGTTGTATAAGCTAGAGTTGATTCTCCTTTAACCTTAGGTTTCTTCTCGCGACCCTGTAGGTTAACGACTTGAAGACTTCATTGGGATTGTGAAGCCAGACCGATATTACTTTCTTATAGTTGTGTGATCTGATCTTGCTGATTCTATCGTGTGAAGTACAATCGTAACGATTGGCTTGAGATTAATATCTCCGATAGGCAAGATATAAAAGTAGTCACAAACATCTTCGTCTCATCATTTGTGATTCCACAATATCTTCTTAAGATTATTGTGAGGTGATTGATAATACTAGGCTGTTCTTCGGGAATATAAGTCCGGGTTATCAATTGGTTCCTGTTCACCTTGATTTATCAATAGAAGGAAAAAAACTCGTAGGTATTTCTGTGGGAGATAGATTTATCTATTATCGTAGACTTTTTCAGGTGATACTGATTTGTTTATTAAAGTCTTCGACTTTGGGTCGTAGCAACTCTTAGTTATGGGTGAGATCGGCTAAGGGAATCAAGTGCGTAGTATCCTGCTGGGATCGGAGACGTAAGGAGCGCAACTCACCTTGGATCAAAGTGTGAGATTGATTGGGGTTCAACTACGGTCCCGCACGAAGTTAGTTTGTAGTAGGCTAGTGTTTGTAGCGGCTTAATACAGTGTGTGTTCAATCTGGACTAGGTCCCGGGGTTTTTATGCATTTGCGGTTTCCTCGTTAACAAAACTTCTGGTGTCTGTGTTATTTCTTTTCCGCATTATATTTTGTTATATAATTGAAATATCAAAGGTTGTGCGTTAGTTCAATCAATTAGAATACCCAACCTTTGGTTGTTGATTTACATTGATTGACACTTGGATATTGGTCTTTGGTACCATCCAAGTATTTCTCTTGTATTCAATTAGACTCGCAGATTTCTATTTGCTTGAGTAAGAATTGAATCGAGAAAGAGAGATATAACTATTTGATATACTTTATTAAGATTGAGTCTTGTTGATTCTCTTGAAATTATATTGGAGTTAGTCCATACAGATTGCTAAGCGAAATATTGGGTGTGGTCGTTGTACCTCGCTTTTTCAGTTTCATTCAGTGATCGGGGATTAAATAATACACGTAATGGTTTAATCGTTTGGGCAAGTGACTGCCTAGCCTATCCGATTGGGTAAATTTCAACATCAAAGTTATTATATCATTAATGGTGATCAACAAAGTCCTTGACGAGGGGTCAAGCTCCCAAGCTACATGTTAGGGGTTCGAATGCCGACCTTGATGAGGGGTCGAGCTCCCAAGCTACATGTTTGGAGTTCGAATCCCGCCGCTAATCGAGTAAAAAAAAAAAATGAAGAATTGACCAACTTTGACTTTTCGCTTGACTATCAGCCTAATGGCGTTACGCCAGAAGTCAGAGCCAG
Source organism: Papaver armeniacum (assembly GCA_023531295.1). NCBI lineage: Eukaryota > Viridiplantae > Streptophyta > Magnoliopsida > Ranunculales > Papaveraceae > Papaver > Papaver armeniacum. The sequence continues at coordinate 157,594 of JAJJWW010015861.1, forward strand.
TTTCAACACAAGTGACAGGACATACTTCTTACTTTCCTTGTTACGACCAGTACCATCTTTTCCTTTCCCCCTTTCTACTACTGCTTCACCACCTCTCGAGTAAGGGAAGAAATCTTGTTTCATATCTAAAATTCAAGTAAAAGACTATCCTCCATATTTGGCTAGCGAGGTAGGGGTTTTTTCCTTCCTTTTTGAAGTATGGGTTTTAATGGTGTTATTCAGTTTGTTTGATTCAAATATTTCTTTGATAATTTGTGATCTATCTGATTTTTTTTGTGTTTGGTAAATTCTTTAGTTTAATTCCTTGTCTTTATTTCATCGATCCTTTTTGATGTTGATGTATTTGATTTCAATGTCCTGTTAATATGCATCTCCTTCGACTTTATAACCATGCATGCATATGAGTACACAATCAATGGGTATGTTCTTCTAACCATGATTTCAATGTAATTTGTTCACGAATTTCCTTTGGGTTTTCTCTGTCCCTGATGAACTTGTAGACCATTTCTCTGTGTTTGGAACTATGTTCGGGTTTGAATGGTATTAAGGAGATTAAAAATTCTTTGTAGACATCTAAGTCCTGTTTTCCAGCAGAAAATTTAAGTCTTGTATAAAATTTCTGAACTTGACCATAACCTGTTTGCCAAAACGACCCAATGAGCTATGTTTTGGAAACATGCCTGAATTGATGGATATATTTACTTGTTTTCTTGTTTCAAGTCTTCATTTTGATGATATCCAGGGGTAAACGTATTGTAATCAAACATCACTTACAGTTTTAGTTTTTCTCCTTGTTACCGATTCTGTACACCACTGACATTTCCCTTAATCTCTGTTTTGTGATTGTTTTGTATCATAAGTGAAATTGAGTTAAATATAATTGGTTAAGCATTTGGTTTTATGATATGATTTTCAACAAGCTAGTGTTACTCTTGTATTGGAAATTTATGAAATCTCACTTAAAGTTCTTTATCCAAACTCTATTGATTGTACTGACATGTTCCTACTTCATTTTGTAATGCTTCCTCAAGTTTTATGACCTTTGTTAGTATAGTGGAATCTTGTACAATGTTCCTTAGTTGCAGCTTTGGTTATAACTATTATACGACCATGTTTTCTCTATTTAGTTTGAGTTCCTTTCCTATTATCTAGATGATTGAATTTTGGACTCCCGGACTGTATGATAGTGTTGCTTATAGCTTGGATTAAAAAAGATTTGATTTCAGAGTTTTACCGTTGTTTTGAAATTCATTTGCGTTGTCGCAATCGACTTATTTTGGAACGCTACTGGTGAGTTTATTAGGCCCAAAGGGGCATCCCATTATTATGGCTACCCGCGGAAGACCGTCCGGGACGATGGCTAATACCCGACTATCCTAATATTAGAGTTTGGTCCTCACAAGTAGCTCAGGTGAATTTTTCACCATCGGTTGGTTAATTTTAATTTCTAACATTTTTCGAACGACTGCTCGTATTGCCAAGCTTTATGAATTTCAGAATGTGGACATGCTCAATTTTTTTGGCTTAAGTTTCACATTATTTGCTTTCATTTATGGCATATTTTATAATCCTTAAGGGCAGTGGCTCACCCCGTTTGGTTTTGTTTTCCCAGAGTACGAGGCAAGTTGAGGCAGTAAGCTTGGGAAGAGCTTACGGCTGGGAGCTTGAGCAAAAGTTGGTATTTTTGCTTGTCTATAATGTGTATATCACGGGGTTATCTGGGTGGTTTTAAATTTCTTGCTTGACCCATGCTTTTGTTATATTTTGATGTGTATAAATTATTGAGATCTTTCCTTGCTGGATAGTTTCATATCATTGTCAATCTGTATTTCTGTCACATTTTTCTCGGTTATAGTGAAAGGTCTAAATTTCGGTAGATATATGACTGCATGTAATTTTCATTTTGTTGTTTAACTTTGACGTATTGCAGACCTTATGTATATATAAGGTCTCTGGAGTTTCAAAATTATGCATATATATGTATTGCAGACCTTACGAATTGGTACTTTTCATCTAATACTATGTTTTCAACTGCTACAAGGCAAGTATGGTTTCCTATTCTAGCACAGTCCTGTACTAAGACAAGTCCTCTAAACTACGGGTCTGTGGCACAATGGTTGCGCATCTGACTCAACGTCAGAAGGTTACGTGTTCGATTCACGTCAGGTCCAATTGCCGGTATTTACCGGAATCCTGCAAATAATTGAAGTGTTATATTCTGTTTTCATTAGGATGTCTCTGTTTAGTTTGTTATCTGGGTATTTTGTATATCAGGTGTTGCAGATTCTCACATCATTGAGAGAGAAGCTAGACTGGCTATAAAGAGATTGCCTCTTCTGCCTGCAGAAACTGAGAAAGTTCAGAGAGAACTAAGCAATGCCAACCACAATACTGGCGTTGGAGTTCACAGATGTTTCTTTCGAGGTAGTTTGTCCATGTTGGCTTATTGAAATTTTTTTAAAGCTTCTTCAGAGAGTTCTAGGACATTTACTCTCGGAATTTCAGCTATAGCTGGTTAATCATCAATGTAACACTGTATTTATGTTATTCTTTTGTTGCATGATGCACATGGATGGCCTAAGGGACTGAAAGAGTGATTTAAATCCCTGTCCCGTATAATTCCCTGGACATTTATCCCTTGGTGAGTACACAGGCAACTAATCCTCTGTATGCTTTTGTAAGTGAAGTTTTTTTTTAACTGGCTCTGTTACCCAGCCAAATATCGTGACGAGCTAATTTTTTACCTCTCCCAGGGAGAATATTATTGAACCTAAGCAAGAAATTAGGAGAGCTTTACTTGAAGCAGATGCAAGTATGATTAAATAATAGTATATATGCCAGTACTAATTTAATGATTTATGCTTGAACGAGACATGGGAGATTTGAAATTTTTACTTTCCTGATAGGTGAGTTTGCCAGTAGTAAGAAGGTTCGTACAAGCTGTTGGTGTTGGGTTGATTCGCGCGGTTAAACCAGATGAACAATTGGTCAAGGAATGCCGGTGCTGAAATATCATCGACCACCAACTTTGGGAGCTTATAACAAAAAACAACGATGACTGGCTAATTTGTGAAGTAAAATCTCTAATTTTCGTTTTAGTTTTTTTAATATGATGTTTTTAATGTTTCCATCTTCAACTATCTTTGCCAAAGTAGCAGAGCTTTCTTTATAATCTTTTAGATGTTTCCATTTTCAACTGCCAATGCTTGCTTTGGAAGATTAGCTCACTTAGGTAAACAGTCATTGTGAGTGGGAAAATCCCATTAGTGGTTACACTGAAGTTGTTAGTGGATCCTTCAGGGGAATTTAAGTTTTATAGACACCAGAATAAGAAAGCACTAGCGATTTGTTAGTCCTTATTTTGATGATTGCAGAATGGTGTACTTTAGCTCAATAGAATAGATGTTCGGCACGAGACTATACCACATTTGGGGCGATAGTGAGGTGCTGATGTTAAACTCCTCAATAGTTTAACCTCAATAGACGACTATGTGAAAAAATTATGAATGCCGTCGAGAAAGTGCTTAAACTACTCGAGTCTGCACAAGGTCTAGACACTTTATGCAAAATTAGACGGGTTTAGCTAACTATTCATAAGTTTGTGTGTATACATATTGCTGATTTACAAAATTGTCATAATTGATACTTTAGAGACACAAATATGAATGAGATAAGGAGCATATAGTATTCAGGATGTTAAGGTCTGGTAGAAAATTCAAAGTTTAAGTAAGCCCGACTTTCTGGGTGATTATGCTAGCAAAAAAAAAAAAAAAAAAAGTAACCATCCTGTCTTTATTTTCATTTGGTTTGTCACTCAAATGCTAATTCTTAGGTTATACATCATTGAACATGCAAAGTATTACTTTGTGTACACCCATGTATCTTGATTTTCTTCCGAGCTCTATATATATAGATATAGATATGGGATTGTTCACCGTTCAGACTCTTTTGGTTCTTACGTTTGGCCTTTTAGGTATATATTGATCATTCATGTGTTGTTTTTTTTTTTACTCGGCAAAGATAATTTTATAAAGAAAAACACACAAGCCGTGTGCAAGCAATTACAACTAAAGAAAAGCATATAGCCCAAAGCAAAAATTAGCCTAAAACTAAAGAACAAAGGCACTATAGGGAATCACCAGAACAACTTGTGAAGCCATGCCTAACAACTAAAACAGAAAGAAAACAAACAAATTAAGACCAAAAACGCGGAGACAGGATCACATTAGGTTTCCACAATGTTGATTTCCTTGTGAATATCTGTAAGATTATTAAACATAACTTTCCGGTCTTCCGAAGAAGAAGGAAAACTCATTCCCATAGCAGAGAGCGACTCCAAAAGATGTTTTGACATACGTTTCGAGTTTAAATCCAGAGCGCCGTTAGAAAAAAGACCCGTAGCTTTGGATTTCGAGCTAACTCTTCTAATTGATCCTGGAAGCGGTTCAGAAGAGCACGGCATTGATGTGTTGTTAATCTCTCTCTGGCTTGCTGATTTTTGGTCTTCAAGTTCTTTTTCACTTTTCATAGTTGAAGCGTAAATCACAAAAGCAGTAACACGTGGGCTTCTAGAGGAAAAAAGATTCCTTGGATCTCCAAATTTACCCTTATCTGCTAGCCAAAGTTACACCGGTTTAAAAAAGGGAGGTCGGAGCAGGGTAATTTAGTAATAGAGGGTGGTAAAAACTCTTATAAACATCTCTCTCGGCACTTCTGTTTCGTTGTTATTCCCATAAAATTACGGCGGCATAAACCCTAGCTTTCTTATAATGTTTTCTACAATATTATTCCACGACAATCCAGCTTCTGCTGCTGCTTCTTCTTCGGAAGGAAAAGAAAGTGATTATGTTCTTGCCAAACGTGAAGTCAATTTCAGTACTGCTGCTGCGAAATCACTGGTTGAAGCAGAGATATCTGTGAAACCGAAGAAGAGGAAGAAGAAGAATGATGCCGATGCCGATGCTGGACAAGTATCTGAACAAACCCCAGACAGAGTCCGGAATAAAGGAAATGCTGATCTTGTCAAGAAAGTTGAAGACCGTGCTTCAATAAAAGATGATGGTGAGGTTAGTCAAAAATCTGCTGGGATGGATGGTGCTCCTGTTGCAAAACAAAGAAAACGAAAAGCTGTTACTAATGTTTCCCAGAAACAGGAACGAAGTGTTGAGAAGTTGAAGAAGAAGAATGATGCGAATGCTGCACAAGTGTCTGAGAAAACCCCCGACAGAATCTGGAATGAAGGAACTGCTGATCTTGTTAAGAAAGGTAAAGACCCCGCTTCAACAAAAGATGATGGTGAAGTTGGTCAAAAATCTGCTGGGGTGGATGGTGCTCGTGTTGCAAGAAAGAGCAGTAAAAGAAATGCTGGTGCTAATGTTACCGGAAAACAAGAACAAAGTGTTCAGGTGAGTGGTGATGCTGAGAAGCCCAAAGCAACAACACTTGATGATAACCAAGAAGGAGGAGGAAACAATAGCGGAAGGAAAGAAATAAGCAAGACGAAAAAGAGGGTGAGAAAAACTGATAATGCTGAAAAAGAGGAAGATGGTTTTGATTTGTCTGGATATATTCGGTGTTATAATGAACAAATGTTAAAGGTACCTCCGGTATTGGAAACGTTTATAGATGAGAAAACACTTGGGTTGATTGAACCTTCAAAGGCCAAGGCCTTTGGGGAAAAAATGCAGATCACTGAAATGAAGATTTTTTTGGAAAGGATCGATTTGTTTCGCGAGTATTGGGGGATGGTATTGGAGGCGCTGAAGTCTTCTTAAGGTTATGTTTACTTGATTTTTTATTTTTTTTGTTTTTTTTTGATAGAAGCAAACGATGACCCGGGCCGTTATAAATGTGAATTTTATTAATTTATTTTGGTGGCCTGAGTTGTTATGGAAATATTTTTTCAAACAAGTCTAGATTGACTTCGACCATTCCACCGAAATTGCACACGCAGATACAAGTGGCGGGTCCTAGCCGATCCTATTTCTGCCTGCACCTATCTTTAAGCCCACCTCTCGGGAGAAATTGAAGTAAAAACTTCGGTGCGTGTCGACTTATTCATATTTTTCAGTATCATCCATAAAAAGAATATTCTATTAATTTAAAAGCTCCACCTTTTTCTTTTTTTCTGTTGTATCATCCATGAAATAAGAAAACCATGAAAAAAAAGACAGTCAATGGTTAACATATTCCATCATTGGGAATGGGATAGTGAAGATTAGGATGGTTAGTGCCTTAGAGCATCCACAGTCGTGGAGTATAACCAAATTTTTTGGTAAAAAACAGACGCAGTGGAGACGGAGTAAAGACCAAAGACCGGACTATAACCAAAACCCAGACCATATTTAGTCTTTAGTCCGGTCTTTAGTCGGGCGTAGATTGAGTTTGTGCTGATGGGCGTAACTCAAAGTTGCGCCCAACAATTAAAAAAAAAAAAAAAATGGGGCGCAACTTTGAGTTGCGCCCAACAATAAAAAAAAAAAAAAATTTGGGCGCAACTTTGAGTTGCGCCCAACAATAATAAAAAAAAAAACAAATTGGCGCAACTTTGAGTTGCGCCCAACAATAATTAAATAAAAAAAAAAAAAAAAGAAATGGGACGAGATTTGAGTTGCGCTGATCAAGGCGTAACTCAAAGTTGCGCTGACCAAATTTTAGTCTCCTCCACTGCGTTACAACACGGACTAAACCCAAATTTTAGTTTTTTTTTTGCTCTTTGTTCTTTGGTTATGGTCGCACCACTGCAGTTGCTCTTAGGGGTAGCCTTGAGTTTTTTTTTCTTTCGATACCAGGTGGCCTTGAGTTAGATATTTTTGGCGCCAAAATAAATAAGTATCTTATGTATATAGGAAATGTTTCGACTGTTCATGGATTTAAAAAAAAAAAAAAAACATAATTGGGCAGACAGAGGGAATAGAGGGAGAATCATATATATGATGATTTTGTGTCAATGTGAAGTATGACCTTTTTTTCCGATTTGAAGCAAAAAAAAATGGTTTTACCGATATCCCGTCCCCATTTTTCATAATTCTCATCCCAACTTGACATATCAGATTTTCTATAACTATTTTAAATTGGGTAAACAAAACTCACCAATTTTTTATTATCTGGGACTTTGCATTCATCTACCACCGTCGTCAACCCTCATCTCTCGAATGTAACCCTAAACTTCGTAATCCACCACTGCTAACCTCCGATATATTACCATCACTAAGTACAGGAGTATTGTCCTAATGATCTAACAATTGTTTCACTGATCTAATAATGGTACTCAAAAAGAGAAGAGTGAGAACCATTACCAATCATAGAGCCGGTTTTTAACTACTCCTTTCTCTATTAGACTTTCACGGGAACAGTGTAAATGAACTAAATTTGAGATCAACGGGATGGAACATATAGGGCTTTTGTTAACTTGTATACCGGTATACATGTTAAGGTTTGATAAAGAATTATTTTATTTTTTTGGAAATTGTGTTTTTTTGTCTTATTATACTAGAAATTAGTTTTTCTTGCACTAAAAACAACAAATTTTGTTCCCAATGCAACATATAGTTAGGTTCTCACTGTAATTAATACCCTAAATTTCAATTATCCAAAATTTAATAATCTTAAATTAATGGGGGGATTAATTTTCTTTCCAAGCTATTAATGGAGGATTGGTTTTCTGTCCATGCTATTCTAGTATATACGGAAGAGAAAAAAGGTTTTGCAATTCAACCTTCAAATCTTTTAAAAATGGTGACTTGAGGATTAGTATCCGACGTGATTAATTTGTTGATCAACTATGACCAAATTATCCTCTGGCCATGTAGTCGCCCTTCACTCGGACAAGTAAAGTCTTCTCTTCTCTTTTCAAATATCTCCATTCCTCGGAGCATCTCCAATGGGTTGTGGTGTGTTTCCTACGTGGCTCGTATAGGAAGACATCCATACAGGATGTGAAATCCAAAATTCCCTACATTTTAGGATTTTGAGAGAGGTTATCTCCAAGGATTAATTGGGGGACCCCGAAAATAATTGGGGGCCTCACCAAATTTATGCCCACACAATAAATTATAGAGGGCTTTCAAAATCCGGGTGAAAATACGCCTTTACCCTTACCTTAATATTTACCCTAAAATCCTATTAAGACTAAACCTAGGCTCTCATTTCATTTCTATCACAAAACTATTCTTCTTCTCCTCTCCCTCTCCTCTCCATCACAACTCCATTAACGACTCAGGACGAATCGGAAGAAAATATGACCCCAATTAAAAAATAAGTGAACTAAAACTTATGAATCTACTTCTTATTTACGTTTTATTGCATGTTTTGTTTGGAAAATTCGGTTTTAAACTGAAAAATAGCAGTTACAGAATAAGGGTCGTCAACCTCTATAGTTCTATACCCTAACGATTTTTCATATGCATGTTATTTTTGTATGAAAAATCGTTGATGTCTAAGGTGTAAGAGATAACGACCATTTATCTGGGTTTAATTTTTTTTTTCTCAGAATAGAGTCGTCAATATATTATAGAACCAATTGACGGTCTACTATGACGACCCCTTTTTATACACTAACGACTCTATATGACTAAAAACTACCTCTCTGACCAAATAAATGGAAGGGTCGTCATCTTAATTTCATAGAATCATTACTAATGATAACGACTATTTGTTGAGTCGTTCATGAATAAAGAAAAATGTTAACGACTCTTTCTTATTTGTCCACTAAAAGACAAAAATGATACGGAGTCGTTCATGTATACATCAAAATGTTAACGACCTATTTATTCTTCCATTAAATGACAAAAATGACAAGGAGTCGTTAACATTTGGTATAATATGAAAATGAAAAGGAGTTGTTAACAAAAAGGAGTCGTTAACAAAAATGAAAAGGAGTCGTTAACATTTGGTATAATATGAAAATGATAAGGAGTCGTTGACAAAAATGATAAGGAGTCGTTCATCTTTTTCAAATTTGATGAACGATTTTTCATAACTACAAATTGGAGTCGTCCATGTTTTCAAACTTGGTGGACGATTTTTCATAACCTGCATATTGGAGTCGTATATTTGTGTGCTAAGTCACTAACGACTCGTAAGGGTCATCAGTTTATTATACTCCCGACCAAACGACTCTCACACTGAGCTGCTTCATAGTGACCATGAATCGACAACTTGGAGCACCATTCATACGATTTGAAGAGTATAGGAAGTTTACCTGATTGTTTAGAGCTTTGGGTTCTTCATTTTGAGTATTGGTTCCATCATTTTGAGCAAAAGGATCTTCATTTGCAACCATTTTAACCTAAATTTTCCCCCAAAACTCACTTTCTTCCTCTTTATCCAACACAAAAACACAAATTTTCTATTATCTAAACTAATTAACAACTAATCTAACTTAACTAATCAACTAAATAACACTAATGGTTTGGGGGTAGTTTAGCCATTTCGAAAAATTCGGATAAGGGGTAGCCCCAAAATGCTATTGGGAGACCAACTGGTGAGGCCCCCAATTATTTTTTGTGGCCCCCAATTTTTTTTCCGGTTATCTCCAACCGGTGGATATTTAGATCATTATTGATATCTAATTGTATTAATCTAATTGGTTATACTACTTTTTTTTATATATATCTTATTTTCATTTAATTAACCATAAATTTGATTGGTTGAAAACTGTGACTAGATTTAGCACATCTCTACAAGAACCTCTAAAACTAGAGGATGTCTTAATAACTAACCCTCCACATCATCCTAACATTCTACTTCACATCTCCATTGGAGAAGTTTTTTTTACAAAAAGTGTATAAATCCTAGGTGGCCTAAAATTTAGGAACTTAAAAAAGTCCCATTGGAGATGCTCGAGTCGCAGACTGGTCTTCTGAAATGATGCCACTAAACTCGTCCAAATCGAAACTTAATCTCTTTATCACTCTTCGCACCATCCTTTTCCCCATCACCAAGCACGAATAACCTCTCATCGGAATCATCAACATCATTACTTAGATATCTGTCTAGAGCCAAAAAAAAAAAAAAAAAAAAAAAAACAAGGATTTCATTTTAAAATTAAGTCGATAACTTAAAATTCATTTGATCAAATTTCAAAACCGCACCGGAAAGATCCATGAACAGGAGAAGAGGATAGCTCAGTTGTTGTTGGATGCAGTTGTTTCCTCTTAAAGGGACTTAAGAAGGATGAATTTAAGTTGCTTGTTGTTTGGTCTCAATCATCCGCTTTAGCTGAGGTAAAGGAAAGACACTTATATGTAATATGAATGGGAAATGAAGACTCCTAATTGAGCTGGGTTAGTCTCTGTATGTCTAATCTGTTGGATATTTTCAATATCTTAGAAAATAAAATGGTTTTCTGTTTTGGTTTGCCGCTATGATGGGGAAGTATTCTGTGTTGGATAAACACAATGGATGTTAGTTGGAGATGAAGAGACACCTTTAATAGGTGTGATGGTTCATAAAAGACAACCATTCCCAATAGACACCTTATGTGTCTTTTGGAAGTGAAGAGGCATCTCCAATAGGCATGAATATCCCTATAAATAGTGAAGGCATTCTCCCATTCTTCACAATCAATTCAACTTGTTTTCTCTCTTTCTAAAAGCATCATCAGAATTCTTTCTAGTGTGTTCTTGATTGGGTCAAGGGGTGCAAACCTTGAATCCAATTTCTCTGTTGTAGGGCTTTCATTGTATCCTGAAGGCATTATTTCGCATTTGTTGCAATCGCCAATTGATATTGGGAGGGTAGAAATAATCGTCTAAAAGAAATCTTATGAGCCTTGAAAGTTTGGAGTACAACAATTTCTTTTAGTGTTATCATCCTTCTTTTTTTACCCAAATTTTCCAACAGTTTTAGACGATTAGTTTCTTACGGAGGATGAAGGTTTGACTGATCTCGCAGTAAAAGAGACACTGAAATTAAAGTAGAAGGTAAAGAAGGACATGAAAGGTAAAATGTGGAGAGTGCCAGTGTGAATCGTCCCTGACATACACAGGAATGAAACGGTAATTACAAGAAGGAAACGGACCATAAATTTGAGTGTTAATTATGAATAGCGTCTTTCAAAATTCTCAAGTCTCGGAAATATAGCGACATAATAGGAACCAGGCCATTGCAAAATCAATCTCTATGAGATGTTGGATTTCGAACATTGGTGCTTAGATGCGAAAAGTTACTGCAAGGGAAAACTGTCATCAATCAGATAAGTGATCTAATCTTGTTTTCTTTTTAAAAGATTTTAAAGATTGTATGCTAAATTAGGATTCTAGTGTGCGGATACATATAAACTAGTATGATTAGACTAGTATCCTTGAAAAGGCATAAATATGGAAAAGCATCTCTTGTGAATGAACATCTTCTTAATGGGCTGATCATGTCAGGAGATGTATATTTACATCAAAAGGCTGACTAAACTAAGTGGAACTGGAAGATGATTGAAGTATCGTTCAGTTATGTTGTCATAAAACCAACATTGGTTTTTTGGATTTGATACTTAAGGCAGTTATCAAAACCATGCAAGTTTTGAATCAGTGTCATCTTTCAATCGCCATTAATGTCCAAAAGAGAGCCAAATCCTAGGAAGTAAGTGTACACTATGTATTACTATATGGATTTGAAGATTCCTTTTTTGGGAATTAAGTGTACACTATGTATTATAGAGCCACGTCCTAAAGATCATGATTGGATTTGAAGATAGCCGAATCCAAAAGGATGGTACGAAACTGTACCAGTGATTGGATTTGAAGTTTTTATTTCTACACAGAAATGTTGTGCACCGCGCTTTGGCTGTAATAGACACACACGGTACTTAAAGAGAAAGTGTTGATTAATGACACAATATTGGTCGCATGACATTAGAGAATATTGTCATGAATGCTCTAAGATTAGAGAACCAATAGAGATCACCAATGATTGTTGAGACTTCAATTTTTTGGTATGGGTATAATTTCGGTAGGGAATTATAAATTTAGAAGTCCTGAAATCATCGGTAAATGTTGAGAAACATTTAGATGTGAGTATAATTCTTGCAAAAGAATTATAGGTTCCAAAATTTGGAAATTGGCATGTCTTAAATGACATCGAAAAGAAAAATGGAATACCGGTGAATATGTAACGTATTGGAAGATTGGGCGCGCGACCAAATATTCAACGATGAGATGTTATGATATTACCGATGCATAAATAATGAACATTTGCATTACATAATGTAAAATGTTAAATAGACATTGTCTATGTTTTTGGGTATAAATTTGTAGAGGATTGGGCATGAGTAGAGGAGTTACTCGTCGTAATAATGTGCTTGTTGAAATAGCAAGCAAGTTGCCTACAAATTTTATATGCCTCTAGTGTATGCAAGTCTATAATGACTTTCTTGTGAATTAACCGTAAATGTTAATTAGGATCACTAGAGAAGTTACAATTATTTTGTAAAATTAAATAGGAACATTTTTAATAATGTTGTCAAAATTGATTGCATAAATGGATGCAATTAATGAGGAAGAATGACTTAGAACCTAATTTGTAGATATCCCATTTTTGGAAGAAGCCATCTCAAGCGGTCTTGATTAATTGTGAATCAGGCTATGATCTATAACGTCTCCAACAAAGACTTATAATGAAAGGTCAAGACATACAAGTCTTGTACATTGAATCGTAAGTCAATTACTCAAGAAAGGAGTAATTGCAGGTTAACCATTGAAACGGAGAAAACTTGGCAGACATATTTATGGAAAGTCTCCCAAAGGAAATGTTTTCAATGAAGTATAAAAAAATGGGACTAAGGTCTGTGAAAGAAGTTTGATCTCCCATAGCAGAAACCCAACCTATGTTTTGAAAAAGATAAACAAGGTTCAATGTGGTACCAACAAGTTATGGATGTAGATTATGGAGCACTAATATAAAACTTCTCATTTCTAATTAGTGCTGGGTTTTGCAAGAAAATAGGATGGATGTAAATCCTTAGTGAGTCTGTGATTAGTAAAAGGTGTATCGCAGAAACACCTTCGAGACTTATGAGTATGGAAATCAGGCCATTTCCTAAGAGAATAAGACCGTTCTCTAAAGAAGACTCATGAATAAAGGATATAAGCACATGGCCATTAACGTGCTTGGCTACAGAACACATGATTTATGAAATCAATATGTGTGGAGACTCCGGTTTTATCATAAGGGATACTTGGTTCAAGACTGGTTTCACCATAGAATCTCGATAAGGCTTTGAGTTTCTTACACTAAGTGAAGGTTCAAATCCAAAAGATACCTATCATTTATGTGTTGATTTCAAAGATGATGCTTAGTCTCAATTTTGCTTGAACTACGTTGGCTTGATCCCACTCGGCACGTAGGCGATCACTTGTGTGATGCAGACCACTCGATTTAAAAGTTTTGTTTTTATTTTCATGTTTTTGGTTATTGAAAATAGGGGAGATTGTTGGATATTTTCAATATCTTAGAAAATAAAATGGTTTTCTGTTTTGGTTTGGCGCTATGATGGGGAAGTATTCTCATGTTGGATAAACACAATGGATGTTAGTTGGAGATGAAGAGACACCTTTAATAGGTGTGATGGTTCATAAAAAACAACCATTCCCAATGGACGCCTTATGTGTCTTTTGGAAGTGAAGAGGCATCTCCAATAGGCATGAATATCCCTATAAATAGTGAAGGCATTCTCCCATTCTTCACAATCAATTCAACCTGTTTTCTCTCTTTCTAAAAGCATCATCAGAATTCTTTCTAGTGTGTTCTTGATTGGGTCAAGGGGTGCAAACCTTGAATCCAATTTCTCTGTTGTAGGGTTTTCATTGTATCCTGAAGGAATTATTTCGCATACCTGTTGCAATCGCCAATTGATATTGGGAGGGTAGAAATAACCGTCTAAAAGAACTCTTACGAGCCTTGAAAGTTTAGAGTACAACAATTTCTTTTAGTGTTATCATCCTCTGTTTTTACCCAAATTTTCCAACATAATCTTTACTACTTTTAAGCATTTGTGATTAGAAATATAGATACTAACCTAATTTCAGTTAAAAATGCAATACACACGACCGTATACTTCTCTCCAGATCGCATCCATCATGTTGTCAATCTACGATGACTTTAATGCCTTGTCATTATGCGGAATTGCAGCTTGGTGACGACTATTTTACTCTTTGCCACAACCATTTTATTTATATACTTTGGTTAAGTTGTTTTTGAATTCCATCATTTGGTATTTAAGTTCTGAACATTATAGGAACAGGGCAGAAAGTTAATTTTGTATAGCTCTTCGTACTGGACGAAGACCAAGTCTTTATCTGCCAAGGAACTTAAAGTTCTTTACGGCTAACTGCACCTCAAAGTTCTCCGTATGTTGCTTCCATTTTATTTTATCAGAAAATTTGTCATATTCCAGACTAAGGGCTAACCCTGATAAGGGCTATCCAGTGCCTGGTGCCTTAGTAATTAGTCTAGTTTTTATTGTTTCTACCGTTGGTAATTATTAGTAGCCTTGTGTGTGACTGGAGTGTGTGCCAATCACACCCTTCTCACCACCTTATCTCCTGAAACTTGTGGTGGATTATCATTATTGAATTTTGAGGAAAATCTAGTTACTTCTCTTTCTTAATTTTGAGTTGTTCTTGAGACCGATTTGTAGTGTAGATCACTACAATTGGCATCAGAGCGCTCGATCTAAGGACCTGATACAATGGTGAATCAAAAAGACTTTGAGGATCTTAACAGAAGGGTTACTACACTCACTAAAAACCAGGAAGAATCACAAGAACGAACAAAGGCGGCTGTCAAAAGATTGGAAGCTGCTCAAGTGAAGAACTCAGCTGATATAGCTCAAATGATTAAGACAATGAGTGGTATAGGAGCTATTATAGCACAGGAGGTAGAAAAAGCTGTAAAGAAGATTGGACCGTAAATGCATTCGGGATCGCACTCTAACAACAGATCTAATATAGGAGGTAATAATAATCAATCTCCTTTCTCGAATCGGCCACATCATCATAAACCTAAGGTTGATTTTCCTAGATTTGGAGGGTTAACCCTAGATCGTGGATTAGAAAATGTAAAAATATTTCCAGCTCCACTCTATGGATGAAGAACAAAAAGTACATTTGGCTTCTTTGTACTTAGAAGATAAGGCTGATGTGTGGTTCCAAGATTATCGGGAGGGAAAGGAAGAAATAGTATGGGAAGAATTTATCCTAGACATCACCTCCCAGATTTCGGGAGTTGGGTCATGATGACATTGTGGGTGAGTTCAATAAACCGAGCCAAATCGGCATACCGGTGTTGGAGTATCAAGAGATATTTGAAGAATTGAAGGCTTTAATGATCGCTAAGAACAAATACCTCACCGAGGCTTATTTTACTTCCAGTTGGATCAGTGGGTTGAAGGAAGAGCTTAGAATAGTCGTATGGATGTTTAGCCCCACTGGTTTGAGGCAAGCCATTCATTTAGCCGTAATGCAAGAGGCTCTATTAGAAACCAAAACAAGGAGAAGCAAAGCAAACCTCAAATTACCTCCTCTACACATTCCCAGCACCAATAGAGTAATTGTAACTTCTCCTAGGTTAAGTACACCCTCACCCAGACAAGGGAGCACACCCACCTCTAAATTACCCCCATTAGAAAGCTGACTTATGCTGAAATGAGGTCAAGAAGGGAAAAGAGATTATGTTATAACTGTGATGAGGTCTTTAGCAAGGGGCATAAGTGTGTGAAGCAACAACTGTTTATGTTAGCAACTGATGATGAAGACTTGGCTCAATCTGAAGAAGAATCCCCTAGGAGCTCACCACTAATTCAGAGCTAGTCAAGAAGAGGTAGAGATATCACTACATGCTCTCTCGGGTAATATCTCTACTAATACCATCAAGATTAAAGGTAAGTCTAAAAACAGAAATCACTCACTATACTCATAGATAGTGGGAGTACCCATAGCTTTCTAGACCCTGAAATAGCTAGAGTTAGTGGCCACTTGTATTGAATCAACTAATGCATTTCAAGTGGTTGTAGCGGATGGGAATAAATTGTTGAGTACAGCTAAGTGCTCTGGTTTTCCTTGGAATATGCAAGGCCATGAATTTGAGTTTGATTTGAGGTCATTTGCCCCTTGGTGGTTGTGATATGGTCTTAGGAGTTGATTGGATGAAGACTATTAGCCCTGGCAATTTGATTTTTCCAAGTTAACCATTACTTTTAAAATGAAGGGTGAATATATTGAGTTAATCGAATGATGAGATATTACTCCAAGTATTTCCATAATAACAGGTGAGGAATGTGACAAGCTCTTAAAGAGTGAGAAGAAGAAGCAAGTATTTATGGCACATTTATACTCACTCAGAGCCATTGAGTCTGACACCACCATTCCTGAACCCCTCAAGCCCATCCTCAATTCACATGAGACGGTGTTTAAGGAACCCAATACCCTACCTCCACACGTAAAATCATGATCACTACATTCCTCTTAAACCACTTTCAACTCCTCCCAATCAAAGACCCTATAGAATTCCCTACATACAAAAGGAGGTAGTGGAAAAATTAGTACAAGAAATGCTAACAGCCGGAATCATTAAACCCAGTCATAGCCCTTTTTCTTCACCAATTTTACTAGTGAAAAAGAATGATGGAACTTGGAGGTTTTGTGTAGACTACAGAAAGGTGAATGAGATAACTATCAAAGACAAGTACCCCATTCCAGTTATTGAAGAATTACTAGATGAGCTCAAAGGCTCAAAGGTGTTTTCTAAGATTGATCTAAGAGCAGGATATCATCAAATAAGAGTGGCGATGATTCGATACACACAAGATCGCTTTTAAAACTCACCAAGGGCATTACGAGTTTCTAGTCATGCCATTTGGATTAACTAATGCTCCTGCCAATTTTCAGGCTTTGATGAATGATGTGTTCAAGCCCTTCTTAAGGAAGTTCATACTGGTCTTCTTTGATGACATCTTGATATACTGACCCCGATTTGGAAACTCACCAAAGAACATCTCAAAGACCACGCTATCTCTTCTCAAGAAACATTCCCTCTATGCTAAGTTAAGCAAATGTTACTTTGGCGCAGACACATTGAGTACTTGGGTCACATAATTAATGGTGAAGGAGTAGGCGACCCCGAGAAGATCTCTTGTATGAAGAATTGGCCAACCCCAAAGACTATAAAAGAGTTGAGAGGGTTCTTAGGTCTTACAGTGGTACTACAGGAAGTTTGTAAAGGGGTATGGGATCATCTCGCAAACCTCTCACCGAGTTACTTAAGAAGAATAACTTCAATTGGAATGAGGCATCCCAACTATCATTTGAACATCTAAAGGAGGCCATGATAACCACTACGTGTGCTTATACTACCGAGATTTTTCAAAACCATTTGAGTTATACACTGATGCTTGTGACACGGGGTAGGAGCTGTCTTGATGCGAGAACTGAGAGACCAATTGCATTTTTTTAGCAAGGGAATGGGAACCGGGTTTCTATCTCTGTCTACATATGAAAAAGAGATGATGGCGAGTTGTCATGGCGGTGACCAAATGGAGGACTTACTTGATGGGAAATAAATTTATCATATATACCGACCATCGAGTATTAAGTATATGCTAGAACAAAGAATTCACACCTCTCTACAATGAAATGTCTTTCAAAACTCTTGGGGTACACTTATGAGTTAAGGTATAAGAAGGGTACCGAGAATAAGGTAGCAGATGCCCTATCCCGGGGTTGTAATAATCTGAAGATTCTAGTTACAATGCCATATCCCAAAGTCAACCTTCTTGGGTAGAAGAAGTGCAACACTGACTACACAAAAGATCGGATGGCAAGTGACATTATTTCTAAACTACTCATTCAAGATGATGCAATAGAGAATTATAGCTTCCAACAAGGAGTGCTGAGATTCAAAAACAGAATCTATGTGGGGGTAAATGAAGAGCTTAGACAGAGGATTATGGAAGCCATTCATACTTCTGCCATTGGAGGACATTCGTGGTCTCAAGCCGGCTATCAAAGGGCCAAATTATATTTTCATTGGAAGGGTATGAAGCAACAAATCTTTTGCAAAGTATGTCAAGGAATGTGACATTTGCCAACAACATAAGAACTTCAACACCCTACTGCAGGACTCTTACAGCCACTGCCAATACCAGACTCAGCATGGGAGCATATTAGCATGGACTTCATCACGGGGCTACCCAAATCAAGGGATAACAATGATCTTAGTAGTGGTGGACAGATTTACCAAATACAGCCACTTCTTGGCCCTCAGTCATCCCTACACTGCCTCATATGTAGCCAAGGTATTCATTGACTCAATCTTTAAGCTGAATGGATTACCCAAAACAATAGTCTCTGACAGAGATAGTGTGTTTATGAGCAACTTTTGGCAAGCCTTATTTGCTAAATTAGGAACCACCTTACACATGAGCACTGCCTACCATCCTCAGACAGATGGTCAGACAGAGAGAGTAAATGCATGTCTAGAGACCTACCTAAGATGTATGAAAAGTTTTAGGCCATCAAAATGGGTCACATGGCTCTCACTCTCTGAGTGGTGGTACAACACTTCATATCACACAAGTCTAAAGCTAACTCAATTTCAAGCATTGTATGGGTTTGCACCTCCTCGCCTTGGTATTCTATCATCTCAAGCTGGGAGTCCATGTCTTTGCGAGAGAAGACTATTTACATGAGAGACAAATAATGAGTCAAATGTTGAAGAAAACTCTAGAGATGGCACAACATGGGGTGAAACAACATGCCGACAAGAAAAGGTCCGAGAGTTCCTTTGAAATAGGGACCGGGGTGTATCCGAGACTACAACCATATCGCGGACTTCGGTTCAAGCGAGGAAGAATTTAAAGCTAGCAGCCAAGTTCTATGGTCCCTACAAGGTGCTGGCTAAGATAGGAGCAGTGGCATATAAATTGGAGCTACCAGCCAGTTCAAGGATACACTCTACCTTCCATGTCTCTCAGCTTAAACCTAAAGTGGGAAGAAGAGTGGTAATCCAGACCAAATTGCCAACCACTGACACAGCAGGCAACATCAAGGTAGAACCATTGAAGATTTTGGCAACCAGGGAGATTAAAAAGAACCAACAAGTAATAACACAGATCTTGATACAATGGAAGGATATGACTGAAGGCGAAGCTACTTGGGAGGACAAGCAGTTTATAGCTGAACAATTTGAAAACTTCATCCTTGAGGACAAGGATAGTTAGAAGGGAAGGGCATTTGTCATATCCCAGACTAAGGGATAACCACGATAAGGGCTATCCAAAGTCTTCGGTGCCTTAGTAATTAGTCTAGTTCTTATTGTTTCTACCGTTGGTAATTATTATTAGCCTTGTGTGTGGCGGCGCGTGTGCCAATCACACCCTTCTCACCACCTTATCTCCTGAAACTTGTGGTGGATTATCATTATTGAATTTTGAGGAAAATCTAGTTAATTCTCTTTCTTAATTTTGAGTTGTTCTTGAGACCGATTTGTAGTGTAGATCACTACAAAATTAGATGGTTATATTTCACATGTAAGGACATTTGATATGGTAGAACACAGAAATGATCATAGCGTACAAAAAATCTGAGCTAATGACATATAGTTGGAAGTTAGAGCTTTAGGTATACTGAAACGAAATTTAGCTTCTTCTATATGTCTGCTTGTTTAAAGTAGGCATGGTATACTGAAACCTCACTCCACAACTGAAACAAAAATTGTGTACAAACTTAGGGAACTCATATAAAGATTCTATGGCATAATATACATAAGGCTTAGTCCTATGGGCTAGATATCTAGCTGCTAGATTGGCCATCCACGTCAGCTTGGGCAACTCCCAAAGCCGCATCTTGCAAAGGCCCTGCCCAAATGAAGCTTCATCTTGTCAAATGAAGCTTCATCATGAGAGGTGATGCAATATGGGTCTCCGGCATTGGACTTACTCACGTGGTTGTTAGCCAGTGATGCCAAAAATTTTCGATAAATAGCATTTAGCATGCATAAATGCAGGCCAAAAGCATCGCGACTTCGCTTCCCACGGTAAATGCAAGGCAAACTTGCATTTAGCTCTCTCAACCAACGTCCCTTCCCTATATATGTCTTATTTGCATTTCTACAAATCATTTTAGGGGAGGAAAAATCATTCACCAACTCCCAAAGCCGCATCTTGCAAAGGCCCCTGCCAAATGAAGCTTCATCTTGTCAAATGAAGCTTCATCTGCGAGAGGTGATGCAATATGGGTCTCCAAGCATTGGACTTACTCACGTGGTTGTTAGCCGGTGATGCCAAAATTTTCGATAAATAGCATTTAGCATGCATAAATGCAGGCCAAAAGCATCGCGATTTCGCTTCCACACGGGAAATGCAAGGCAAACTTGCATTTTTCTCTCAACCAACGTCCCTTCCCTATATATGTCTTATTTGCATTTCTACAAACTAGACTAGGGGAGGAAAAATCATTCACCAACTCGCAAATTATCATCCTTGGGTATTTAATTGGCCCAGCATCTGAAAATCATTTGGGACTCAGTTCCGGCATTATCACCGTAGGCTCATAAACTCAATCAAACACAAAGGAACAACATTTTACCCGTCATTTCTACAAACACCATTGGTACAATATCTACACCTTAAGTTTTCGACTTAAAATTCAATTAACAAAAGAAACCCTAAGTTTAATCTACACTCAAGATTGAACTCGAGGTATACCTCATGTTCTACACCCTAAATAGAGCTTCACAACATCGTTTTAATGGAGTAAGAGAAGATTTTTGCGGGTCATAATACCTTAACAACATACTAGTTTGAAAAGCGTAATTGAAATGAGTGATTTTAATCCATCAATAGTACGTTAGTTGACTGTTCCCAAATGATATAAAAAATGTTATCCGAAAGTGTAAGTTGAAGCTGAGATTTCGTATAAAGGAAAAGATACAGACATGTTTAGATAAAGGGTCTTCTTAACTTATAGTTCCAAGAAAAATTATGAGGGTATTTGAAACTTGGCTTGATTGGGGTATACCCAATAAGACAAAATAGGTTGATTTTACTTCAATACCCTTGAACTAATTAACTTAAAATTAAACCCTAAAATTAAAAATTAAAAAAATCATAATCTTCCCTAATCTCTCTTCTCTAATCTCTGCTCTTCCCCTTCATCTTCTTCCATTTCTTACATCAAACGAAAATCTTGAACTTTGATTTTCCAAAAAATCGTTGACTCTACCTGGTGAAAAGAAGACTATAAATGATGTTTGAACTCAAACCCATCATTGTGTTGTGTGATTTGATTGTTATATTAGGTTAGAAATCGAAAGTTATGATTTCGGTGTTTTTGGCCGACAAGGTCGTAACATGCATATCTTGCCGACTTTTCATAATGACCATGGCGGCGATCAGTAAACTTTTTTCAACAAGGAAGGGTATTTTTGAATACCTTGCCGGCCAAATACTGTGCAGGTATTTGCAAAATACCTTCTTAGGCCAAACAACAATTCGGAAGGGTATTTTTGAATACCTTGCCGGCCAATAAATTTTTTATGTCATCTCCTGTATGTCAAAAACCAAAAGTCGGCAAGGTTGACGATGAAGATCATGCCGGCCCCTTTTGGCCGGCATGATCTTCATTAGTCGACCTTGCCGACTTTTCATACTTTCAGAACTGAAAGTGTTGATTTTTGATCTAATTTTGAGTATGATTTCATACAGCATTTGCAATCCCTTTTAGAAGTGTTTGGGTTGTGTGCTTTCATTTCCGTTGCAAAAGATTTTCTCAAAACAATTTTTTTTTCATAAAAAGTCTTCCCAAATAAGTTCAATCAAAAACAAAATTTCAATTCATAAGTTTTAATCCACTCAATTAATCAATCTAAACTCAATTAATTAAGCTAATCAGATTTTTTTAATGTTAATTAAACAAGGATATATTAGCCATTTAGAAAAATATATTGCTAGGGGTGGCTTTTTTTACTTCAAAATGACCTTATTTTGTCTTATTGGGTATACACCAATTAATCTGGGTATACCCCAATCAAGCCAGGATTTGAAAGTATATCCTCACCTAGAGGTGAGAAAGGATTTGGTTTGTGAAACTCCAACACTAGACACTGTAGAAAGAGAGGCTCTCCAGAGTTGGGTTTGTTTTTGTTTTTTATTTTGGAGTTTTTGAACTTTAAAATGGAGTAGCTTCAAGGACTTGCTCGATCGTGATGATGAAAACCCAAGTACAAAGATGCTCTCAGTACCCTTGCACGTGGAGGAGATGCTGCTATTGTTTTGTCTTGTGATCCCTCTTTGAGCAGCTTATGACAAGTATCCCGGTCTAAAAGCTCATGGTTGAATTTAATGCACCTTATTTTGTTCGAGAAAGTATGAGTGAAAGGAGGATAAAACATGAAAAAGTATGAGCTTTATGGACACAAGTTTTGGTTAAGGTTGAATAACCATAAGTAGGAAGGCACATGGGAGTGGTGGCGGAATGAAAGTGACAACGGCTAATGCATATCTCAAGTTTTTGATGACCCTAGTTGTAGTGCACATTTGTACGCTTTCACCTAGAAAAATTATTAACAAATGGAGAAACGAGGCGACAACGAGACACTTTTGAAATGCATTGGAACCATAAATATGGAAATGGTGCCGTTTAGCTAGGTCAGGTCTATACTCGATCTGCTATGGAGTAGTCAAATCTTGCATACGGAAGCTAATCGAGAATCAACTCCGTGCTTTTGATATCTTTGCAGAGATACTGCACTCAATTACCTCGTTTCGATTTTGTAAAATAAAACCATTAAAAAACTCTTTAGTTACATCTTTCCTAACCGGAGGCCTAATAATACAACACGACAATCTTATATAAATACCCATTGCACATAGTTCATTTGCAACCAGATCCGACTTCAAGCGAGTTTTCAATCTTTCATATCCAAACTCTACGCTTCTTTACTTGCGAAAATATGGCAACCGAAATTGTAGAACTTAGTTCATCCGCAAAATTCACTTGGAAGATTGAGAACTTCTTCAACCCGAACACTCAAGAAGGGACTTATTCGATGTTTTCTCCGTTGGTAGTTTCCAATGGTATGGAATGACAGATTACTAAAGTACTAATTACTCTTTCAAATTTTGAGTATTCTTTCTATCCTAGTAAGTGGTTTACTTTATATTCTTCATTCTTTCTGCTTACAGGAAGGTACGCATTCATCCAAAGGGAAGGCTGAGAGTGTATGACCATGTATCACTGTTCCTTCACCCCGGAGTTGATTCTGATTTGCTAGTACAGTCCTAAATGATTGGGACCATCTGTTTTTCTTTTTTGTTTTCTTTCTCCATCTGGTAGACTTATGTACATTCACCGCTTCTAATATATTCATTCCCTTTTCCGATCAAAAAAAGAAAAGAATATGACCAGATAACCAAAAATAGACCATTCACAAGATGATACTCCTACCTTTTTCATTTGTTCTTTCGATCTGTTTGACTAGTTATGGTAAATTTGAACTCCGCGTACGGCAATTTGAGTCGAGTCGACGGGGTGAAGGAACAAAGTGATACATGGTCATACACTCTCAGCCTTCCCTTTGGATGAATGCGTACCTTCCCGTAAGCGTAAAGAATGAAGAATATAAAGTAAACCACTTACTAGGATAGAAAGAATACTCAAAATTTGAAAGAGTAATTAGTACTTTAGTAATCTGTCGTCATTCATACCATTGAAACTACCAACGGAGAAAACATCAGAATAAGTCCCTTCTTGAGCGTTCGGGTTGAAGAAGTTCTCAATCTTCCAAGTGAATTTTGCAGATGAACTAAGTTCTACAATTTCGGTTGCCATATTTTCGCAAGTAAAGAAGCAGAGAGCTGGATATGAAAGATTGAAAACCGCTTGAAGCCGGATCTCGGTTGCAAATGAACTATGTGCAATGGGTATTTATATAAGATTGTCGTGTTGTATTATTAGGCCTCCGGTTAGGAAAGATGTAACTAAAGAGTTTTTTAATGGTTTTATTTTACAAAATCGAGTCGGTAATTGGAGTGATTCTGCGCAAAGATATCAAAAGCACGGAGTTGATTCTGATTAGCTTCCGTACGCCAAGATTTGACTACTCCATAGCATCGAGTATAGACTGACCTAGCTAAACGGCACCATTTCCATATTTATGGTTCCAATGCATTTCAAAAGTGTCTCTGTTGTCGCCTCGTTTCTCCATTTGTTAATAATTTTTCTAGGTGAAAGCGTACAAATGTGCACTACAACTAGGGTCACAAAACTTGAGATATGCATTAGCTGTTGTCACTTTCATTCTGCCACCACTCCCATGTGCCTTCCTACTTATGGTTATTCAACCTTAACCAAAACTTGTGTCCATAAAGCTCATACTTTTTCAGTGTTTTATCCTCCTTTCACTCATACTTTCTCAGAACAAATAAGGTGCATTAAATTCAACCATGAGCTTTTAGACGGGATACATGTCATAATCGTTCAAAGAGGGATCACAAGACAAAACAATAAAGATCTCCTCCACGTGCAAGGGTACCGAGAGCATCTTTGTACTTGGGTTTTCATCATCACGATCGAGCAAGTCCTTGAAGCTACTCCATTTTAAAGTTCAAAAACTCCAAAATAAAACAAAAACAAACCCAACTCGGAGAGCCTCTCTTTCTACAGTGTCTAGTGTTGGAGTTTCACAAACCAAATCCTTTCTCACCTCTAGGTGAGGATATACTTTCAAATCCTCGGCTTGATTGGGGTTGTAGTAGCAGGTTTTCCCACACTACACCCCTTACTCGATTTTGCCTAATTAATCCATTAGAAGACATGAGATCAAGAACATTTATTGATTGAATTCATGAAGTGTTTACACAGAAAATAGTATTACACTTAGAAGATAAAGCACTCTTAAATTTTCTCTCTCCTAATGACTTGCCTAACAATTCTCAAAAGATCCCCTTACAATAGATGACGCGCTCATCCCTTTATATAGGTAATACATAGTGGATGACAGCTAAGCTACCCTTTATTTTCGGGAATGTCCCGCGAAGTGTCGCAAATGTACAACTATTCAATCTCGCGACACTTCTTAACTCTCGCCGATTCCATGTCTTTTAGCTATTTGTTTGTCGTTATTTCCCATCGTCTGTCTATTTTAGTTTCCTCATGACTCCTCGCTGTACATCGTCATTTATTAATCTCGCGAACCTTATATGCTGCGATATTATGATCCTACATCTTGCCTCTTTTTCCGTGAATATTGCTTGAAGAGCGATTTCAAGGAAAAATCCGTTGTTATAGCAGCCTTTGACTTTAGTTGGTGAAGGAACAAGCGAAAGAATACCTTTCTTGAAAAGTACGTACTTGCCTCTATTCTTTGGC
This sequence comes from Papaver armeniacum, assembly GCA_023531295.1. Lineage (NCBI taxonomy): Eukaryota > Viridiplantae > Streptophyta > Magnoliopsida > Ranunculales > Papaveraceae > Papaver > Papaver armeniacum. Next base: position 182,952 of record JAJJWW010015861.1, read on the forward strand.
GAAGTTCCGGAGCTTCTTTGAGATATATACAAAGTACCGTCTCCCATCTCCTCATACTTCTCCCGCGAGGGAAGAGTATCATAAATTATTCTTGCCGCGATCGCTTATCTTTATCCGTTTCAATTTTTGTACTTTTACACGGATTTTGATTATTAATGTCTTTTCTTGACACGTCTCTTTCAACCGCTTTATTCTTGACCGTTCATGTCTCTTCGCATTAAATGACTTCGCTTTTTCTCGAGGATCTTTTTTTCCCTATATATAATTTCCTTTTCCCCTCCTTTTCATTCTTTAGCTTCTCTCTCGCAACTTTTCTTTGACTCTCTCCTTCCGCAATTTGCGCTCCCGTTTACCGCAAATCTTTTCTTTGTTCTTTCTAACGCTGATCTTAATCTCTAATCTTCCACCCATTCCCATACCGATAAATGGCTTGCATCATCGTGCATACAAAGTTCCTTTTGAAGAAGTTCAACAAAAGATTGCTCGAGAAGGGTTTTACTCACAACCATTCCCGGTCAAGAACCTTCATCTATCTTTTCGCAAAGCTATTTTCCGATCATCAATGTGATGATCAAAAGATTATAGTCTCGCTTAGGTCACTCTCGGGACTTCCTATTCCCTTGTACAATCCCGAAGTTGCCTTTATTTTATGAAATTTTGGCCCATGAAAAGTTTTCTCCGGGCTGTTTATCAATTAAATGGCGATTGTATTCGACCGATGCTTGAGTTCGCGAACCGCGGTGCAGTCAAAGGATCTTTATACCATAAGTCCTGTCAGAAATCCCAAATTCGCAAACTTGAAAATAGATGTTGAGAAATACACTGTGGAAAACTTCTTTGAAAATTACGCAGTGATAACTATGGTGAATGTGAAATCTCGCTGGGGCGTTCGCCTGAAGAAAAAGGATAATGTCCCTGAAGATAAATTACTTATGCAAGACATTGATTGGCATCCAGGCAATAATACTTCCCCTCGTCATTCCAAAGATGAGAGATGGTGGGTCGCACCCTTGATCTTAAATGGTCCTTACATCGCGGGCTCGCATATTCTTCCCCGCGAATCTCATGGATATCATCCTTGGGAATTCAAATGGCCCGAGAAGAAGAAAGAGGTATGTTTCCGACTTCAAATTTTGCTTTCGCAACTTTCTTTCTATAATTGCCGAGTTTGTGAAATCTTCCTTTCGAGATAACCAGTTGAGAAAAGCTACAAAAAGGATCCGTCGGAGGATACTCGACATTGCTTCGATCGCTTACGAGTGAAGTAAGAAACACTTTCTTCTTATTTAAAACAATGTTGTTGCCTCTGCTTTCTTATCTTTACGTGTATGCGAAGGTTGGAGTCAAGAAGCTATTCTTGCTAAGATTAAAAGTAAGGGTAAGATCTGTTGCTCGCAAGGGTAAATCCTCCCCCCCCTTAACTAAGAAGCGAAAGGTTCAATCCTCTTCTCGCCTTAGCTCAAGCTCTGATTCTGCTGACGAGGATAATCATGACTCGAATCCTTCTCTCGCCAAGAAGATTCCATCAACCAATTCTTCTATGGATCAGCTTATCTAGCATCTTCTCGATCAAGCTTCCAAGGAATGGGAGATGCTCCCCTAGCTTCTCTTTCAAGGTCTCTCGCAAACGTATGTAATGTCGTTTATCGGAAGGCAATGATTCATTCAATGGAGTCTCTAGGATTGTGTCCCCTGACCTTTTGAATGCACTTGGGTCTCTGGTATGTGTACGGTCATACTTCCCTGCTAACTTTTAGATTGTTTTCGTATATATATGTTTTAATGATTTTTCTATCTTCTTTTATAGGTTGGAAGAACTTCCTTTGTAGTTGCCTCAGACCTTGAGAGAAGACGCAACAATCTTGAAAAGAAGAATTTGCATTTGAGCAAGAAGATTCAAAAATTAGAGACCGAAGTCGCTGGGCCATCTCGCGATAAAGACGAGAGAATTCAAAAGGTTAAATCTCGAACTTGACTCCCAAAGGATAAGGTGTCCACTCTTCAAAACGCTAATCGCAACTTTATGGTATGAAACCTTACCTCCTTTTACCATTTTTATTTTAACTGCCGCCTATTGCTACCTAACTTATTACTTTCGCAGATGTATATAATCTCTCCGATGAGGCTATTCTTCTCCATACATTTCCTGATCCTATGGATAATGACCTTCTTCTCGCTCACCTCAACAACTCTTTAAGTAGTTCATCAAACAAAATTAACTCCCTTTCATTAAATGAACTTCAGATCAAATATCGTCTTTTAGAAATTGAACATAGATCTGGTTTAAGTTCCGCCAACCAATTTAAACGAATGTTTCTCGAGTCCAATAAAGAAATCAAAATTTTGAGGAAGAAAATTAGTGACCTTATAGATGATAAAGACCGGATTACTAACAATGGTGCACAGCATTAGCAACATTTCAAAATCTCTCCTTGAACTACAAATTGAGCGGGATGAACTGTCGCCTGTAATTCCTTGCTTAGTGAGCGAGAAGATCAAATTGCCCCCTCTTTGTTATAAATAGTGACGATGAATTCGCTTGGGCTGCGAAAGTTTTAGATAATGCCAGAATAACCTAGGAGTTGATGTTAGTCTTCACGCCGAGCATACTTCCTTGATTAAAGATATGATATCTGATAGAGAAGGTTATTTATTACACCTTACTACCTCTTACTTCTTGTAATATTGCTTGTAAATTATTAACTTGTTGTTACTTATTTGCAGAATCTGAGAAGAAGCTTCAAGCTAGAATTAAAGAGCTTGAGTCTGAAAAAGAACAACTCGCCGAGAATTTTCCAGCGAGAATCGAAGAACTTGAAGCCGAAAAAGAACATCTCGCAAAGAACCTCTCCCTTCGCGAGAATAGATATTCCAGGCTGAAGAAACAATTTCTAACAACAGTGGAGAACTTTAATAACGATGCTGTTCGTTTTCGCAATGGAGGTATGGAGTATGTTTGTAAGAATCACAACATCCCTTGCATTCATATCCCCGTCTCCTTGAAAAGGTTCCCGAGAATGCCGCCTGTCTCACGTCTCCGATAGCGAGGCCGGTGAAGAAGAAAATTTCGCGATGAGAATAATGAAATCAAGAATCGGATGAAGAAGAAGAATCACCAAAGAGATAAATCTTTTTGTTTTCTTTTCTCGCTTGTAATATCTCGTACATTTTCGTATTCTTATTATAGTGTATTTCTTAGATTATCCCCCTTGAATTCAATCTTCACTCCCTTTTTTGGTAGTTCTTCCTTATAATATAATTGGCTAACATTACTGATGTATAACTCTTTCATCAGAAGATGAATAACAATATTCCATCTTTCCCATTCCCATACTTGCCTCTGTTATTTATCTTCAGATGGAAGATTTTAGTTATCATCATGTATTTTGCCTCTGTTATTGAATTGTATTGTTGCGACGAGGTCGCAGGTATCTTCATAGATCAAGAATTTCACTTGCTTTGTATTTTATCTCTTCTTATTGCGACAAGGTCGCAAGCCGCCCTTACATTTTCAAGTAAGAGCCCATTGACCCTGCCTTATCATTTTTGTGTGGTCTTCCGAGTTAGACCTCCCTAACTAGGAGGTCTTCCCCGCCACCTTTCATCGCGACAAAATCGCAGGACGTCTTTACACTTGCATGTAAAGACCCATTGATCTTGCCTTATCATTTTCCAAGTATTTTTGCCTCTCGCAGGATATTTTAGTTGCGACAATATGACAGGCCTATATATCCTTGCGAACACATAGCCCCATGACATTGCCGCCGTGCGACGAAATCGCAGACGTCCGTACACCGTCGTGTAAAGACCCATTGATCTCGCCTTACCCTCGCGTTAGTATTATTGCCTCTTCAGATCATTGCACAAATATGACAAGCCTAAGTCTCCTTGCGAAAACAAAGCCTCATGACATTTGCGTCGTTTTGACACCCCCTAATGGAGAGCGCGCCCTTATCATCTCCCCGGTTGCCCCTTCAAGGAGGCGAAACATCGCCATACAAGACTAGCTCCTCCCATCCGGTCTTAACAACAACTGCTTGTTTTCGCAGCCTCTTATCCCTTATACCTATAGGGTTTATGGTTACGAGATCGCACCCTAAGTGGAGTTTTCTTCGGGCGAGTGCAACATGTGCCAAGACTTGCCAAGAATGGCCAGGGTAGGTTCATCCATCCCGGCACTCGCTCAACCGTGTACCTCGGCGCCTTGAGCACACATCGACTCCTAAGAAGAGACCCTCGGCCGCCCAACCAGGGTATAACCTACATATATAGTTGGGAATCCAAGGTACCTCTTAGGATAGGCTTTCATGGGCCCCAAATTTCCATGACTCAAAGCTTCGGGAGCGGTGTAACCTTCCCCCGAGCCATGTCGAGAGATACCCCTTATATGACGCACTTTAGGTCTTACATTTGCCTCTTACGAAATGTTATTCGCGAACTAGGTGTACGCCATAAAGGTTCGTCCCATTCTTTTACTCATTCATATTTGTTAAATCATTCAATCATTCATGTTTCATTATTTGTTGATACTTGTTTGCGAAGTATTCGCACAATTCGTATTTTATTTTTCATTTTTCTTTCATAACTCTCATCTCATGAGATTCTCGCATATCATTACTTCAATTGCTACTTTTTCTCCTGTTTTTGTTGGTTATTCACTTCTTATGCCTTTTGTTCCTCATATCCTTTACTTCTTTATTACCATAATATTCGCCTGTCTCTAGGCACTCACCTCGCGAGGTATGTCCAGTCCTTACCTCTATGACATCCACCATCAATTTTTCCTTTCTCTGCTCGTCTCTCACATGTTGTTTCCAACCTTTTCTTTTGGCATTTCTTTCTTCGCATCAGTCTACATCTACTTCATGACATTGTTGCGACTCCTTCCAATCTCCCTGTATGATACCAATGCCGTTTGGATGCGGAAATTTAATACATTGATGATATGTTGATGCGACTCCCAAGATTTCATGAAGCCATGGCCTCCCAATCAGCGCATTGTATGGAGATTCTACTTCAACCACACGTAATAAAATATCGTTGATAAGCCTTGTAGAGAGGTATTCTCATATGAACCTCTCCCTTTGGTTTGTTTGCAAGTGCCATTAAAGCCATATATCTTGTATGTAGAGGGGATCAAATCCTCATCTTTTCCTCCCATCGTCTTGTAAGTATGGTAGAAGAGAATATTTACCGAACTTAGGTGTCGATTAAGATTCGGTTGATCGCCAAAGCAAGCTTCTCGCCTCATCATCTTCTCCATCGATCGGTTTCGGGTTAATCTCTAGTTTCACAACCAACGGGCTATCATGTTTTTCTCTTCCTTTTGGCACTTCATCTCAGAGAAAGAAATAGTCTTCACCTGCCATTTTTCTAGTTCGTCGTTCTCGCCAAAGCTCATTATTTCTTTATCATTAGCATCTCTCGCAAAGACTCTACCGAGCACGTTATCATGAAAATCTTCGATCGTGCGATAAGAGTGGATAATAGAGTTGCAATTCAAATTTTTAGCTTTTGTCCCGACTTCTATCACAAATGTTTCCTTTCCTTTCGCCGACACTGCTTCGTGCATCTCTCGGTGGTGGTGGTAATGTCTGGCCTTTTTCTTCTCCTTTTAGAAAGTGATTTAGGTTTCCCTTGATCAATCATCCTGAGAATAATTCTCTTCACATTTCTGCAGTCGTTTGTTTGATGTCCATGGAAGCGATGGTAAGAACAAAACTCATGACTTCGTCGCCCGGTGGTGGTTCTATCCCCGCGTTCCAAGGTCGGTACTTCTTCCATCACGAGTATAGCCTCCAGATCTTTTCCACACTAGCATTCAGTGGAGGCATCCTAATTGGTTCCCACACTATCCAGTCGCGGCTTCTCCGCCCTCCATGGTTATATTGCCTTCGTCCACCATAAGTTTCTTGCACATTGTCTAGCCTCCGAATCTTATTATTGTCATTGCGGTTATTGTAGTTCTTTTCTTGTTCAAATTCCTCCCGGTCATGGCTTCCCATGGCTACTATCTTCCGCTGTCTCTCATCCCCCTTCCCCGCTTTGCTGTCCTTGCGAAGTGCTCGCCACCGCATTGATGAACTGAGGTAACAAGCTTGCGTTCGCAGCATTCGAGTTTGTGTTTGCGACTGGATAAGAATTCATTTCATTCTGTCTTTCTTCTAAGGCAATATATTCTTCCTGTAACTCTCGCAGTTCTGCCATCGTGATTGTATTTTTGATTCTAAATATTTGGATGTATAACAAGTTAGTCGCGAAGAGAGCGTTCACAAATGAGAGGATGAGATATCTTCCTCAACTCGTCCCGCCATTTCGCCGCACATGGTTCTCCACCTTATTGTCAATCGCCTCAAGCTCTCTCCAACCCTTTGTCTTAACCCAAATACGTCTTCAATTCCCCGGTCGCGTGGAGTTGTTGCTTATATACGCTCCCAAAAATGTAGCTTGCAAATGGCTAAACGATGTGATCGTGTTCTGGGTAAACCTTCAAACCATTTTAACGCCTCCCGTTAAGCTTGACGCGAAGTACTTACACAAGTATAGCGTCATGACTCTCCCACCGCAACATACACCTCATATAAGCTTTAATGTCTTTGTATCGCATAGGTCGTTCCGTCAAAGATGCTGACTAATGTAGGCAAATTGCATTTGGGAGGTATCTCTCCCAATTGTACTTCTAACGTGAAAGGATTCTTCGCAGCTTCTGCGATGGCTTCGTCTAACTGTCTCCTTCCTCCTTCCCTTCTACTATTCAGTAATCCTCTCATTTCGCCCCAGTTCTCTTAAGATTTGTTCGTTCGCCTCGTAGTTCGATTCTACCGGTCTTTTCAATTCGCTTCTCTTCTTCTTCGCTCGTGCCTATCTTGACCTTCCCGCTCGTTATTTTCTCCCTCTTCTTTCCTCGCGACGTTCTTCTTCGTTTCTTTCGTCAATCCGCACGCCATCATATCGGTTGTTCTCTCCTCTTGGCTGTCTCATGACTCTCATCTCCGCACCCTCTCATATTCTTCATTAATATTTCTATTGGTACGATTTTGTTCCCTTCTTCTTTCGCGGTTGTCATGGTTATTCTCGTTTGATTGCTTCTTCCATCTCTTGATTTTCCATTTCTTCTCTTAGCCTTTCTCTCTCGCGAGCTAGTCGCGCTTGTTCAACGTAGTGTCTCTCAATGTCATCCTCGATCTCTCGGTTTCTTTCTCGATCTTCTCTCCGTGCAAGATTATTCTCCCTTCAAGAAACTGGTCATTCGGTTCTTGAGTTGCATGTTTCCTTGATTTTCCTTATTCTCGCTCATTTTGAAGATTTTCGGGTTGAGGAATATAGCGATCTTCTATTTCCCCTCTTCTCTCGCCATGCTCTCTACTTGGATTTTGTGTTTCTTCCCGTACTTTCGCTGGTAAAACTCTCCTTCTTTCTTCCCTATTCGACCTTGAACTTGATCTCACGCTACTTCTAGATCTCCTATTTTGCAACCTCATATTTTCCATTCTCAATTCATGATTCTCGTCTTGTCAAGTTTGCTCGTTCCTCCGCTCTAGCCGTCTCTCTTCGTGTATTGTTTGTCTTAATCTCTCTAATGCTGCAATTTCTTCGTTACCTGGATTCATTTCTCCTCCTCCTTGTCCATTGTTTACCAACTGCTGCTCCTCTTCTCTCTCGTCTTCAGAATCAGATCTCCAAGTATGTACACTTACTCTATCATAATCCTCTGCCGCGTTTGCTACTGGGGAGGTTGGTGGCTGATTTTGATCTTCTCCATCATTTCTCCTATTCATTCTTGATGATTCTCCTGTTTCATTCCTCCTTTCTCCAGCAAGTCTCCCACTTCTTCTTACAATCGTTGGTTGCTCTTGTACGTTTCTTCTTCTAGCCATTTTTCTTCTCTAATGAATTTTTGAGTATCTTCTCCAAATCTTTCTCCGTTAATCCAAATTCCTTCCAATTTCTATGTCAATCTCTCGCACAGTCCCTCGTTTCTAGCGCATATGTAGTAGCAGTTTTCCCACACTACACCCCTTACTCGATTTTGCCTAATTAATCCATTAGAAGACATGAGATCAAGAACATTTATTGATTGAATTCATGAAGTGTTTACACAGGAAAATAGTATTACACTTAGAAGATAAAGCACTCTTAAATTTTCTCTCTCCTAATGACTTGCCTAACAATTCTCAAAAGATCCCCCCTTACAACAGACGCGCTCATCCCTTTATATAGGGTAATACATAGTGGATGACAGCTAAGCTACCCTTTATTTTCGGGAATGTCTCGCGAAGTGTCGCCAGTGTACAACTATTCAATCTCGCGACACTTCTTAACCCTCGCTTGATTCCATGTCTTTTAGCTATTTCGTTTGTCGTTATTTCCCATCGCGTCGCCTATTTTAGTTTCCTCATGCGACTCCCTCGTAAGGTACCATCATTTATTAATCTCGCGAACCTTATATGCCGCGATATTATGATCCTACAGGGTATACCTGCATTAATTGGTGTATACCCAATAAGACAAAATAAGGTCATTTTGAAGTAAAAAAAGCCACCCCTAGCAATATATTTTTCTAAATGGCTAATATATCCTTGTTTAATTAACATTAAAAAAAACTGATTAGCTTAATTAATTGAGTTTAGATTGATTAATTGAGTGGATTAAAACTTATGAATTGAAATTTTGTTTTTGATTGAACTTATTTGGGAAGACTTTTTATGAAAAAAAAAAAATTGTTTTGAGAAAATCTTTGCAACGGAAATGAAAGCACACAACCCAAACACTTCTAAAAAGGATTGCAAATCTGTTGTATGAAATCATACTCAAAATTAGATCAGAAATCAACACTTTCAGTTCTGAAAGTATGAAAAGTCGGCAAGGTCGACTAATGAAGATCATGCCGGCCAAAAGGGGCCGGCATGATCTTCATCGTCAACCTTGCCGACTTTTGGTTTTTTGACATACGAGGAGATGACATAAAAATTTATTGACCGGCAAGGTATTCAAAAAATACCCTTCCGGCTGTTTTTGGCCGGCAAGGTATTCAAAAAATACCCTTCCGGCTGTTGTTTGGCCGGCAAGGTATTTTGAAAATACCCTGCCGGCTGTATTTGGCCGGCAAGGTATTCAAAAAATACCCTTCCGGCTGTTGAAAAAATTTACAGTCGCCGCCATGGCTGTTATGAAAAGTCGGCAAGATATGCATGTTACGACCTTGCCGGCCAAAAACACCGAAATCATAACTTTCGATTTCTAACCTAATATAACAATCAAATCACACAACACAATGATGGGTTTGAGTTCAAACATCATTTATAGTCTTCTTTTCGCCGGTAGAGTCAACGATTTTTTTGGAAAATCAAAGTTCAAGATTTTCGTTTGATGTAAGAAATGGAAGAAGATGAAGGGGAAGAGCAGAGATTAGAGAAGAGAGATTAGGGAAGATTATGAGTTTTTTAATTTTTAATTTTAGGGTTTAATTTTAAGTTAATTAGTTCAAGGGTATTGAAGTAAAATCAACCTATTTTGTCTTATGGGTATACCCCAATCAAGCCCGAGTTTCAAATACCCTCATAATTTTTCTTGGAACTATAAGTTAAGAAGACCCTTTATCTAAACATGTCTCGTATCTTTTCCTTTATACGAAATCTCAGCTTCAACTTACACTTTCGGATAACATTTTTATATCATTTGGGAACAGTCAACTAACGTACTATTGATGGATTAAAATCACTCATTTCAATTACGCTTTTCAAACTAGTATGTTGTTAAGGTATTATGACCCATAAAAAATCTTCTCTTTACGCCATTAAAACGATGTTGTGAAGCTCTATTTAGGGTGTAGAACATGAGGTATACCTGGAGTTCAATCTTGAGTGTAGATTAAACTTAGGGTTTCTTTTGTTAATTGAATTTTAAGTCGAAAACTTAAGGTGTAGATATTGTACCAATGGTGTTTGTAGAAATGACAGAGTAAAATGTTGTTCCTTTGTGTTTGATTGAGTTTATGAGCCTACGGTGATAATGCCGGAACTGAGTCCCAAATGATTTTCAGATGCTGGGCCAATTAAATACCCAAGGATGATAATTAGGAAAAATCATCCACGTGAGATTGTAAAATAAGTAAAAGTTAGGAAATATACCTCTTTTGCTTTCCAGGGCCAATTAAATACCCAAGGATGATAATTTGCGAGATTCGCAGGGAGTACATTGGGACCTGAAATGTAAGGTCCGTTCAAAATAGCGGAAAGACGCACCACTTGTCGTCTTTGGAATGGCGAGGAACATTGTTCTTGCCGTAGTGCCAATCGATATCTTGCATGAGTATCTTGTCGCCGGGAATGTTCTCTTTTCTTTTCAACCGTGCACCCCAAATGAGACCTATCGTTCTTCATATTTATCACTTCATAATTTTCAAAAAAGTTTTCTCGAATACTTTTCGGCCAACTATCTCTAAGTTTGCGAATTTAGGATCTCTGACTTTATCAGGATATAGAGATCCCTTACCAGCACCACGATTGGCGAATTCAAGCATTAAACGGATGCAATCCCCACTTAATTGATAGATAGCTCACGAGAACTTCTCATGAGCAAGAATTTCATAAAACAAGGGCAATTCGGGCTTGTAGAGAGGAATGGGAAGACCTGCGAGGAGCTGACCTAGCGAAATTATGATTTTACGATCATCACAATGATGATGAAACAATTTTGCAGAGAGAATAGATGAAGATTCTTGATTGGGAATGGTGGATAAGGTGAAACCCTTCTCTTGTAAATTCTTTTGAGTCTCACCCAAAATTGCTTCGTATCTACGACCAGGTGGAGCCATTCTCAGAATATGGGAATGAATAGAAAGTTTAAGATCAAGAGAAAGAAGAAAAGGAAGATTTACACTAGCAGAAACGTAAATTGCGGAGGAGGAGAATTGAAGGAAAATTGCAGAGAGAAAGTAAAAAAAAAAAAAAAAAGAGGAGAGTGAGAAAACTATATATAGAGAGGAGTTCTCGAGAAGATAAATGCATTTAATGCGAGAGGAGACGTGAATGGTCAAGAAAAGAAAACGGTTGAAAGAGACGTGTCAAGAAAAGAGCGGAAGAAGAAACACGTGTAATAAATTCTATGTAAAAGTACGGGGTCATATCAAAGACAGATAAAGATGAACAGTTGCGGCATTTCAAAAATACTAGTTCTCGTCACATTCTCTTCTTCGCAGAGAAGACATGAGAAGAGGCAAGATGTAGGATCAGAATATCGCGACATCAATACCTCGCGAGATCAATAAACAACAGCATTGCGAATGTGTCGCAAATGAGTAATATAAATGACGCAATGAATGACGACAGCCAAAATACGAGAAAGACGTGAAGACCTAGCGATATCTAGGAGAGTTGCGATATTATTTATTTGTACACTTGTGATATTTCGCAAGTCATTCCCGAAAATAAAGGACAGCTTAGCTGTCATCCATTATGTAATACCCTATATAAAGAGCCGAGCAGGCCTATTGGAGGGGGGATCTTTTCGAGTGTTAAGCAAGTCATTAAGAGAGAGAAAGTTTATAGTGATTGTAATTTCTTTAGCTCTTTTCCATTTTATCTTGTAAACGTTCAAGAAGTTAATCAATAAAAATTATAATTGTTCATCTTAAAATGGTTTGATTGAGTGGATTCTTGTGAGGGGTGTAGTGTAGGATTTCCTGCAACTACACGTGTAGTTGCAGGAAATCCTACACTACACCCCTCACTCGAATTTGCTTAATTGATCCGTTTGAAGATGAATAATAATATGTTTTATTCATTGTTACTTGAAAGGTTTACAAAGTAATGTAGAACAAAGCTAAAGAAATTACAATCACTCTTAATTTTCTCTCTCCTAATGACTTGCTTCACAATTCAAAAAGATCTCTCTCCCCTAAACAAACTAACTCAACCCTTTATATAGGGTAGTACACAGTGGATGACAGCTAAGCTGTCCTTTATTTTCGGGAATGACTCGCGAAGTGTCGCGAGTGTTATAAACATTCTTCTTTGCGACACTCCTAAATCTCGCCAAGTCTTCACACTTTTCTCATGTTTTGGGATATCGTCATCCATTGCGTCATTTAGATCATTTCCCTGCGACGCCTTCGCAACGTAGTTATTCAAAATACTGATGTCGCGATATTCTGCTCCTACATCTTGCCTCTTCTCATGTCTTCTCTGCGAAGAAGAGAATGTCATGAGAACTAATATTTTAAAGTGCCGCAACTGCTCATCTTTATCTCGCGATTTTTCATTTTTACTCGTACGGAATTTATTACAGGTGTTTCTTCTTCCACTCTTTTCTTGACACGTCTCTTTCAACCGTTTATTCCGGGACCATTCACGTCCCATCTCGCATTAAATACATTTGTTTTCTCGAGGATTCTCTTCTCTATATATAGCTTTCTTACCCTTCTCTTTTTTCTCTTTTATTTTCCCTCTGCAACTTTCGTTTAACCTTCTTCTTCCGCAATTTGCGCTACTGCTACTGTAATCCTCCCCTTCAATTCTCTCAATCTTCCATTCCCCATTCATTCCCATACTATATCAATGGCTTCATTGGGTCGTACATATAAACCCCTTTTGAAGATACTCAAAAGAAATGAAAAAGAGAAGGGTTTCATCTTATCAACCATTCCCGATCAAGAATCTTCGTCTATTCTCTCTGCAAAACTGTTTTCTGATCATCAATGTGATGATCATAAAATCATAGTCTCGCTAGGTCAACTCCTCGCAGGACTTCCCATTCCTCTATATAATCCCGAGATACCATTATTCTATGAAATCCTTGCTCATGAAAAATTCTCGCGAGTTGTCTATCAGTTGAGTGGCGACTCGCATCCGCTTGATGCTTGAATTCGCAAACCGCGGCCGGTAAAGGATCTTTATATCCTGTTAATGTTAGAGATCCTAATTTTGCAAATTTGGAGATAGTCCCTAGAAGTCTTTGTAGAAAATTTCTTTGCGAATTACGCAAAGTAATAAACATGAGAAATGATAAATCTCATTTGAGGGCGCTCGACTGAAAAGAATAGATAATGTTTCCGATGACAAGCCGCTTATGCATGATATTGATTGGCATTCGGGCAACAATAGTACTCCCCGCCATTCCAAAGATGAGAAGTGGTGGGTTGTTCCTTTATTTTTGAGTGGACCTTACATCGCAGGTTCACATGTTCTCCCTGCACACCTCGCGAATTACCATCCTTGGGAATTTAAGTGGCCTGAGGAGACAAAAGAGGTATATTTCCTTCTTTCAATTTCACTTTGCGACATTTTCTTTCTCTTTTATTTAATAACTTTCAAAAAAATTTAGATCACCAGAATGAGAAAGAAGTATAAAGAAGATCCAAAGCCGAGTACGCTGGCGATACTCCGATCGCTCACGGATGAAGTAAGAAACATTTTCTTTTGATATTTTAAACAATATTGTTGCCTCTGTTTCTTATCTTCATGCGTATGCGAAGGTTGACTTTGAAGAGGCTGAAGCTGCGAAGGTTAAAGGCAAGGATAAAATTACTTTTCGCAAAGACAAGTCTTCTGCTCCGCCTTCTAAGAAACGGAAAACCCTGCTCTCTTCTCAAACCAATGAAGATTCTGATGAGGGTGAAGATGAGGTTGGTACTTCCTCCTCGGAAGGGAATCGTTCGACTACTTCGTTATGGCACAATTGTCCAGTGTCTTCTCCGATTCTATGCAAGGATTATGAGATGATCATCTAATCGCCACTTGCGTGAGCTCTCGCTAAAATCTGCGATGCCCCACTATTAGAGGATAATGAATCTCTTCGCGGAGTTTCCCGAACGTTGACTTCCAGTCATTTAAATGCTCTTAGTGCTTTGGTATGTTCATATTCCTTTGTTTCTCTGTAATTTCGATTACAAGCTTTTATCTTAACAATTTCTTTTTTTCCTTTAAAGTTTGGGAGAGCTTCTTTTGTTGTTGCCTCAGATCTCGAGAAAAGATGCGACATCTTTCGCAAGAAAAATCTCCAACTTAAAGAAAAGATCCGAAATTAGAAGCCGAGGTTGCGATATCTCGCAATAAAAATGAAAGAATTCAACAATTGAGATCGAATCGCTTTCTCTGAAGACTAAGATGTCTACTCTTCAAAGCGCTAACCAGCAACTTTACGGTATAAAGTTTTTATTCTTCAAGTCATCTTTACTTTGTTAGCTATTATTCTTTGCCTGATTTATTATTTTCGCAGACATATATAATCTCTCTGAAGAAGCCATTCTTCTCCATTCATTTCCCGAGCCCATGGATAATGATGTTCTTCTCACCCGTCTCAACGAGTCTTTAAGTAATTCGTCAAACAAAATTGATTCCCTTTCACTAAATGAACTTCGAAATAAATGTCGCCTTTTAGAGATTGAGCATAGAGCTAGTTTAGGGCCAACCGATTTAAACAAATGTATCTTGATTCCCATAGAAAAATCGAGCTCCAAAGGAAGAAAATTAATGGCCTTATAGATGAGAAAGATCGTATTGCTAATAAGGGTGCACAGGCATTAGCAACATTTCAAAAGTCTCTTCTCGAAGATGAACGAGATGAATCTCTTCATGAGCGAGAATAGCAAGTTCGTTCACTTCTTGTTATAAATAATGATGATGAGTTTGCTTGGGCTGCGAAGGTTCTAGATAATGCCAGGAATAATTTAGGTGTTGATGTTAGCCTTCATGCCGAGCATACTGCCTTGGTTAAAGATATGATATCTAACAGAGAAGGTTGTTTATTATACTTTGCTGCTCTTTATCTCTGTAATACTGTTATTGTGTTGTTAATTCATTATCATGTGTTTTGCAGAATCTGAGGGGAACTCGCAGAAGGCCTTTCTTTTCGCAATAACAAGTATGCTAAGTTGAAGAAACAACTGCAAGCTACGGTGGCGAATTTCAATAATACTGCTGTTCGTTTTCGCAATCAAACTATTAAAATGGTTTGCAGTGACCACCGCATTCCTCTCATTTCATATCCTTGTCTTCACGATGATATTCCTGAAGATATGCCTTTCTCGGATGTCTCTGATAGTGAAGCTAGCGGCAGTAAGAATCTGGCGAGAGAAACGATGAAAGCGAAAATCGACCAAGAAGAAGAATCTTCAAAGAAATAACTTCTTTTTCTTCTCCCCTTCTTGTAATATATATACTCTTTCAATTTTCTTGGATTGTCAAATGCGAATTCAATTTTCGTTTTCTTTACTTGCACATATTAATCAAACAATTCTCTTTTATAATTCGACTAACTGATATTATGAATGCATAAATTCCTCATATGGAAATGAATAACAAAACTTTATCTTATTCATTCCCATACTTGCCTCTGTTATTCATTTTCAAATGAGAGATTTGCCTCTGTTATTCATTTTCGTAAGCAAACTTACTTTTTGTGTGTGTCTATATCTTTAATTATGCTGAAGCTCGTTATTGCGACAAGATCGCAAATTGTCTCCACAAATGAAAAATTTCATTGATCTTGCCTTATCGTTTTTTGTGTGGTCTTATTTTGCCTTCCTAATTAAAGGTCTTATTTCGCCACCCCTCGTTGCGACAAAGTCGCAGGACGTCTTTACATTTTTGTGTAATGACCCATTGACCTTGTCTTATCATTTGTTAAGTATTTTTGCCTCTGCAGGATATTTTATCCGCGACAATATGATAGGCTTAAATACTCTTGCGAGTGTAAAATCCCATGACATTATCGTCTTTGCGACGAAATCGCAGGACGTTTTTGCATTTTCATGCAATAACCCATTGATCTCGCCTTATCCTTGCGTCAGTATTATTGCTCTCAGGATCATTGCACAAATATGACAAGCCTATATTTCCTTGCGAAAATAGAGTCTCATGACATTTGCGTCTTTTGACACTTATCGACTCCCCTATTGGAGGGTGCCGCCATAATCTTCTCCCTGGTTGCCCCTTCAAGGAGGCGTACATCGGCCATACAAGACTAGCTCCTCCCATCCGGTCTTAACAACAACCAGTTGTTTTCGCAGCCTCTTATCTCTTATACCTATATGGTTTATGGTTACGAGACTGCACCCTAAGTGGAGTTTTCTTTGGCCGAGTGCAGCGTATACCAAGACTTGCCAAGAATGGCCGAGACACTTCAAATGCCCTAGGCACTCTTGGCTCAACCGTGTACCCCGGCGCCTTGAGCATACACTCGACTCCTTGGAAGAGACCTCGGGCGTCCAACCAGGGTATAACCTTATATATATAGTTGAAATCCAAGGTATCTCCCGGATAGGCTTTCATGGGCCCCAAATCTCCATGACCCAGTTCCAGGAGCGGTGTAACCTTTCCCCGAGCCATGTCAAGAGATACCCCCTTATATGACGACTTTAGGTCTTACATTTGCCTCTTGCGAAATATCATTCACGAACTAAGGTGTACGCCATAAAGGTTCGTCCCATTCACTCACTCTTTCATTTTTGTTAATTCATTCAATCATTCATTTTGTCTGCGAAACCATCGCACAATCATACATTGTTTAATCATTTTTGTTGTTTAACTCTTTAATCAAATAGTCGTACATTCTTAATGGCGAGATCCTCACATATTTCTTCCTCAATTATTTTTTCTTTCTCTTACTCTGAACAATCTTTCGTTGTTACCCTTTGACGATTATTCACTTCTTATACTTTTTGCTCTTGCTACTCTCTGCCTCTACACCATTCAAATCGCTTAATGATTCCTTTTCATCATAATTTCCAACCGTTTTCACGCACTTGCTTCGCAATGTATCTTCTCCTCTTACATCAATGGCGTCCACCATTAATCTTTCTCTTCTTTTCTCATCTTTTGCATGCTGCTTCCAACCCTTTCTTTTCTCAGCTCTCTCTTCGCAACTCTCCACATCGATCTCATAACATTTCTGTCCTTCCGTCCAATCTCCTTTTATAATTCCAACGCCACTAGGATGAGGAATTTTATACATCGATGATATGTTGACGCTACACCTTAATGTCATGCAACCATGGTCTTCCAATCAATGCATTGTAAGGATTCCACATCGACCACATGTAATGCAGAATATCGTAGACAATCCTTGCGAGGTATTCTCATATGCACTTCTCCTTTAGGCTTGTTTGTCGTGCCATTGAAACCATATATCTTGTATGTTGAATGTATCAATTTCGCATCCTTTCCCCATAGTCTTGTAAGTATGGTAAAGAGGATGTTTCCGAGCTTCCAAGTATCAATCAATATTCTCGTTAATCGTCAAAGAATTCTCGCTTCATCGTCTTCGCCATCTACCGGTTTTGGATTAATATCCAATTTTACAACCAATGGATTGTCGTGCGTCTCCTTGCCTTCAGGAACCTCTTCTGCGTTGAAAGAAATAATTTGCATTTGCCATTCTTTTAACTGCGACATCTTCGCAATGTTCATCACTTCTTTATTATCAACATCCCTCGCAAAAACTCTACTGAGTATATTATCATGAAAATCTTCAATTGTGCGATATGAGTGAACAATGGAATTACAAAATAAATTTTTAGCTTTCGCCCCAACTTCTATTACAAAAATTTCTTTCCCCTTTGATGGTGGTGGTGGCAATTGTTGAACTTTCTCTTCACTTTTTAGAAAGTGATTCAACTTCCCTTGGTCAATCATTCTAAGGATGATTCTTTTTATGTTTCTGCAGTCGTTTGTCAGATGTCCATGAAAACGGTGGTAAGAGCAGAATTCATGACTTCTCTCACTTGGTGGTGGTTCATTCCCCATGTTCCATGGTGCAGGTATGTTTTCCATCAGAAGTATAGCTTCCCAGATTTTTTCCACGCTAGTATTCAGTGGTGGCATCTTGATTTCTTCCCATACTACTCTATGACGTCGCTGCCCTCCATGATAATTCAGTGGTGGCATCTTGATTTCTTCCTAATATTGAAAAGATAAAATAACCCTTCCATTGTTTTTTTTCTCCTGCCCATGTTTTCGTTATTTAAAACTTACCAAGGGCAAAGATGAAACTTGATTTTTCATACCTATCTAATCTGGCTACTCTTTTCTGTTCTTTGTTGTTCCCCTCAAATCTAACAGAAGATAAACCCATCAGCGCCTTTCCCAGTTCAAACCCTAGACCTTACTCCTCTCGAATTCACGTTCATCTTTCAAGGTCTCGGTGAAAACCCTTTACTCAGTTGGTTCGTTTACACCCTAATAATCTAATTCCAAAGAAATCTGATGGAGAAGTTTTGAATTGACGTCCAATCTTAGGTAATCCCATAATCTAATTGGGTCACATCGAGTTCTCATCTACGATTTCTGTATGTTTTTCATGGTTGTGAGTGGTTTCAGGTTTGACCCATGTATGCTTGTTGAATTTTTTGGGAGTAGATTCGA
The DNA here is from genome assembly GCA_023531295.1 of Papaver armeniacum. NCBI lineage: Eukaryota > Viridiplantae > Streptophyta > Magnoliopsida > Ranunculales > Papaveraceae > Papaver > Papaver armeniacum. Next base: position 201,314 of record JAJJWW010015861.1, read on the forward strand.
TTTACTGTGAATCAGTGCTAACATGATATTCATAGCTGTCTCTGAAATTAGTGAATGATGTTCAATTTGATTAATCTGTTTTTTTTTTCATAACTTTGTTGTAGGTGTATTTGTGTAATTGCATAAAAATTGGTAGCTTCTTTAGACATTGGGTTAGTATCCCTGGATGGGTTCTCATCAATTAGATGGAATTTGAACCGGTGTATACATAAAAATTGGTAGCTTCTTTAGACATTGGGTTAGTACAACTTATTGTTTAATTAGATTTTATCACTTTGTATTACCGAAAACTAGTCTAGGAGCTCATGTTTTCCCAATCGTCTTTTTGGTGTAAATTTTATCACCGAACCATATATCTTAGCAAGCCACCCGTTCGGATTACGGCCTCCCGTATAGTTATGAATCACCGAACATCCTTATATCTCAACAATGTTCTGAAAGCACTTTATGTTGATAGTTTATGCTTAGTTTAAATAGAATTGAACTGATATGTAAAATCAAATTTTGATTAATTGATTGGTGTTATTGAAGATCCTCTTTGTGCTGAAACACAATGAAAAGTTGTAACTTGTAGTAGCATTCATTAATACTGGTTGTAAGTTGTAACTTGTAAGGCTGCAGGGCTTGCAATGTGCTGCATTTCGTATGTGATGTTGCAGGGTTAGCAGTGTGCTTCAAATGTTTCAGTGTTCCTTTATTGTGCATTTAATGTTTGTTTGCTTGGATTTGTGGTTCAAACTCCAGAGAGATGTTCTCTCGTGCATTTACTCTTTTTTGTTCGAAAGTGAAGTGAACAACTTGTGATTCATTTTAATGAAACTTTACTTGTTACTAAGAAATTGTGTGATCCCAAGAAGGATTGTCAAATTTTAGTGAGCATTTTTACCGGTGGCAAAGGGTCGGTCAATGAAGTGTTGATACTATCTCTAAGATCTTTTAAGTAATTATTAGATTTTTGTTGAGCTCAAGTGATATTGATGTATGGAAGTATTTTGTTGGTATTGTGATTGCAACATCTTGTATAATCATGCACATTTATATAGTTTAATATACGTATGTATGTCGATACATACAAACAAGTACTTCAACGTCCGTGAAAGAGAACACTTTGCAACATAAACAATGTTGCTATTGTTTTTATGAGTTTTTAAGTTAAAGATGCTGCATTATGTTGTTTAGGCAGATATCATAGAGGTGATGAAAAATGAAAATAGAAGGGACTTGTGTGGATGTGGTTTGATTGGAAAGGATTTTGGTTCTCGTGACTCATTCATGTAATTTAGTTCCTGATTTTGTTGACATATATATAATGTATGGTAGATATAGACAGACATGAATACAAATAGAAGCAATTCACAATTTATATTAAAGCAGTCACGGGTGGAAGGATTCCAAACTTTTGTTGACAATTTGAGTTTTTGCTGACTGACATTGATGCATACTTCCTTTCAGTAGACACAAATATATGGAACATCGATCGATGTATTGGCCTTTAGACTATTTTCTTTCACTGTTATCATTTGTAATTTTGTATTTCGTCTTGTCGTATTGCAGTCAATCAAAAGTCCTTATTGAGATTGATCTTCACATCAGGAAAAGTCACTAAACATGGTTTATTTTGTTCAGGCTTAGTGTGAGGAAACATGGTTGAGATTACAGAAGTGATGTCAACGAGAGATCATATTCCCTCTCAAGATACATCTCAATCTGTGCAACAAAGGGCCAGAGTTGTTGTATCTCCGCCACCTCCACCTCCACCATCTTCTCAAACTGATGTCAGAGAAAGTATGAAGCGGAAGAGAACATCTTGGGTATGGAATCATTTGAAAGGAGTGTTAATGAAGATGGTATTACATGGGGGAAGTGTAACTACTGTGAAGGTGGTAAATATAAGGCTGGTGGTAAGGAGTATGGAACATATAATTTGAACCGGCATTTGACTAAGTGTCAAAAGTATTTGGATACACGGTTGGGACAACGATCTCTCGGTCGACTTAGCACTGGGAGATCAACAACGTATGGATGGGGCTACGTTTTGTCAAGAAGCATGTAGGAGAGCCTTGATAAATTTCATTATCACAAATGAACAATCTTTCCGAATGGTTGAAGGTGAAGGGTTCATAGCATTTTGTAGGTATCTTGAGCCGAGGTTCAAACTTCCATCTCGGATGACCGTCTATCGTGATATATCCGCAGTCGCTGTTTGTGACCGAAAAAGGCCAAGTTGGTGAACTATTTCAAGGTGAACAAGGTTAGAGTTTGTCTCACAAGATACTTGGACGTCCATTCGAACTACAACTACATGGTAGTTACGCCCACTTTATCGATGACCAATGGAAGCTACACAAGAGAATCATATGTTTTTGTTTAATCACTAGTCATGGAGGTGAACATATTGGAAGAACATTGGAGAAGTGTTTGATCGAGTGGGGGCTTGAGAGAGTGTTCACCATCACTCTCGATAATGCATCTGCATTAAAATAAGCAATATAATATGTCAAGGAGAGAGTTGTAAGTTGGGGATCATCAATTGTTGGAGGTAAGCATTTGCATGTCAGATGTGCTGCCCACGTATTAGCTTTAGTTATTAAGGATGGGTTGAAGAAGTATAATACTTCAAGTGGCGGAATCCGTGTCATTGGTTAAATACATCTGACCTCTCCCGCTAGGATGAAGAGGTTCTTAGAAGTCTGTATTTAACGAAAGAATTGAGTGTAGAAAGGGATTAATGTTAGATGTGAAGACAAGATGGAACTCAATTTATTTGATGTTGGATGCAGCGGAAAAATATGAGAAGGCCTTTATAAGGCTAGCACGGTTAGATAAAGCATTTCGTGATAGGTTTATCTTTGATATTCCCAATGAACCAGAAATGGGTGTTAATATTGATGACATTGACAATACAGATGTTCCTGATGAATTAGAATCTAGTTCATCTCGATTCTCGATGCTCTGAAGAACCCGTAGGCTGGCCGGGAGAAAAGCCAAGAAGAAAAAGCGTCGCGTGCATGCTCTGAAAAGTATGATTGGGCTAATGCTCGAGTCCTAGTTCGTTTTACAGTATTTTATCTTTCTTTATCAACCAATTTAGAACTAATTGTATGAAATGCAACAAGGTCTGAAACTTAGAATCCATACAACCAACGGGTCATAATGTTCTTCGCCAAGTTGCAGAATGCTTGAACTGATCATGTCTGTGTCCCTCTTTATAATCTATAATCCATCTATAAACCATAAACAAGTTAATGGTTGTTTTTTATGGTTTCTTTTTTCTTGAACTGAAATGTCTTTATCTATTTCAGTTCAATTTTTACCCATATGGCCATGCTTTTCCAGTTTATGATATTTTACTGTATTTAAGATGCTCCTGTCTGGCAACATAAAAAATAACTCTTGTGTCTGTAGGCTTAGGATGTATCTACACATTAGCCCACTTTCTTAGTTAATGAACTGTGACCATATACTGTGTCGATCATAATTCCCTCTTGGTGTTAGAAAGGATGAAGGGTTGTGTTATTGTTACTAAGATGTGTGAAAGGATACTCCTAAGATCTACCTTATTCAAAAACTAAATATGGCAACTAAATTAGAGTAGATTTCTTCATCTCGTTCTTGTACGTTCATTTGGAAGGTAAAACAGATTTCCAAGTTGAACATTGAAGACAGTACTAACTCTGATGTTTCCTCCGTTGGTTATAAATGGTATGAGCTAGACATTTCACATGTACTTGCTCTTGAGTGATTCTTTTTTTATCTCTCATGGTAATTATTGATGCGTGTCGTAGGTGCAATCAAATTAATCAATATTTCCACTCAATTAAAAATAATATAATGGAAGTCAAGTTCGTTCCCACGAGGAGCAAGAGATTCTAGTTGTAAAAATTGTCACAAAAGGGGGGTGTAAAAAGCAAAAGAAAATAAACAAAGCAATTAAAAGATAAAGTTGAAAGCAATAAGAGAGATAAGATCAAGGAATCATTCTTCGTTGCAAAACAATGAATCAAGTTATGTTCTTTTCTACTTGTTATTAGTCACGATTATCACCAACGAAGTAGGATAGCAGGGGTCCGCTTAGCTAGCCCCAAAATCCCTAATTTCACCGAGTAACAGTCCGCTTAGTTATGATTCTATTCAAAAGAACCACCCCGAGGTTCGCTTACAAGATGTAATTCCTGAATGCATTAAGATTTATGAATTTAGGTTTAGTACTAGTAGTTAAACTCGGTTCGCTTGGTTCACTTTCTAGCGTTGTTTTACACACAATTGCTCCACGGAATCCCTCCGCAAGGTCTCGTGTTTGCTACTTATGTAAAGAGTCAAGAAACGATTACTTATCTCCTAACTTTCACTAGCTTTAGATCAAATTAACAAATCAATTTAGTTGGCCACCTAAACAATCTATCAATCAATCATGAATGTCTTTAAGATCATTCCTATTAGTAAAAACAAACGATAATCATGTGAAAAACTCAAGATTGAATTGAAACAAAACTCAAAACATATATTAAGACTAGGAATTCATCCTCAATCAATAAGAAAATTAGCTACTCATGCTAAAAGTTCACACAAAGAATAAGAAAAGAAAAGTGTTGTGTGTGTAGAGAGGTGTGTAAAAGATGTAGAGAACTTCTCTATTTATAGGCTTCAATATTCTCCAAATCTTCCAAGGAATAGAATCCTTTTCCTTTAGCAATTCAATTTCCAAAACCAAGCCTTTCTCAACTCTTCCATTTTCTCTTTCCAAATTTGAGTCCAATTCTCCATCCAATTCCTAGTCCAAGTCTTCACACCCATGAGAGAAGTCCATAGAAAATTCTGGAATTTTGCTCGCCGGAAAACTGGGATTGTGGCCGGAATTTGACAGAATAGTCGCCGCCGCCAATGAAAAATTTCCCGTCAGTCGAGGGAATATGCGACGAATATTTCGTCGGTCCACCGTTAGGACTAACGGTCAAACGGTCAACCGTCACCAACCGTTAGTCGCCGGGTCAAGGGAGGCGTCTCAGTCAGCTTTGAGTCAGCTTCTTACTCGGCTAACTGGTCTAACTGGGTGAGTTGGATCGGTCATCGCCGGTCTGAGTTGACTCGCCGGAGTATAAAATCGGGCATAGTTCCGTTTGTTTCTGGGTGTTTTCCCGGCCGAATTCAGGCCTCTTCTTTCTTCATGTCCCTGTAACAATCCTACCATACATCTAATTTAGCATTCACAAAGCCATTCGCGCCATCAAAAGCACCTTCTATAACTTCTTGAGTCCATCAATTCCACCACCAATTTCCGACAGCAGCAACCAACAACACCATTGAGCGTCACCAACACAATCTCTTCTTCCCTGCTACATCTTTTCTTAATTCAATAGCATCAATTGATCATCACCATCTGCATTTTCTTTTCTGATTTTCTTGGTCCGAACTGAAATCAACTCTAACCCACTGCTTCATTCTTCCCATCGAATTAACAACCTTATTTTCTTCTCTGTAGTTAACTGCAACATCTCTTCCTTGTTTTCAACTTCCTTTCACCTCTTTCGGACCACCAACAAAGTTTGCTCCCCAAAGAATTCCGTCCTGCTCTTAGTTACCACCATTCACAGATTCCATGGCAAAGAAACTTAATCAACAAGAAGAGCTCGATTTCTCTATCTCGGATTCAAACCAAACCCATTTATCAATTCTTTCGAAACCCATTACAGCAACATCGAGTCTTGTTCTAGAGAAATTCGAACCCTAACATTCTTTATCTGCTTCACAACTCACAGCACCACCATCCCATCTTCACAGATCGAACCGAATTCATTTTCCCCGTCTGAATCTCAAAAACCCATGAATATCTCAAAGTTACATCGAACCCTAACTTTTGTTGCAGATTCGATCTTCCTCTCTTTCGGTTCTTCAACGATGCCTTCTTATTTCTCATTCAATTCTTCCCAAAATCGTGAGCAACCTCCCATCGTAATCCCATGAATTCTCCAGCGGCTTCAGTAAAGGAACAAAGGAAAAGAGAAGAGAAGAATATCTCTTCTTGATTCGACCTAGTTAGGGCTTTAAAAGTGGGACGTCTATTTGCACCCACTGTTCCTAGATCCAACCACCCAATGGCAGTCCCTTAACCTTGATCGGTCTCGTGTTTAACACTCCTCCAAATTGGGTTGCCCTTAACCTCAACTGGGCTCCATATATCAATCGCCCGTAAAATGACCTTTTTGCCCTTTTTGCTCAAATTGGGTGATTTCTTCTTTTTCCTCCGTGCGACTCCAAAGTAGCTATAAAACTCAAAACAAGCGTAAAATACATAATTTACAAGAAAAATAACAAAGAAAGCATAAACAATAGATAGTAAATAGGATGTATTCTACACCCTATCAAATTCCCCCACACTTAGACTTTGCTAGTCCTCGAGCAAATCAAACTAAAAACTCACAACTTCAAAGCGTTCAAGCGTCACAAGCATCCAAAGAGTTATGAGGACATAGAATTTCTGCATGCTAGTAATAAGAAGTTAGAAATACTAAAGAACGTATTCTCATTCTTAAATGTTGAGTGAGAAATAACCACACCATAATGAGAGAATGCGTGTTTGAGAAACGATCAATAAGCATTTCGCCTCGACTTCTGCCTCACCAAATAGGATTTTATGATAATTGCACTCAAAAAGACGGCTTTTTTATGGGTCTCACATGTGTGCGGTAGGAATGAAGAGAGAAACCGCAACACGTTGAATGGTGGGAAGGACAACTTCCGAAATATTTTTAAAACCCACATCTTTTAATATTTTGAAAAACCATTTTTTTTTCGACGATCTCTAAGAAAGGAAATCAACCATATATTATTGAGGATGAGATTACTTACTCACCTTCACATCCGATCGCCAATTATGATAACACCACTCTCACGGCATCCAATAGAAACGTCTTCCGCTCCTCGTCTTCGTCTTCGGTTTCAACTATTGATGATAAACTCTCAAATTTCATAAATTCTTAACAATTTGTAACTCTTTTTACCTTAAATCCTTGTTGCTTGAAACTTCCTTATAGATTTTCCTTCCCCACGGCTTATTAACAAAACAAATATTTTTTTTTTTTTTTTTTTTTGAAACAAGAGAAATTAAACACAACCATGGCCGTGGGAGAAGTATTTTACCGCTTGATTCTTCATAACTTGTATCGTCTTGAAATCATAAACTTCAAAAATTCTCACCTTTTGATTTTCTTCGCTTTCATGAATAAGTCTTCATACTTGGATATAAAATTACCTCATTGTATTGTAAGTCCTCAACATATATGTAAAAATCCGCTCTTTGTATGTTGCTTTACTTATATTTGAAATTTGCTCTTTTCTCGTTCCGTTGCTTGTAAACCTTGAACTTTTTCCAACTTTCCTTGTAGATTTTGGTGTCGCTCCTTGTTGATGATGATTGTGTTTCTATGGATCCGTTGTTGTCGAGAGAGAATGGTGCTAACTGCAAATCGAACTACAAGAAGGAGGCTTTCATCTATAGACGTCACCCTCATGATTGACAAAATTAGCACTCAAGAGATCAAAGAGTAGTGCTTCTATTGGTGGGAGGTTGGGTAGCTCACCATTCTACCCGGAATTAACGTACGGTGACACACACTCAAAAGAAGCTCTTTAGTAGATGGAAAATTTTCTGGTCGGTGCCTCTCATGATATGAATACGGGTAGTCTCCACTAATGATTGATCAGCAACTCTAATAATGCATTTCTCCTCGCACCAAATTCGCATCACCGGGCATGATTAAATCCATTATTCAACACTCTAACAAACAAGAAATCCGAATGTAGTTCTCTAACACTTCCAAGTTCAATTATGTCGGTCAAAATCTCTATGTAAACATACCTAGAAGTATGCTAGGGACTCTAAAATCTCTAAAAGTTGAAGTTTTTATGTAAAACTTTTTTTTTTTTTTAAAATTTTTTAAATTTTTTTTTGTAATTTTTTTGTTTAAATACATGCTTAACCACTCCCCACACTTAAACCTTACATTTGAATCCTCCTAGTAAAGTCAAGGTGGGAGATTTTAACATGATAAGAAACAAGAAAAAGAAATAACAAAAATAAAAAGCAAAAGGATAAGAAATACAAAACCTATGGGTTGCCTCCCATTAAGCGCTTGTTTTAAAGTCGACGGCCCGACTTAGCTCTTGCGGCACATTAGCCCGGATCAATCTCTTTCACGGGAAAACATGACTTCACATCACTAGGGTATCGCGTTGTCTCAAAGATATTAAAGTGGATGAGTGTACCATCAAACTCCATAGTCAAGGTGCCATTTTGGACATCAATCTTTGTTCCGGCGGTGCTCAAGAATGGTCTACCCAATAGCAAAGGTGTAGACTTGGAAGAATTCTCATCATTCGTGTCTAAGACATAGAAATCGTCCGGAAATACAAGCTCATTAACCTGCACCAAAACATTCTCAACAATCCCTTTCGGGTAAACATTAGATCGGTTAGCAAGTTCAAGAACTACCCCGGTCTCCTTAAGAGGACCAAGATTCAAAGAATCATAAATCAAAGAAGGCATAACATTAACCGATGCACCCAAATCTAGCAAAGCTCGAGTAAACCTTGTTTTACCAATTGTGCAAGGTATAGTGAAACTACCGGGGTCCTTTAATTTTGGTGGGAGTTTCTTGAGAATGAACGCCGAAGCATTCTCCCCCACACTCATGACTTCATTCCCTTTTAACCTTTTCTTCTTCATGCACAACTCCTTTAAGAACTTTGCACAACGAGGAATTTGACGAATAGCTTCAATGAGTGGAATATTGACTTGTACTTTCTTAAGGATGTCCCACATATCCTTGTATTCCAAGTCTTTCTTTGATTTAGCAAATCGGCTAGGGAACGGGGGTGGAGTGGTGAAAGTAGGAACCGTCTCCTCGAGTCGGTTGGTTGGAGATGTTTTCTCCTTTGGTGCGGTTTCAATTTCCTCTTTCTCATCATACACCTTATCTTGTTGATTTGGTTGCTCCACTTGTTTCCCACTCCTCAAAGTAATCGCATTAACGCTCTCTCTTGGATTAACAAATGGTTGTGAAGGAAGCTTTGTGGACGCTTGAGCTTTCAATAGATTCACATCGGCCGCTAATTGCCCCACTTGAATTTGTAAATCCTTGATTGCCGAATCGGTCTTTTGTTGGTGTTGTTGAACCAAAGTGGTGAGACCTTGCACACCTTGCATTAACGCATTGAGCTTGTCATCATTCAAAGAATCACGCTCCTTGACTTGTTGTGGTTGAAATTGTTGTTGAGGTTGGAACCGTGATTGTTGGAAACCACCTTGTTGCTCATACGGATTGGAAACCGCCGCTTGCTTGTTTGCATAACTAAAGTTGGGATGATCCTTCCAACCGGATTATAGGTATTGGAGTATGGATCGTACCTTGGCCTTTTGATTTGGATATAAAGCATTCACTTGTTCGGTCTCACCATCCGGAATAATTACCGCGGCCATCCTTTGCATCATTATCTCCATGTTACTCATCCTTTGATCAAGATGTGATGATGAATCACTAACTTCATGCACTCGCCTAACCATGGGTTCATCTCTTGTGTAGAATTGTTGCGAGTTTGCCACCATACTTTCAATCAACTCGGTAGCTTGGGTCACCGTCTTGTTCATTAGTGCACCACCACCCGCGGCGTCAAGAAGAGACCTATCACTTGGGTTGAGAGCTTCGTAGAAGTATTGGAGAATCATAACGTCACTAAATTGATGGTGTGGACAGCTTGCCACCAACCTCTTGTATCGCTCCCAACATTCATACAATGATTCTCCCACTTGTTGTTTCAATCCACAAATCTCCTTGCGAATTTGAGTAGCTTTGGATGCGGGAAAATATCTCTCGAGGAAAAGTTTCTTCATCCCATTCCATGTTGTGATACTTCCGGAAGGCAAATAATATAACCATTCCTTAGCATTGCCCGCCAAAGAAAACGGGAAAGCTTTCAACATTGCTCCATCCACATTAGTCTCCGGTGGAAGCATAGCCATAACTATGGTATAAAAGTCCATAAGATGTTTGTTTGGGTCCTCATTCACCATGCCATGGAACTTTGGTAACTCTCTAATCAACCCCGGCTTGATCTCGAAGGTTGAGTTAGTTTGGATACACCATTGTTGTGTATCAAGCCGGTGAGAAGCTAGGTCCTTGAGTGTACGATCAGCCATCGTTTCTTCCTCTTTGTCCGAATCTGTGAAATCACTTGATGAAGACGGAGGAAGTGGAGTGTTAATCGCTCGAATAAAATCCTTTAGTTGAGTGCCGGATCGAAGACGTATTGGACTCGGTCTGCCCTTCTTAAGCATTCACCAAAGGATTACACCTGAAACAAGATTCTCAAAACTAAGTTAGATACGGTATAGAATCTAACAAAGCAAGAATATAGCAAAAAGAAAAATAAAAACAACTAAAATCGTCCGCTGCTCCCCGGCAGCGGCGCCAAAATTTGATGCGTGTCGTAGGTGCAATCAAATTAATCAATATTTCCACTCAATTAAAAATAATATAATGGAAGTCAAGTTCGTTCCCACGAGGAGCAAGAGATTATAGTTGTAAAAATTGTCACAAAAGGGGGGTGTAAAAAGCAAAAGAAAATAAACAAAGCAATTAAAAGATAAAGTTGAAAGCAATAAGAGAGATAAGATCAAGGAATCATTCTTCGTTGCAAAACAATGAATCAAGTTATGTTCTTTTCTACTTGTTATTAGTCACGATTATCACCAACCGTAGGATAGCAGTCCGCTTAGCTAGCCCCAAAATCCCTAATTTCACCGAGTAACAGTCCGCTTAGTTATCGATTCTATTCAAAAGAACCACCCCGAGGTTCGCTTACAAGATGTAATTCCCTGAATGCATTAAGATTTATGAATTTAGGTTTAGTACTAGTAGTTAAACTCGGTTCGCTTGGTTCACTTTCTAGCGTTGTTTCTACACACAATTGCTCCACGGAATCCCTCCGCAAGGTCTCGTGTTTGCTACTTATGTAAAGAGTCAAGAAACGATTACTTATCTCCTAACTTTCACTAGCTTTAGATCAAATTAACAAATCAATTTAGTTGGCCACCTAAACAATCTATCAATCAATCATGAATGTCTTTAAGATCATTCCTATTAGTAAAAACAAACGATAATCATGTGAAAAACTCAAGATAGAATTGAAACAAAACTCAAAACATATATTAAGAACTAGGAATTCATCCTCAATCAATAAGAAAATTAGCTACTCATGCTAAAAGTTCACACAAAGAATAAGAAAAGAAAAGTGTTGTGTGTGTAGAGAGGTGTGTAAAAGATGTAGAGAACTTCTCTATTTATAGGCTTCAATATTCTCCAAATCTTCCAAGGAATAGAATCCTTTTCCTTTAGCAATTCAATTTCCAAAACCAAGCCTTTCTCAACTCTTCCATCTTCTCTTTCCAAATTTGAGTCCAATTCTCCATCCAATTCCTAGTCCAAGTCTTCACAACCATGAGAGAAGTCCATAGAAAATTCTGGAATTTTGGCTCGCCGGAAAACTGGTATTGTGGCCGGAATTTGACAGGAATAGTCGCCGCCGGCCACCTGAAAATTCTGTCCGTCGAGGGAATATGCGACGGAATATTCTGTCAGTCCACCGTTAGGACTAACGGTCAAACGGGTCAACCGTCAGTCAACTGTTAGTCAGCGGGTCAAGGGAGGCGTCTCGGTCTGACTTTGAGTCAAACTTCTTACTCGACTAACTCGGTCTAATCGGGGTGAGTTGGATCGGTCATCGCTGGCCCGAGTTGACTCGCCGGAGTATAAAATCGGGCATAGTTCCGTTTGTTTTGGGTGTTTTCCACGCCAATTCAGCCTCTTCTTTCTTCATGTCCTCAGTAACAATCCTACCATACATCTAATTTAGCAATTCACAAAGCCATTCGCGCGCCATCAAAAGCACCTTCTATAACTTCTTGAGTCCATCAATTCCACCACCAATTTCCGACAAGCAGAACCAACAACACCATTGAGCGTCACCAACACAATCTCTTCTTCCCCGCTATATTTTTCTTAATTCAATAGCAGCAATTGATCATCACCATCCGCATCTTCTTTTCCGATTTTCTTGGTCCGAATCGAAATCAACTCTAACCCACCGCTTCATTCTTCCCATCGAATTAACAACCTCATTTTCTTCTCTCGTAGTTAACGCAAAGATCTCTTCCTTGTTTTCAACTTCCTTTCACCTCTTTCGGACCACCAACAGTAATGCTTTCCCAAAGAATTCCGTCCTGCATGACTCTTAGTTACCACCATTCACATATTCCATGGCAGCAAACTTAATCAACAGTAAGAGCTCGATTTCTCTATCTCGGATTCAAACCAAACCCATTTATCAATTCTTTCGAAACCCATTACAGCAACATCGAGTCTTGTTCTAGAGAAATTCGAACCCTAACATTCTTTATCTGCTTCACAACTCACAGCACCACCATCCCATCTTCACAGATCGAACCGAATTCATTTTCCCCGTCTGAATCTCAAAAACCCATGAATATCTCAGGTTACATCGAACCCTAACTTTTGTTGCAGTTCCGATCTTCCTCTCTTTCAGTTCTTCAACGATGCCTTCTTATTTCTCATTCAATTCTTCCCAAAATCGTGAGCAATCTCCCATCAGAATCCCATGAATTCTCCAATGGCTTCATTAAAGGAACAAAGGAAAAAAGAGAAGAGAAGAATATCTCTTCTTGATTCGACCTAGTTAGGGCTTTAAAAGTGGGACGTCTATTTGCACCTGTTGTTCCTAGATCCAACCACCCAATGGCGGTCCCTTAACCTTGACCGGTCTGTGTTTAACACTCCTCCAAATTGGGTTGCCCCTTAACCTCAACTGGGCTCCATATATCAATCGCCTGTAAAATGACCTTTTTGCCCTTTTTGCTCAAATTGGGTGATTTCTTCTTTTTCCTCCGTGCGACTCCAAAGTAGCTATAAAACTCAAAACAAGCGTAAAATACATAATTTACAAGAAAAATAACAAAGAAAGCATAAACAATAGATAGTAAATAGGATGTATTCTACACCCTATCAATTATCAGCTATTGTTTCTTAACTATTAGGGAAGCATTAATATCAAGAACAGCTCTTTACATTGCTTAACTGGGTACCCAGGTCTTAGACCAGTAAACTTGGTACCTGTTATGGAATTCAGTAAACTTTTGATGCTTACTTAGATACCAATTAGTACTGTTTATACAGGTGTTTTATGAAGCCACTGTTGAGTTCTCAGGTTCTACCTATGTCACTTCGCATACATTTTTGGAGGAAATTAGTGATGTCCGTGGAGATTTAAATGATTGGAAAAAAGCTCATGATCCTTACTTAAGCCATATGGGTGATAAGATGTTACTAAAGTACAACAAGTATTGGGGCGAGTATGAAAACATGAATCTTTTACTGTTTATTGCTGTGCTTCTTGATCCCAGCGAAAAAGAACGTGGATGCAAGTAATATTAGAAGACTTGATTGTGCATGATAGTCCTTGGATGAAACAAAAATTGGTAAAAAAATGTTTAGATAAAGTGAAAGAGGATTTCAATGAATTATATACGACTTATAAGACATTTAATATACAGGTGTTGGAAGTGTGTTAGCCTCGTCAGAATCTGTAGGTGAAACTGGTGGTAGTCCTAGTCAAGAGAGTTCTAGTTCAGCGATACATAGAAAGAAAAAAAATAAGACACATAGAGAAGAACGTAAAACCCAGCTATCTATAATTGAGGATTTTGACAAATCAGAGGTGGAAAGATATTTATCTGAGCAGATTTACTCACCAAAAAAAGACAAGAAACAAGGTTCAAAATTTGATATATTGACTTGGTGGAAAACCATAGCAAGAGACATACTTGCGATTCTCGTCTTGTCAGTTGCAAGTGAATCTGCTTTCAGTACTGGGAAGCGAATACTGGGTCACTTCCGAAGCTCTTTAAGGCCCAGAAATGTGGAAGCGTTAATTTTACTTCAAAACTGGTTGCGGACACCAATTGACATGGATCCTTATACATTTGGAGCTGAGGAGAATGAGGACGACGTCTTAGAGTCAGGTATGAAAAATCTTTCCCTGATTAATATACAATACCTCACCTTGTGGTAAGAAAGAGTTCTTTTAAATACGACATTTTGTTCACACCTGCAAGCTCCTTAATAGCACTATATACCTCATCTTCACTTATATTCCTTAATAGCACTATATACCTCATCTTCACTTATATTCCTTTCTTTAATTACAATGCGTTTCCGTAAACAAGTTAAGCTTATGTGTAATTAAAATTGTAGTTTAATGGTCTGTGGGTTGTGTGACAAGTTGACTCGAGGTCCTAGTTGACACTCGTTGTTGCCTCGCTTTAGAAACCTCACATTGCGGTTGTAAATGAGTTGCGCCTTTGTGGCCTGTGGGTTGTGGCAAGTTGACTCGAATTCTTTGGTAGAGACTGTTATTTGCTCAGAAATGCTCATTGCGGTTGTTACTGGCGAGTTACACCCGTGTGTTGTGTGACAAGTTGACTCTACGGTGCTTTGGTTGTGATCGTTGTTTGCTCAAAAACGCCCACGTGAGTTGTGCTCGTGGGTTGTGACAACTTCACTCTGAGTTGCTTGTTCAGACTGTTGTTTTGCTGAGATAATGTACATTGCAGTTGTTATAATTGAGTTGCGCCTGGGGGTTGTGACAAGTTGAATCTGAGGTGCCTAGTTGACACTGAATGTTTAGGTTTAAAAATTAGTCAATTCCTTGGTTTAGGTTTAAAAATTAGTCAATTCCTTGGTTGAGACTTGCACTATATCAAATTATTCTAAAGTGCTCATAACTTGGGATTAGATGGGATTTTTATGGTTTCTATGGGTAAAATTAGATGGGATTTGCTCATCGCAGAATAAAAACTGTTTTAAGTTCAATCCCCAGTGGTTTAATTGTTGTATATGTCGAGATTTAACAGTTGGAGCTAATCGGAAATAACCGCTTTTATCTCGCTTTGAAATGAACATGCCCTTTTGAGACTATTTTCTTAGTGTTTCGCTGGTTTACCAGAAGCAGTTGTTGGGCATATCCTTATTACTTATTGAGATTTAACTGAATTTTGGTATGCTGCAGAGGTGTTTGGGGATCTTATGTTGGAATATTTTCAACTGCGCTATCCAAGGGGGGTCCTGGGGGGCGTATCCCCCCAGGTTGTTTCGACAGTTACAAACATATCCAGAATCTTCGAATCCAACAGACATCATTGATTTCTGATGATGAAGAGACTCATCGTTTTCGTGAAGAGAAACATGTTGGTGAAAAAGATGTCTATTCCCAACAGATGCGAAAACCTCTATAAATAGCATCTCCCAAAAACTCGTTTAAGATATTTCGAAAAAAAAACCTTTTTTCTCGTTTTCTCTCTTTCTAAAGCATCATCGAAATTTTGTTTACATGTGTTCTTGATTGGATCAAGGGGTACAAACCTTGAATTCAATTTCGTTGTAGGGCTTTCATTGTATCCTGAAGGCATTATTTCACATACCTGTTGTAATCGCCAATTTATTGGGAGGGTAGAAATAATTGTCTAAAAGAAATCTTATGAGCCTTGAATGTTTGGAGTACAACAATCTCTTCCCTTGTTATTTCATCTTCTATTGCAACCCAGTTTTTTCCAACATCTTAGTGCTTATTCCATCATCGTAGACGACGATTGAAGAATAAGGTTACATGAAGGCCTAGTTGTTTGGTGATCTGGTCCATCCACTGAGTTACTGGGATTGCTATGTGATATGAACATCATAGTTAGGTTTTTGGTCATCTCGTTATGTGTCATCGCACTGGCAGCAGGAAATTTCTTGGGGCTAGCTGCTCTAAATATCATGTATTTTGTTTGCACATGTTATGATAATCAAGTGATCGGCAAAAGAGTTGCAAACTCTTTTGCCAATTGGGTTTTACAGTGGAAGTTGCAAACATTATTTTCTACTTGTTTTATGTTGTTGGTTTCATATATGCATCATACATATTGCAGTGTGGAATGAGTGCTTACTGCTTTGGCTTTGGTAGTAAAAAGGAAAAAAAAAAAAAAGGTTATACCCGCCACCCTATCCTACCCGACCCGCCAATTAATGGGTCGGGTAGGATCTTACCCGTTTAATGACGGGTAGGGTGGCGGGTAAAAATTTGAGAAAATTCTTGTTTAGTCCAAAAACCCGACCCAGATTTAGTGTGTAGTCCAGCGGGATAAAACAATTATCCTTTAGTCCAAAAAAGTTTAAAAGCAACCGAAATTACCTCTATACCCCCATACACACGTTTAAGTCAGTTTCATCTTCCTTTCAGTTATCGATTTCTTCTTCTCACTTCTCTCTCTTCTTCCACAGTTGCGGAAAACTGAAAAATTGAAGAGAGAAACCGTAAAATCATCACATTTGCAGACCTAATTTCATCTCTTCTTCCATAGATGGAGACCTAATTTCATCTCTTCTTCCACGATTTGCAGACCTAATTTCATTATTTCATAAGTTGCGAGACCTAATTTCATCTCTTCTTCCACGATTTCAGACCTAATTTTATCACATTCAATTGAAGAGAGAAAATGGGATTGAATAGAAGAATTAAGAGGACAATTACAGAAGAAATCGTAGAAGAAAACCCTTCTCCAGCAAAGAGAAGAAGAAAAAACGATGATGATTCACCAACAAACCCCAAAGAAACCCCCCCTGATGCTACTCCTTCACCAACAAAGAGGAAGGAACATGTCGAACAGAAAATAGGTAAGTTGTTGTCGATTTTCTTTTTGATTTCTATGCTCAATAGAATCAATACATATTGATAAGTATGTTTTCATGTTGTGTAAGCAATTTGACAATACATATTGACATGCAGTGTGTGATTCATATGTTGTATGCTCAATAGCATCACTACATGTCTGTATGTAGTGTTTGGTTTACATGTTTTTCACCAGTTGTGTATCCAATTTTACACTACATATTCACATGCAGTGTGTGATTCATATGTTGTATGCTCAATAGAGTCACTACATCTCTGTATGTAGTGTGTTGTTTACATTTTATCATCTCTGTTGTGTATGTAATTTAACACAACATATCAATATGTAGGACAACCGCATGTTTTTCGTCACGATGTTGTTTTTTGGTTTTACTACAAGCAAAAACCAAAAGAAAGAAAGAAAGAAACTACTCCTAAAGCAAAAAGCAAAAGAAAAGCAGCAGCGGCAACTACTAAAGCAAAAGGAAAAAAGGCGACAAAGGCTGCTACTCCTTCACCGCAAGCAAAGGGGAACAAAGCGCTTGTCCTGAGAGCTCCTACTCCTTCACCAAAAGCAAAAGGGAAAGCAAAAAGGGGGGGAGCAAATGTACCCATCAAAGAAGGTATGTGGTGTTTTGATATGTACTGCTAATAATATGTAGTAAATTATTGATATGTGATTTTATACCATTACATATTACATATTGATATGTACTGCTAATAATATGTATTGTTAATAATATGTGGTAGATATTACAACTACATATTGATGATATAACTACATGTTAATATGGTATATTGATATGTACTGCTAATAAAGGAGCAGATTCTTTGCTATTGTGTAGGTGGTATATTGATATGTGATTTTATAACTACATATTGATGATATAACGGTTTTAGATTCTTTGCTATTGTGTAGGTGGTAATAAGCATAAGAAAGGAGCTGGAAAACCACGAAGTTTATACCGTGGCGGTTTCAGGGGCTTGTGGGGGCTTGTGAAGACTATTAAGACCACATAAGAACTTATGTTGAGTGAGTGCAGTCAAGCCGATTTCTCAAGCATCATACGGAACCTGTTCCTAATGTTCGTACACTAAATTTGAGTTGGAACATTGGTTGAAGATTGAAGATGCAATGACCAAAATGTTACTGTCTGTTACGTGAGAGGTCAAGATCCAAACAAGCTTACATTTTGCTTTCAAAGGCATGGTTCACCGAATGAGCTGGTATCCACACCAGAAGAAATGGCACTTGTTTATGGGATGCCAAGAATTCCAAATAGGGAATATTATGATTGGAGGCTTACACAAGTCAATAAAAAAAGTGGATGGCGTGAAACAGAATTCTTCAAAAAGACTCTTCCTGCTGCTATGAAAGCTGGTGATAAAGTGACTAGGCCAATGATTGTGAAGGAAATCTTGAAAATCCTTAAACGAACACCAATTAATCGAAAACAAGAAGTCGATGAAGAGTCTCTCGCAAAGTGTGGGTGATCAATCAAATGAAGATTCTGAAGAATCTGAGGAAGACGATGAAGATGCCGAAGATCTTGTTAGGCTTATCTGCCTGTATATGTGCACTTCATTATTTTCGCAACAAGTGATGCAAATGCTTTGACTGAAAAATATATTGGTTTCGTTCTTGATCTTGAGAAGGCCAAGAATATTTCATGGCCTGACCTCATCCATTCTCATTTAGAGAAAGAGCTGAATGAAAACATGGAATCCGTAGAACACACAAATGGT
Source organism: Papaver armeniacum (assembly GCA_023531295.1). NCBI lineage: Eukaryota > Viridiplantae > Streptophyta > Magnoliopsida > Ranunculales > Papaveraceae > Papaver > Papaver armeniacum. The sequence continues at coordinate 219,836 of JAJJWW010015861.1, forward strand.
TGTGTTGTTTATTTGTTGGTAAGAATCTATTGATTTGTTTATTCTACTTTAAAAATCTTTTTGTTTTGTGTGTTTTCTACATTTGGTAGTATATCTAACACTGTGTATCAATATTTGCAGCCATGGTTTGCGGAGCATACCCATTTGGTGGCGCCCGAGGATATAGTGACAGAACCTGAAGGAATGTATGTGCCAAGAGTGGCTAGGTGGAATCATACAAAGATATGTACTGAGTTCCTAAAGGATATTGATCTTTCTGAGTATCAGGTAAACTTGCAGTACATATTTTGTCGAATAAAAATATATATTGATAAGTACATGTATGTGGATACTGATAACTAGTTATTCATGTATGCGCTCTGTTTTGATTTATGAATATGTAGTGATACATTGTTGTGTTTGTTTACGAGGGGGCGCTGCCCCCTCGACCCCCGTAAATGGTGATGCACGTAGTCTAACTACTGTTACATATCAATATGTAGTGGTAGATACCTACATTCTTGTAGTGGTATCTACCAATTACATCTTGTAGTGGTGTCTAGCATTACATATTGATATGTACTTACATTTGTGGTAGATACTTACATTCTTGTAGTGATATGTAGTGATACTTTCTTGTGTTTGTTTTACAATTATAATATCTAATATATAGTTTTTTTTAAATTTATTTGATTCGTACCAGTTCCATGTTGATTTTAAAGACGAGATCACAAACCAAGAAAGACAAATCCTTAATCGTATATCAAGAAGGATTCAAGAGGAAGAAAATAATGAAGCTTTTTATTTAGATGACAATTCCGAATCGGAAGAAGAGAAAGAAGAAGAGAAAGAAGAAGAGGAAGAAGAACAAGATGACTCAAGATTGGGCGAGAGAAGATTGGAAGATCAAATACGATGATTTGAGGAGTACAATATCTTCCAAATGGAGTGATGTCAACACAATGCAAGCAAGAAGGCGAAACGGTTGACGCTTCAAAGCTTGAGTTCATGTTGCATGAAATTTACCGGAAAGCTTTCCCTTTGCAGAGAGAAGCAAGCCCGGAAGATTATGTTAGCTTGGGATATACACCTACTCAAATTAAAACCAATGAAGAGTTGAATGTAGACCCAATAGTTGAGACCGAAATGCAAGATTCGCCGAAAGATCAAACAGATGTACATGTCAACAATGCTGAAGTTAATTTGTCAACACCGAAAGATCAATGTCATGCTAATGCCACCTCTGAAGTTGGTTTGTCAACATCGAAAGATCAATGTCATGCTAATGCCACCTCTGAAGTTGGTTTGTCAACACCGAAAGATCAATGTCATGCTAATGCCATCTCTGAAGTTGAATTGTCAACAACACTCGCAGTATTGAAGTTCCATGATGTTGAAGTTCAGCGTTCGGAGGTTAAAAACTGGGCTAAATCTAATTTGGAGCAAAAAGTCAAAGAGATACAAGAGAAAAAAGGCAAAGAAAACACACAGGTAAGTAGCATATCAGTAAGTAGTCTAAGTAGCATATCAGGTAAGTAACATATCAAAAGAACTAAGTAGCATATGAGTAACTACCGTTACTATTGATATTTTTGTAGTGGTGTCTACCATTTTGCATATTGATATGTACTGTTAAATATCAATATGTAGTGGTAGATACTTACATTTTTGTAGTGGTGTCTACCATTACATATTGATATGTGCTGTTAAATATCAACATGTAGTGGTAGATACTTACATTCTTGTAGTGGTGTCTACCATTATATATTGCTATGTAACAAAAACTCAACTAAGTAGGTTTTTGTTGACAGTTTCGATTGCTTTTTGCAGGTTGATCAACTTGAAGTTAGGCAGGATGCAGCAAAGGAGTTGCTTACAACTATGCTAGAAACAAAGGCTTGATTGTAGTTAATTCGCGAGAAATCTGCAGAGTATAACGCCGAGATGGCGGTCAGTGAAGAGTTTCATTTGCTGGATGTACCTTTGTTTACTGAAATGTCGAGTTTGGAACACATCGAAAAGCTCTCTATGGGAGATTATATAGACATGGCAAACTCCGGCATTGGAATTTATGTCGAAGAGTATGCTGACCTCCTTCCAGATGGTGCTGCTTGATCAAAACTTTGGTCTTTTTGGCATTGACTTACAACAATGTTTTCATAATGTAATTGGAACAGATTTGGAACACGTAGAATTTATCCCACACACAACTAAGCAACAAGAACCCATTGAACCGAAAGATGTAGGTAAACTTACAGCTAAACAACAAGGTACTTTGGAGGTTCCATCAAAAGCTACTGTGGAGGTTCCATCACAAGATACTTTCGAAGTTTCATCACAAGATACTTTCGAAGTTCCATCGAAAGATGTTTTTGAGGTTCCATCACAGGTACTGGATGATAATTTTTGCAAACTTAGTTTCATATAAAAAGTGAATGTCAATCAGCCAGCTATGTTGTGTGTTTACATATCTTGTGTTTTACATAACTGCTTGGTGTAAATGCAGGAACCAATTACACCAAGCCAGAAACAAACAAGGGTAGCAGTGATCAAAAAGACCATCAAATGGCCCGAAAGGAAGCAGTTCACACCGCGGACACGTTACGCGTGCCCATCCTGCAAAAAAGAAAGATGATATTTACGAAAGTGGAAGTAAGTTCTCTCCATCATATAAAGAACCTAAGAAGCTGAAAGATGGAGCAACAGAAGGGATACCACTAAAGAAAAACAAGAAGCTAAGATTGCGCCGCAAACTCTTCCGGAAACTGAATAAATCACCATTCTATAATGACATGAAGGATGAACAAAAGACTACCCTTTCCACATTCATCGATAATGCAAAATTGCTTAGGTGAGTTATTAATTGAAACTATTATTTGGAACATCTGCATATACAAAAATTGATCCATATAGTACTAATTTTTTGTGTACTTTTATTTGGAACATCTGCATATACAAAAATTGATTCATAATTTTGTTTTTATGCAAAATTGCTTAGGTATCCATACATACTACATACTGATATGTATATGTACTGTTGATATTGATATGTACTATTATTTGGGAAATACTAACCTTTATGTCGTTATTTTCCAGCTCAATTGCTTGGAGAACGGGAGAAGGTGGTCTTTGTGTAAGTGGAGCTACAGTTGATGACTTGATACAGAACGATTTATTAGAGCAAGATCTTCTCAACTACGCACAATACAAGCTTAAGAACAAGTTTCAGAAAGAGCAGCCGATGCACGAAATAGACAGAAAATACTTGCCTGTCTTGCATCTGGATCCGTCTGCTTGGGTAAGTTGTTATCTTACAGTGCATAGTTACTACAGCACATGTTCATATTAAAAGTATGTAGGCATAGGTACACTACATATCTATATTGCATAAAAACATAATTATTCAAAGTACATCCATGTTTTCAGTTTAATGTCGAGTTCAGGATAAGCTCAAAGGAGGAGCGAGAAGATTCATTTACAAACCAATATTGGAGATGGATCAAAGTATCAAGAAGATTCTTGTACCAATGTTCCATAACAATCTTCATTGGACGCTGCTTGAGTATGACTGCGAAAAAATGGTGTTCAACCACTACAATTCTTCTAAGGCTGAATGGGGAGCAATATGTTATCCAAATGCCACAATAATGGCAGATTACATGTACAAACCTATCAACCTGTACTTGGTGGAGAATAATAAAGAAACATTAAAGAATGTAATAATCAATGAATGTGAAGCACCTCAACAAGATAGATCACCAGATCGCCTACTATTTGTGATGCATTTGATGAAGATGAAGTCAAAAAGCAAATTTGTGGGAGTATCTTTGGGAAATGATGATGAAGTGCAAGTGAAGATTCGTAACAAAAGGGTCGCGTTAGCATGCAAATTGCTGACAGCATCTCCACCGGAAATCAGTTGGAATAGATCCTAATTGCTAAAAGTAGTCTGACAGTACATATTAATAATTCCTTGGTTACATTTCATGAGTTCAAGAATGTTCAAAAACATATTTTAAATATAGCTTTAATGTAGTGATATTTCAATTGTGTTACTTGTTGTGTAGTCTAACTTATTAGTGATTTTGTATTGTTGATACGAGGGGGCGCTGCCCCCTCGACCCCCGTACATGGTGAATCAGCTGGGAAACCACAAAAAGCTTTAACTAATCTGATGCAAATGTGAGTATGTAGTGGAAGATGGTTACAAAATCAGTACATGTCAGTAAGTACTGATTGTATTCTTGTTACAAAGTCAGTATGGTTACACTACAGTCATTACATATCAGTATGTAGTGGAAAAGATCCTTAATTAACAACATATTTCATTATCAAAATATGTTACTACATAATACATTTGTTCTATATATGTTGCTACATATTACATATTTTAAATATAGCTTTAATGTAGTGATATTTCAATTGTGTTACTTGTTGTGTAGTCTAACTTATTAGTGATTTTGTATTGTTGATACGAGGGGGCGCTGCCCCCTCGACCCCCGTACATGGTGAATCAGCTGGGAAACCACAAAAAGCTTTAACTAATCTGATGCAAATGTGAGTATGTAGTGGAAGATGGTTACAAAATCAGTACATGTCAGTAAGTACTGATTGAATTGTTGTTACAATGTCAGTATGGTTACACCACAATCAGTACATATCAGTAAGTACTGATTGTATTCTTGTTACAATGTCAGTATGGTTACACTACAATCATTACATATCAGTATGTAGTGGAAAGATCCTTAATTAACAACATATTTCATTATCAAAATATGTTACTACATAATACATTTGTTTCAACATATTAGTTTCAAGAAATATGTTACTACTAGTAACTAGTAGTATACTAATATATACTAGTATTAATACTAGTAGTTACTAGTTACTAGTTAGTATACTACTAGTTACTACATATTACATATGTTGCTAATAACATACATATTTCATGAGCATATCAGTATGTAGTGGAAAGATGCTTAATTAACAACATACTTCATTATGTGACAGTTAATGACACTTAATGACATATTTCATTATTCGAAAAATCAATATAACTACATTTTGATAGACTTATAATGTTTCAAAAACCAAAAGATGTTCTAAGAAACAACAAAAACAGTAATTTCAGTACACTTGTAATCTATATACTGTAAAAGAAATAGTTATTAACCAAATTCAGTTGGTACTGACGAATCAAAAGAAAACAGTAGAGTAGAATCAAAATAATAACTGGCGGAAAGAATGGCAACGTCATTGGTATCAGATTCTGCTGCATGTTCAAGCCTGTGATAAAAGAAAAAGGAGAAATCAAAACACTGCTTACTTTTAAAATACATTGTACTGTATCATCCAACCCCAAGACATATCTTTACAATATATACTGCTTGAAACACATACCTGACACAAAAATCATTCTTCAGAAAGTTCATACTGACGGATAAGCGTACATGTTGCCTTGTTGTGATGAGTCTTCAAATTACAGTTTGAACACTTGACAGATTTTCTACTAGTCTCATGTGCACTTTTAATACGCTTCCCCTTTCTCCTGCCTGGTGGAGCCCTAATTACTTCGGTGGGAGAACGGTATCTTCTACGTGATACTCATCGTGTGTGTGAGAAAAATACAGAGTATCATAACTACATATGAATATGTACATGAGATATTGTTCCTCAAAAACAATATCAAAATGTACCGATTAAAGACACATACTGTCATGGTTAGGAACAGTCTAATAGCTATTGAATATAGCCGATTAAAAGTGGTAACTTTGAAGTAATCGTCGACGTAATCAAGCATCCTTGCTCCATATTTAGTAATAGCTGCAGTAGCGTGCGAGCATGGAAAACCATAAACGCGCCACCGTTGGCAAGTACAAGTTTTTCTCTCTAGATTTACCATATGAGACCACACACAAAAAAAAACCATATTATCTACCGAATATATAAACAAGGTACAAATTGATATGTTATCTTCAAGACACCTAAGATACTAGTTTGGTGGATATCACATCACAGTGCATGCTACTTAAAAAGAAGAGAAAATAACTAAAATTCAGATGATAGGATTAGGGGTAAATGCTAACCTTGGAGAATGCACTTCATAACGTTTAGCATCGATGGCTAACTTTCAGGACGACCAATTTGAATGTGGAGTTCAAGCAAGGCTTGATACACAGGGGTTATTTGGGTTCATCAAGACACTTTGCTCACGACGTTCGACATCAATTCCATCATACGTAGCCTACACGACAAGAGAATAGCGAGTCTATTATGCCGCATTATACGTAGATGAACAATAGCTTGTATTGTGACCAAGGAAACTCGATACAAACCCGATCGAGTCAACGAACGCACACACGGGTAACTTCTTCTCGCGGTTAATCCGGTTATTGAACGATTCAAACAACGCTTGAAGAAGTCCGACCATACCTAAAGCCCTTGAAGAACGACTGGACCACTTTTCCTTTGGAATGTTGCGGCAGTAGTCAGCAACCCAAGGCCTTCCCAGATTAACCATTTATTGAAGAGCTTCCTCGTATGTTGGAGGAGAAAGAGCATATGTCGCCTTTCGGAAAGCATCAGTCACTTCTTTATACTTTTCGTCAGACTTTGCAATAGGTAAGTTTTTGTCCAAGTGGAAGTAACAATAGCTTTGATGAGAATTAGGGAATACTTTGGGAATATATTTATCCAACCCTTGACTCGGTCGAGGTCATAAAAGTGATTGGGCGATCATCATCCAAAGCATCCTTGATTCTTGAAAAACCATTCCCGATTGTCATTCGTTTCACCGGATACTAATCCAAATGCGAGGGGATAAAAACCCGCAAAAGGTATTAGTTATGTTAAGCAACTGTTAAAATGAAACAACCACTATATCTTTGCTATAAAACAGCTTGATGTTATTTTTTTTGACACTACATATTGACATGCAAGATGTAATATCGTTTACCTCTTTGTCAATATGTGAAAAGTGACATTACATATTGACATGCGGTGTGGTTTTCCTCGTACTCGCAAGGTCAATATGTAGTACTATCCTCATTGTCAGTACTGTCAGTATTGTACTGGAAAAAAAAACAGTTACCTTGATTGCCATTAAGACATGTTGCTGCCATGAGACCTCCTCTAAAAGTTCCAGTGAGAAATGTACAATCGCAGAATATCATCTGGACGACATAGTTTATAGCCCTCTCTACAAGCTCCAAAGCAAACAAAAAGTCTATTGAATCTTTTTGTAGCATCATTGAAGTCGAAATCAATAAATGACCCGGGTTTGTTTCCTAGCAACGGCATTCACCCACCAAGCAAGATCAGTGTAGGACTTGACATCATTACCAAAAATCTGTTTATGCGACAACTCAATTGCATGATATGCGTGGTGATACTGGATTTCGATCCCGCCAGCAACTTTAATATAATCTATGATCTCTGCTGGTGTTATACGAGGGTTGTGCCTGACATGCTCATGAATTAGATTGTTCATGAGTTTTCTCGTAACTTTTGGATTCTTCAACATATAACCCCCGCCACAGGTGTGCCTTCCCTCATATTCCTTTATCTTAAAAACATCAAGAGAACTACCAATGGCAGTTGCATGAAGCTTCCATGAACAACCTTTCACGCTGCATACGGCGGTGAATCTCTCAATGTCATTCTTCTTCTTAATTACCTCATATCCAGTTCTCATGCAGTATTTTTGGCATGATAGACGTACAACATCAACACCACCATAGAATAATTATTTTGGATCATCAAAAATCTTCTCCCAACCATCTGAAAAAAACACGTTTGGGACCTCTTTACCATCTTTCAAGTAGCTGTTTTTTGCACTAACAACTAAGTCTGCAGACATCACAACTTCCACACGCCTAGAAGAACTAGATGCGCCAGCTGAAATTACATCCACCTGCAAATCAAAGAAAGCCGATTCCTTTGCAGAATGTAATGCAGCAATGCTCTGGAGCGTTACGTCGGCAAGAATAAGAACTATCACTTGATTCTGGAAATAGTTAACCAGAATAGTCGATGGAGTCAACCAGCTCCACATATTACAGATGCAAAATTTCAAATCCTGTAAAGTTGAAAACGATGTAACCAAATATGCAAAATGGTATTGCTTATGGTATACATGGAAATGGCAAGAAAAATGGGTTCGTGAGCAACGTCGGACATGTTAACCCCGTAAAAAATGATCCAAAATTAACTATTGGTAATATCCATATCAATATGATACGTATAACCCCGTATCGAGTCTAAAAAAGAGTCTCTATATGATACGTTTTGATATCATACGTATTGACATGTACCGAGATGAACTAAAAAGTGTCTCGTATGGATATGTATTGCATCATATCGATATGTATTAACATGTTATCTGATATAAGGTAACCAACCGCTTGACACTACGTCTCGACATGTAGTATGGTTTATCTCATACTCGTAAGGCCAATATGTAGTATGGTTTACCTCATGCAATATGATACGTATAACCCCGTACCGAGTCTAAAAAGAGTCTCTATATGATACATTTTGATATCATACGTATTGACATGTACCGAGATGAACTAAAAAGTGTCTCGTATGGATATGTATTGCATCATATCGATATGTATTAACATGTTAGGAAGGTAACCAATCGCTTGACACTACGTACTGACATGTAGTATGGTTTATCTCATACTCAGTAAGGCCAATATGTAGTATGGTTTACCTCTTTGTCAATATGTGAAAAGCTGGAACTACATATTGACATGCAGTGTGGTTTACCTCGAACTCAGTATTGACATGTACTGCGATGAATATGTGTAGGATAAATGGGAGCATGCTATATGCAGTACGTATAGGTATGTAATACAGATATAGTGTATCATAGAATAATTAGTATTTTGAGAATCATGATCATATCAACAAAAAAAGCATGCTAATGAACTGCAGATATATCAAAAAGAGAAAACAAACATTACTACACGATCTGTCTAATGAAACTAAACAGAACAGCAACAGAAAAAAATAGAAAAATACAAAATCAGATTACAAAAACAGAACATACCTTGTTCGAATCTGAGATAAACCTAATTCGAAGCTCAGATACCTAATTGAAACACACACAAATCACGCAAATTACTTAAAAACTCGAACGGAAACTGAATTGAACAATGTAAATCATCATAAAACTGAAATCATAAAAGAAAGATAACAATGTACATCATAGACAATTATCCTGATAGAAATCGGATCAGAATAAACCTAATTATTCATCAAGATTCCAAGAACAGCAGCAGATTAAAAAGATAAATACCTTGATTCGAAGCTCAGATGAACCTAATCCGAAGCTCAGATGAAGATGATTGAAAACGCAGCAGCAGAGAAAAGTGAGAAAACTAAATCCAAAACGCAGCAACAGAGAAAGGTGAGAGAACCTGATTTCAGAGAATCTGAGAAGAGGGGGATGAAACTGATTTTGTTCGTCACTTTGAGTTGCAGAGCAGAAGGGTATATTTGGAATATTTAAATTACGTTTTTGTGTCAACCGCACGTGCATGGACTAGGGATTAAAGTTTCTGGTCCAAAAACATGTTTTTGGACCAGCGGATAATTCTAATCTGGGGGTGGACTACACATTAACCGGTTCTCTCATTTCTGGACTAACTAGTAATTCCTAGTAAATATTTTCTTACCCGCCAATAAGCGGGTAGGGTGGCGAAATGGGTCATATCCTACCCACCCTACCCGTTGTGCAGCCATAGTTTTGGTAGTACTTCCGTATCTTCTTTTTTTTTTTCTTTTTTTTTTCCTTCTTAATTTCTCTACTATTTCCGCAAAAATCTCGGATTTTGCTCAAATGCCCTGCCATCAGAAGTTTTTTTTTTTTTTTTGATAATGTGCAAAGAGGGAGGGTGCAAAAGATTTGTACCACCCAAAAAAAACAAAAAAAAGGCCAATTGATTATTACATCATTGAACTTAGCAGACTCAGAACTCCTTAAACAATAAGAACCATGATAAGTTGATAACAAGTATTTTGCCTTCCTCTGCACAGCAACAGCACTACTCCGTTGACTTCCAAAAGCCCATGCATTCCTTTCCGACCATAAACTCCAGCAAATGACTACAGGAATCATATCCCACACCAAGTTTTGGTGATTGAAGGCTTTTGCATATTCCAGATATGAAGCATGGAGCGTATACCAGATGATATAGTAAAATGGAATGAAGCTTGTCTTGGAGATGCATATAAATCTCAAAATATTTGTCTGTTTCATTGGTAAGGATTTAAGAGGATCATTTGGCAGATGATGATAAGCAAAAAACAACTCCTGATGAGACATTAAGAGTTCTAATGATAGGATAAGCAGCTGTCCTATTCCCTGGACGAAGGCTCCGCGGTCCTAATTGTTTTCCATCCATAAAAGTTAAAACACTACTACTCAGATCCCCAGGGTTATTTGTCAGGGTCATTAACAGGAACAGAGTAAGAAACGGTTGAATGCACATATAGATAAGATCACAAAATTCAGCAGAAATGCTTAATAACCGAAAAAACCTAGATTATGAAACTCCCTTCTAGCCACCTATCAAATGCTTTAGGAAGGTCAAGCTTGAACGCCGTGTTACAAACTTTTCTTTTACCAGTCTTCATAGTATGAAGAACTTCATGTGTTTACAGCAATATTATCTTGGGAATAAAAGCAGACTGATGTGAAACTGATTAAACCTAAGTTAAGAACACAACTATAGACATGCGAGTCTGCTAGAATTAGCTAGCCCACAAAACTGAAGGCAACTTTTTCAGTTTTGTGCAATTTAAAATTCACATCACCCAGAGCATGGCATGACTAGATCATTCATAACATGTAGAAAATTTGATTGCCCAACTCTAACAGGGTCCAAGGCACCACAAATAAAGGAGACATAGAAAGCATCATCTTTAATAATCTTGAAATGAAACACATTATCCTGAATTTTAAACAGAGAGTGCAAAATACCAGGAAACCAATCTATAGCTTTTCCTCCTGACTAGCCAAATCTTTAACATGTAATCTAGACAGAACGTTTTCCACGAGGGGGGTTTCTTCTACTTGAGGAGAGTCTTGACAATGGTTTTGACATTCAGCTTTTTCAAGTCTGTATAGGACTGTCCGCAACCAACAAACATCACTGGTGCTCCAGATATATACACCATTGAAAGTGCAGCTCCAACCTAAATCCACCAATCGACCACACGATTAGAAACATCAGAGGAAAGAGCCCAGTATGACTCTTTCATTTTTCTTTGAATTACAATCTCATTTTACCTTATCATCAATACAATCAAACTTTGTGAGCACAATCCCATCAATCACCCTGGAACTAGGCGAGTTTGAGAGATCTGCCAATTTCTGGAAAACAGAAAGGGAAATAAGGCGGGATTTCTAAGTCACCATTCATTTATTCACTAGGAAGGAAAAAAGACAAATAAAAGACAACACATCAATAACCCATATTTCAGCATCATTATTTTGTACTTGATTTTCTACAACTTACCTGATTGAACTTCGATAGTTGATCTACAGCATCATTGCCAACCAGTGCTTCTCCAACAAACAGAACTAGGTCTGGACTATTGAGGGATATGAGCTTTGAGAGGGCCCTCATTAATGGCTCGTTATCCTGGTTATAACATTAAAAGTACATTTCTTTAGCTTGGCCACAAAGAACTTCTGCTAATCAGCTAACCTCAGTGCGAAAATAGCAAAATGACTAAACTAGTTAGTATGGAATGTCATATACCAAACAAATTTATCCACAAGGTTCAAAACTCCATTTACACGTGCCATTTCCATACTTGTGGCAGTCTGTGAATATGAGATGAAATAGATGTTCTGAACCAAAAGCTAACATATTATATATGTATACATTAAGAGCTAACCGTTTACCTGCATACGTCCAGCTGTATCAACAAGCACCACGTCAGAACCGTTTCGGCTTGCTTCTTGGATGGCTTCCTTTGCCACAACAGCAGGATCTTTTTCGTAGCCTTTCTCAAATATAGGAATCTGAATAAAAAAGAAAGAATACATCAGATTTGCAACTAAGTCATCAAAAACCCATTGTTTATGAAATTACTAAAGCTCAAAACCAAAAGACCAAAGCAATTTCATCTCCATACCTGGAGCCTACGAGCATGAGTCCGAAGCTGTTCAACTGCCCCTGACCTGAATGTATCGCAAGCGGCCATCATAACACTGATATTGTGCTGCTGAAGCCAGTATGCTATCTGCAATATGATAAGCGAGGATTATTAAAATGGGCCTCCGGTAGCCGAATACTGCCTAGAAAGTTAAGACAAAACTGTCTCCTGTACGAGTGTACTTCTAAATTTAATCGACAATACAAAAGTTGGCAGAACCTTAGCAAGGTTGGTAGACTTTCCGACTCCATTTACACCAACAAAAGTGATTACATATGGCCTCCCTTGCTCCTTGGCAGCATGCACATCCCTCAGAACATCGATAGAGCGTTTGGGAGTCAAAATGCGAACAAGTGCGTCTTCCATTGCTGCCTGCAGACGTCATTACATCTTAAGTCCAAGGCTATTACATGTAAAATACTGAAACACAGGCAAGTGGTTCATGATTCAGAATATTGATGCAGAAAACAATTAAAATCACGCATACCTGAACTGTTGATGACACTCTAGTGAATGAAGCCAGTTTTTTTCCTACGAGACTAGCCGCTACAGATTCACAAAGCTTCTCAGCTATTTCTTCAGCCTGAGAAAGCAATTAAGTGTTATAAGCAGGTTTCATAACCATGTGAAAGCCAACAGAATTGGAGAAGACAGCATACCACATTCTTAGTCAAGAGCCTGTCTTTAAGAGCTTTGAGAGCTGGTTCCAGGTCTGACATCTCCAGATTTGCTTTTCCTGCAATACTGAAGATAATAATGGGAAGAAGCTTCAGTAAGAATGTTATAAAATAATTCTTAGAGAGATATCTATCAAAACCTCGTCAATCGAAAGAGATCACAATGAACGATTTCAAAGTTAGAAAGTAGATTTATCAAGTTCCCCATAATTAGTTATCTCATGCATAATTAGTTGTCTCTAACAATATAATCCTACCCAGCCCAAACCAGGATCCCAAAGCTGAAAGTAAACAAATAAGACAGCCTGTACACAAACCTAAACAGGTTAGACCGAAAAAGACTGTGATGTTCAACACATCTGTGCAACAATATAATGGTGTCTCAACACATAGCAAATAAAAACACAAAATCCAAGAAACTTCATCCTGGGGTGGTAGTGTTCAAGAATTGGCTAATTATGCTAACAGCAGAAGAAACATAAGAAGAAGAAAAAGCATCCAGTCGAGAAGACATAGCAATTTACCTCTGAAACATTGACGAAAACCATCCTTTCTTTTTCTTATCGATCTTCGGGTCCTTGCCAGCTATCTCATCCTCCTCCTCCTCACTTTCACTATCACTACTAAAAACTTCCTCTCTGTCCATCATACTTTCACCATGATTCTCTGTCACAACTTCCATATCCTCGATACCTCTCTCATCAACAGTATCTGCGAAATCCAGCTTGGTCTCTGGTGGTGAATCATCCCAAACTCTATTTTTCTTCGTTGCTTTTTTCTTTGGCTCCGCCTTTGGAGGAGCCTTTGTAACAACACTTTCTTGTTTCTTTGCACCTTTTGATCTGAGCTTAAGAAGCTTATTTACATCAAAAGCCCCAGAATCTCTATTCTCTTTATTATTATTAACAACAACATTCTTTTTAACCCCATTTTGATGAACAATAATAGGGTTTCCATTCTCCTTATGCTCTTTTGCAGAATCACTATCCCCGCCATTTTTGCTAGAGCTATTCCCATTCTGCTTTCCATCTGATCTCACAATTGATGTCCCCCCTTGTTTCTTACCCAAAGCAACTGGAGCAGCCCTCCCTACTTGCTTTGATTTCTTCAACTCCTCTGCCCTAGCTTCAACCTCATTCCTCTTCTGACGAAAAACATCATCAAAATCATAATACTGTGTCCGCTTAGGATCATATATCTCAGAGAATTCTTTCTTCACCATAGAAAGAAGATCATCAACATAAAGAAGATGAAGAATCTTTTGATACACGGCAACAAAAATCAAACCAAGATCATTGTTGAATGTCCATTTCAAAGTGTAGGCAGCACCTGGAGCTTCGTAATGATAAGAAGAATCAGCCGATCTTTCTTCTAACAAACACGATCTAATCAAAGTATCGATCGGAGATCCTTTGAGTATATTCCCTAGTTCTTTACAGGTCCATAAAATTAATCCTCCTCTAGTAAAAATCAGTAATTGTTCTAACATTTTCGATTATCCAAAACCTTAACCTACAATCAGTAAGTCAAAATAATAATAATAACAATTTCAGATCTTAGAAAAAATATTTATAAACATCGAAAGAAAACCCTAAATCGAATTGAATTAGGAAAGTTATAAACAGCAATTCAATTTTGATACCAAATTGGAAATCCGAAATATATAAATCGAACCGAGAGAGAGAGAGAGACAAGTACCTGAGAATTCGGTGGTGTAATATATGCGTTTTGGTGGTGGTGGGTGTAGGATGGAAGGAAGGGACGGCGGAGACAAACAGAAAGAAAATGGAGAGTAGAGAATAACACGGCTGGCTTTTATTTATAAGGAAATAATAATAAAGAAATAGTCAAACTTGCCCACTGTTGACAATCATGGAAATTTCAAATATACCAAAATTACTCACCTGTGGACAATCGTCGAAGTTTCAAATATACACGATCGAATGCATATTACACTTTACACTCAAGATAGCTAATCTCTGTTAGCTGCTGATCATGATTATCCTCTTTATTGAATTGAAATTATAATTATAAGTGTCCATTAACCAAGACAAACAAGTTGAATGTTGATTTGGTTTTGGACAAAGGGATCTGATGTTTTCATATACTAGCTTCAATTGGAAAACGATCGTCTCAAAAGCGAAGAATACTCGATCAGGAGAAAGAGAAGAAAATAATAAAGGGTTAAGATTAATTTTCTTCTGAAAAAAAATAGGTAAGTTTCATCTTTTTTCACAAACCCACCTTCAATTTTCATCTTTTACATCAAACCCACATTTTGAATCTCCATTTGAAACCCCTAAATTTAACTTAAGCAGCCCGTGCCATGGAAACTTGAATTTGGAGTGCTAGTATAATCTTTTCGATTTGAACCTAGTGCCTACAGTTTACTACTGCGTTCGTTTTCTGATGATTTTCATGAAATATTTGTCACACAGAAAAGTAAAAGAAGAGATTCACGTGAATCGGTGACAGGCTTGACAGATAAGAATAAGAACAATATTAATCAGTAACAACTCAGCTTCAAACCAAGTTTAAGGACTTATCAGGAAATGGATTCCAAAAACAATCTGGGGAATCTTCGAAGCTGCTGTTGCTACAACCAACTACGCTTCCAAAGAAATTTTTTGTTCTCCCCTTCTGTTACCCTGAACTCCTACAATCATGAAATGTTGGAACATCACAATTTGAATCTATGAACCGCATATATCCTATTAACTTTGATAAGGATGAATACTTATCACAGTTATCACAGTTACAACTCACATTCACGTTTACATCTCACATTCACGTTTTCTTATTTGTCTTCGTATGAGTGGAGTGGGTGCAATAGAAGTTAAGGATGTAAGTGTTCATGAATCATGACATCCTTGAAAGCTTGGTTCTAAGGATGTCTACTTTGCCAAATTGGCTATACTGGAGCTCGGTCTTCACAAATATGAGATTGAGAAGAAGATAATTCTTTATTATGATAATCATATCAATTCTGGTTACACAAACTCATGAATATATAGAGCTAAAAATATATTGTGATAAAGCAAAGATCCTATATACTAGGAAACAATATTTATCCTTAAATAAGGATATATGTTAACACTCCCCTCAAGTTGGTGCATAGATATCACACATGCCCAACTTGTCCGAAAAAACCAAGTATTTTTTGCTTGACACTCCATGTGTGAGAATATCTCGCAAGTTGTTCTTCGATACCTAGGTGGCGACTCAATAATGTTGTTGTCCACTTCTCTTTGATGAAGAACCCGTCAACCTCAACATGTTTAGTACGATCGTCTTCGAATGGGATTATGAGCAATATCACGCGCACTTTGTTATCACAATAAAGAATAATAGGATCCTTGAGAGGAGCCCCAAATCCTTAAGGAGAAGCCTTAACCACAAGGTTTCACAAATGCCATCTGCCATACCTCTGAATTCAGCCTCTGCACTTGATCGTGTAACAATATTTTGTTTCTTACTTCTCCAAGTAACTAAGTTACCTCCCACAAAGGTAAGTTTCATCTTTTTTCACAAACCCACCTTCAATTTTCATCTTTTACATCAAACCCACATTTTGAATCCCCATTTGAAACCCTTCAAACCAGATATTATGTTAGCCCTAAATTTAACTTAAGCAACCTGTGCCATGGAAACTTGAATTTGGAGTGCTAGTATAATCTTTTCGATTTGAACCTAGTGCCTACAGTTTACTACTGCGTTCGTTTTCTGATGATTTTCATGATTTGGAAACAAGGAAAGAGAGAGGGGAAATTTTCATGAAATATTTGTCACACAGAAAAGTAAAAGAAGCGATTCACGTGAATCGGTGACAGGCTTGACAGATAAGAATAAGAACAATATTAATCAGTAACAACTCAGCTTCAAACCAAGTTTAAGGACTTATTAGGAAATGGATTCCAAAAACAATTTGGGGAATCTTCGAAGCTGCTGTTGCTACAACCAACTACGCTTCCAAAGAAAATTTTTGTTCGCCCCTTCTGTTACCCTGAACTCCTACAAGGTAGATTATTTGTCTGTTACCCTGTGAAGTGTTTTTTTACGATCATGAAATGTTGGAACATCACAATTTGATTCTATGACTGCATATATCCTATTAACTTTGTCTCGATCTGTTACTCAAAATCATAATTGTGTGATCTATACAGTTACAACTCACATTCACGTTTTCTTATTTGTCTTTGTATGAGTGGAGTGGGTGCAATAGAAGTTAAGGATGTAAGTGTTCATGAATCATGACATCCTTGAAAGCTTGGTTCTAAGGATGTCTACTTTGCCAAATTGGCTATACTGGAGCTCAGTAAACCCTGGGAAGTTTTTTAATCAAACCTGAAACTGGATATCAAAAAATCTTGCAACTTCCTTCACCTCAAGCAAGCAATTATAGGAATATTAGGCACACCTTTCTATTTACTTTTGCTTTTGTTACTCACTTATCTACGAGGATGATTTAATAAGCTGAAGCGATTATGTAGATTCGATGCAAACTGCTTTACAAGTTGTTCGTGATGAGTAACCGTGAAATTAATTGTTTCTTCTCCTATCACAGGAAGAGCAGCAATGCATGGCGTGGAAAAGGTATTTGGCCTTTGAAAAGTAAGAAATTGCACAGATATGTGTTCTCATTCAGCAATATAGTTAGGGTGTTGCACTGAATAACTTGATTTTCCTATGGCTAATTCTATATCTCATGTAGATTTTTCCCTCCCGTATGATGTCTAATTATTCTTAAATTGGAACAACCTAATTCAGTTCTGAGAAAGGATAATGAATGCAAGTTCTGGATTGTTTTTCCTATCTGATCAATTATTAGGAAATGTCTTTAGATTATTTGAAATTTGTTTAACTGTGTTTACTATCTTTTCAGATGGAACCCACAAAGGATAGATAGTGGATCTTCTAATAGTTGAATTACCCTCACCTACGAGCAGGTACGCATGTGGGATTGTGGTGGTTATTCTACTTGGTTTGCATTTCTGTAAGATTTAATTACTGAATGGCATGTCATTGGCGTTGCATGTTTTATTGATTGTACACTTAAGTCTGTGAGTTGTGCAGGGTACATCGATTTTTTTTTTATGGAGTTTAAATGTCTCCAGATTTCCTTTTCTTGTTTAGGGTGATCTTCTGTGGATTGATATGCCCTTTAAGACATTTTAATAGAAAGTGAAGCTCCACGTAGTCTTATGGTCGAATCCCCCTTCTCCTTGGTGCTCAGTATGAAGGTTTCATCCTCGATTAGTCGAGGACGGTGTGTTAAAATTTCTTTTCTCATAGCAGTACTGACAGTAGACACATTATAACAATTTCTGGTCACCACAAAATATTTTCTTTTCTTCTCTATTTGTTATTTAACTTATTTTAGCTTTTGCAAAGTTCGGTAACCATTTACCTAAATGGGATTAAACTAAAGAGATTAGCTTCCAAGAGATATAACCTTACATCTTTCAACTTTCTCTTTTTGTTTTAGTAATTTGTCTTTTCTCAATGTATTATTTACAAGGGAGTTTCTCAATTGCTATGCAGTGTCTAGTGTATCTATATATCACTAGGTATCACCGGGGCTTATGCCCCGGCTCAACCTCTGGTTATTGTCACGTGACGTATAGTCTTTGGTACATGGTTTTTAACATGACATATTTCATGAAAGCACTTTAAAATACCACTAATATATTTTTGTTATCCAAGTATTGATATGGTTAAGTTTTTGTTATCCAAGTATCGTAACTAATAACGTACAACCTAAAAAAACCCTTTCGTGTCTATTTTATTCATTAATTCTAGAAAAACTTAATGGTGGTTATTAATTAAATATGAACATCACTCATTCATTGGCAGTCAAAGTAAAAGGTGACTTACGTGGATCATGTTGCACGTTTTTATCTAACAATTCAAATATGAAAGGAACCTAAGAGAAGTGCAACCTTTCAATGCCCAAATTAGTATTTATCCGGTGAAATATTTTCTAAGTAACTCAAAACGATATTAGATTCCAAAATAATAACTATATCTCATCAACTGTACAAATACTTGTTTGATAATCTAATTTTTGACATTTGGTGCATCTTGTTTTTTATACTTGGTTTTCTGGATAACTCTTGACACTTGGCATATCATAAGTATCAAGATCCCTTCATCCATATTTTTATATTAAACATCGTAGAAATCTTACAGTGGTATTTAATACATCATAAGCAAGGTTGTGAATCATAAATCGAAACGCAAATCGCTTTTCAATTTTTGCAAATCGAATCGTATATTGAATCAATGGATCGAAGATTCATGGTTGATTCTATAATCGCTACATAAAAGCCTATAAATATCATTGTTCTAGATAACATAATCTTGATCTTTGATGTATAAACTAATAATCGATTTTAAAAATCATGATCATTAGTATAATTTGATCCATAGTTTGATACAACTTTGTGCAAATAAATTTATTTCTTGTTTTATTTCATAAAACGGTCTATTTTCAACTTTAAAACACAGGTTATTAGATTCGGACAATCAGAAGCATATTCATATCAATTTTTGGCTAATTCGGGTTCACAATCATCATCTGAAAGACATATATGACTGATGATTAAAACATGTAATTGTCATTATATGTTGATAGATCTACAAAGTATGTCTACCATAAAACTTTAAAAGTTTTCTTACTCTAAAAAACGGAAAATACTCAATTGAGCTTCCTAAAAAAATTGCATAATCTAAGTTAATTAACTTTTGGTAAATTGTCTTGCATATGTTTCATCAACAATACACTTACTTGTTAGATGATATCATTCTTGAAACTTGGTACATCTTGTTCTTGATTATTAGTTTTCTGGACAACTCTTGATACTTAGGATATCATAAAGATCAAGATCCCCTCATCCATATATTTCTTTTAAACATTGTAAAATTCATGCATTAATATTTGACACATCGTAAGTATAAACGGATGCGTCCCAATCATCAACATTTGACAATAATAGGAACAATATTCATGTTGAACATTGCAATTAAACATTTATGGTAGACTGGGCTGGAAGGAATAATATTTGTGTGCGACCTGTCTTAAGTCACTAAATCTTGGTAGATCTCGAACATATGCTCCGGAACACCAATGAAAATCGAGGGCAAAACATGGGGCTTATCTCTATCGTTGGGATTTAATCCAAAAGTTTTTAAGAAATTTATAATATTGTAACAATATTCTCGCAGCATATCCTGAATTTTCGTGAGATAACGGAGGCGGTTTTTTACTATTGATGCCTAAGCATCCGCCAAATATTTGAAAAAAATTTCCAAGATAGTAGAATACTTATCAGACAGCTAAAAACGTGGAAACTATGAAATAAATCTAGAGTTATAATATGTTTTCATGTGTCTGGATCAAGTTGTTTAATATCTAGTTTCCACCTTAACTCGTCGTCCGGAATGAGAAAAACATAACGCAAGAGAAAGTATGCATGGTGACACCTGGAATACAGGGAAATCCTTAGTCTTCCTTCAGCTAAAGTATAATATCCAAAATGCCAGGTGTCTCAGCACTATCCCTGGGAAGTATAATCAAAACTTCTTCAACTATTCGCAAATTGTGGCATCTTTTATTCGTAGATTCTTCATAGTGCGTGATTCCTTTCACTTTTTCTCGATGGGAATGATATTACTCAGGTCGTGCGCGAATATAAAACGCATTATTATGTTATAAGAGAATGTTCTTGATTGTTATTAGAACATTTTTATCCAGTTGCATATTTTGTTTCGCATGATTACCCAAGTCTTGATTAGGATCATGTATAAAATGTATTTTTCCCCTCGTCGGGCTCTAACGCTCAACTCACGTGTCGAAGTTCCCCAGGTATTGAAAATCACTTAGGAATCTGGCCATATCTGCAACCAATGTTGGTAAACACATTCGAGGCATTATACTCTCGAATTTGGTCATAAACTAATCTTGGACGGGCTTCATCCCTATCATATAGATCTTCACGGCCCTGGGAGGTTCAAGCAACATAAGAAGTATTACTTTTCTTTGCGGCAATATCTTCCAAAGGTTGGTCTCTTTTTGGATTTATCGGACAATACCTATTATCCATTATCAAGTTGTTCTTAAAAATAAATAAATTATATTCATAAAACAAAAAATCATTCACTAATAATACAAATAAAAAGGCAGTAAGAAACTAAAATGCGAAATTATTCACCGACTTACACTGAAAAAATAAGATCTTTAGTTGTTTTATTTCTACCAAACCGATAAATACCCTGTTAACATATCACTAAAAGCATATTCTCTACCATCAGACATTCTTTAAAAAAATGTAACATCAGCTAAAAGTTACTGATCTGAAAACCTAAACTATCTGCTTAATCGAAATTAAAAAGCTATTAAAATCCTAATAATCCTTCAAACAAACAATATCATCAGGGAAACAATGAACCAATAGTTTAGATTACTTGCCAGTAGGTTAACAAGATCTGAAGATCAAAGGCCAAAGGTTAACTAAAAATACCTTAATAGGAACTGCATCCTATGATAAATCTGAAGTAGGCATTTCCACGAACTGTTGCAGTACAATCCATCTCCTTGAGTAAGAACCAATTCTTGATCTTCACTTGATCAGCACAAACATCATTTTATAAAAATGTATTGAATCCAAATTGTCAATTTCCGACAACTCTAAATTCTAAATCATTCAAACGCAAAAAACCTCATAACCTTTTCACTTGAAAAAAAGGCCATACTTTAGTACCTTCGGGCAGAATACACTCGGTATGGTGAAGAAATGTTTCAATAACCTGCACATATAGAGAGAAAGAGCATCATATTTAAATTAGAGAAAATGGAGAAAGAAGAAAGTATAGATTAGTACTAAATTAATATTATGCCTTTCAATGTTTGTTCCTCGTCAAAATCTTAAATACAATGTTAGACAGGTAAAAATGTAGATAAATTGTTGCTCGGAACTTCTTAGAGGTTGTGCACCATCACAGATAGATCATTGCGCCCTAATATCTGGCAAAGATTTATTCCTAGCCATGATCATACAATAGCAAGTTCACCTGTAGAAATCTCAGTGAGCAACATTATCGTCTTCAGTAAGTAGCCCCTGAAATCATCCAAGCATGGATTATCTCGATGATGCTCTTTTACTCTTTCAAAAATATTTTGGCAGTTACAAATAGTAAGTGATCGTCATAAAATACTGGAAACACTAACGAAGGATATCTGACTCACCTTGGCTATCTTACAATTCATGTAGTGGCCTTTCTTTCCCAACCTATAACTACCAGATGCGATTGTAGAAGGACAAATGCTATCCTGAAAAAGAAAAAATCGGGTCAATGGGTGCATCAGTATGCAAATATAATCTTCGCATACGCAATGGGCGCTTTAAATTAACAACCAACAATCAAATAATCTTTTTACTTTCTTACTCAAATGAAAACACCGCTGCCTCAATAAAAATCTCAATCACTATCAGTACTACTAAAACGATCCACTCACTCTACGTAATGGACGTGTTTAAGATTACTCAATCAAACTTTAATCAATTCAAATTCAAGACTTGCATGGACAACAATAGTGATTAATGGAGGAAAATAAAAACATTATGCAGAATTCCAAAAAAAAATTAACTTCGGTTTCAACTTCAAACTACACACCTTAATGCTTGAAGAAAACTTATTCTAATGTTGGTTTGTGTGAATTAAAATATGGGAGTTGCTCATGGTAATGATATGCCATCTTTTTGGTCTTCCATTTCTCTGAAGATTTGAGTTGTTCTGCATCTAGTACAACAACCATCGATTCATATAAGTTATTGAGTGATTGGAAGAGAAGTACACTGAACAGAAGATTAGAAACACTCATTCACAAACCACGTAAAACCAGTAAAACAAAAGAAGATTTTGCTCAGCATAGATCATGACCATCCTCATTGGTTCTGCTCATCCGTTAATGAAATTGATTCTAGTGGGCCTTTAATGAAATCCATGAGCAGCACAATAAAATTGAACCCTTTAATGGAAGCGTATGGGTTCTAGAACACACAAACCTCAAGATAGTCCATATAATTTGAATTAAGTATCTTATTGTTATGAGTACAACCAAAGCAGTAGCTCGACATCTCTGAAAAGAAAAGGAAAGAAAAAATCAAAAAGTACATAATCTTAAAATAGTAGTTGTATAAGGGTATAAAAATCCAGCAACTCACTTGAAGGCTCGTCCAAGTTCGAGCTAAGTTGGTTGTCTTGGTCTATCCCCGGCAAAACTTCGTGCACCATATGGGCTACCACCTTTCACTTGCACCATCTGAAAAATCCCAACTTCAAATGTGTATCCAATGGGAGCATAAATTAGTCCATGGTGAACCAACTGAGTGATTGCTCCCAACCTGTATATTTAGAGGTTACCAAATAGGACTAATCAGGTATGAATTCCTACTAAGATGAGATTGATCATGTCACAAATCTCGACTAATCAGGTATGAATTCCTACTAAGATGAGATTGATCATGTCCCAAATCTCGATTAATCACAACGGATCCAATTGTTCCCATTCTTGATTATCCTAGAATGTGAAGTACCCAAAATTAAACGCTCCTGCAAGAAAAAGATTATAATATAATTAACTATAATTATATTCAGAATGCCATTGAATTAGATTGATCTACACAACTAACAATTATCTTTCCAAAAATTCACAATCGACACTACCCATTGATTTCATGATTCATACTATTTTGACATGGGACACTTAATTAGTTTCTTCCGCATTCCGTCCAATGACTTGTTTTAGCACCAAGTACTTTGCTTCCATACATGGTGATAGATTATACTAAACAACACTGAACGCATAAAAATACTTCAAGAGCGCAAAAAGAATACAAAGAGTCAATTAGTAAACATTTTAGCCAAGGGAGTACTCCCTCTTTAATATATCAAAGCCATTAAATTCCCACCTCATCATTAACGTATCCCATCAGACAAATCCATCAAACGTTTGCTTATACACACCTGTTCCTATTTAAGACTCAAATAATTTCTTTTGCACACTACATCAAGAATATACCGTATAACAAAAATGTAGAATAAGCAATTCACCACACACTTAAAGACTAAGGCTATAAATATTTTAATTTCATCACACACAGAGGACTACAATACAATAGTTTACTATACAGTTCCTATAAGTGATTCTGCACAATAATTGGTGCAAGAAATTGTTACTTACTTCATCTTAAATTCATGGTAGCAAGGTAACACGGTGTTTGTTAGTTATAGGGTCGTGAGTGAGTTCGTAGAATGTAAATCAAATCAAAATCATACGTGAAATTCAACATGTATAATCACCAAGAAAGTGAGTGACTAAAAAGTGGATTAACGGGGGTTGATTTACCTGCTGGAAGAGACAATAAAGGCCACAACATCACTATGACATCAGTAAATATAATCACGGAAGGAAAGATGCAAAAAAGATTAGGGGTTAGGTGTTCTTCGCAACTTATACACCGTGTAAATAAATTATCATGCTTCAATTTCTTCTTCCTCCGAAAACAAAATCTAAACCCAAACAATAAACAATTCTCTCGAAGATTATAAAATCAAATTTACAGCCGTAGACATGGAAGTTGTAACCAATTAACAATAGAGATGCAAAATATAGTTTTTTGCGTGGATTATGGGAGGATTTGTATCTTCAGGTTTAGGATCGGTAACTCGAAAAAAATCTGGTCGAAGTGTTTTCAGAGAGGAAGAGGAGCACAGAGAGAGAATGTTATCCGCAAAAATCTGGTCATAAATTTTTAGAGTTATCGACTAATATCAACGACCATGATCATCCATCGACGGCCTCAGAGAGCGGAGAGCACGACCCACCTAACAATACCGCGAGTTTCTCATGACTGAGAGTCCTTTTCATCCGTCTAATGACTACTCCATCCGGAAATTCCCGACCTTCGGATCGGGACTATATTAAACGTGGTCCGTCTGATAGCTTTTGTCATCATAGAGACAAAGGCCATACCTTTTTGTATATTTGCTCATTTAATAGGTTGAAGATATATAAAAAGTCTACAATATATAGTATTTTTTTATTTTTATTTTGTAACGATTCATTAAAAAATAAATACAATTTAGTTAATGTATCCAACTATTTTAAAAAGACTACAATTTAATTAATAAATCAGTTAATATTCGACATTTTTTATTTTTCTTTTCTTGAATTTTTTTTCTACAGGGACAGTCATCTAGTTTTGTTTTCCACCTTCCCCATAGTGGGATCAGTTCTTAAATTGATCAAGTGTTCCTTCAAAGTAAAAGAGTTAGCCTCATTTGGCCACGACCCACAGCCCATGCTTTTAGAAAATCTAGTTATATTATGAAATGCAGACCCTACATTAAGATTAATCGTGATTAGGGACAAATTTTGGTGGAAAAATTTGTTGTCCGTATTACTTTTTTAACGACCGTTTCTATACTAACACAAACATTGGTTTGTCAGATCACAGTTCCCCTGGAATTTGTTAGAGTTAAGAAACGACACAATTAGGAAAACAAATGGATTAAGAAATCTAAACCCATAGATAGAAAGTGATAGAGATCAAAGGTCTAATCACTTAGAAGGTGCATTCTATCAGAAAGAAAAAAATAATTAGAATGCGCATCAATAATGCTTATATCACGCATTGTGAAAATACATCTTTCGCGGGCAAGTTCAGGCCAAGTCTGGAATATCCCCGCATTACTGACAATTATCAGCATTTTCCAGTACAGCCCCTGGCTAGCTTAATTTCTAAGTAATAAAGAGTAGTAATGATGAATTGTATATTGAAAAAAGCCGTCAAATGGGTAAGTGTCGTTAACACATTGGATGGAGTAAGTAAAAAACTATTAAAAACTTGAGGAATCAGTCAATCATTCAATACCATTGTTGAAAATAATTACAGTACGATATTTTTGTGGATTTCTCTGTATCGATCTAACCACGTCTATGGTTAGCTCTCTCTAGAGTCTGGATAGAAACAAAACTTAATAATAGATTCATGGTTCAGAATGCTCTACTGTTTTTGGGTTTTCTTCACACAATGATTTCATGATCGAACTCTTGATTATCTCAGAATTGTTTTCCTCGTTTTCATTCTCAGCAAATGCCCACGCTAGGAAGATCTTGTACTAAAGATATTCAACATAAACTAAACTTTTGCAACCATGATACAGCAATGGGTATAGTAACCTTGGATATAACTCATTACTGACAGAAGCTAAATTGGTTACCAACATGATTATTGTCACTGTCCATCAAGAAAATCTTGATCATAAGCATCTGAGCCATAAGAGCTCAAGCGCATAGATGTGCGTCGCTTGATCAAAATGCAATCTCCCAAGCAGTGGAGTGTCCGACATTCATGACAAAAATAAAATATTTAGGTACTTCCAATTTCTATCGTATAAAATATTTAAGATAAAAAAGAGTTTCAGACCTCCAAAAGTAAAATTTTTTTGATAATATAGTGCGAAGAAGTCAAAACTATTTTCGGATCCTTAAATCTACCCTAGTTCCAGCATTCAGGAAGTATAGTTAAAACCCCAAAAAGAAAATTTAAAATCTACAATTACATTAAAGATGAGTGATCTCATTCATGCATGGGTGTGTCCTCTATAAATATCATCAAGAGACAATATGATAACTCCCAACAATTTTAGCCAACTGAAGTGACAATAAGAGACACAAAAATGCCGCTTAGCTGCCAGCAAACCGTCTTTGTTAATTAATTACCGATGGAGGAATTGGGAAGAGAAGAGTTCTTTCATATCAAATTTTAGTTTTCCAGCTGCAACTTGATATCTCCTCACCATTTTTTTCCTGATTGGGAAGTTTAAGATTAACTTTTCATATCAGTAATATTTGTCATTGAAACCTTACTATAAGTTGTTCAAGAGAAAAACAATCAAGAAAACAAAGGAGATCAAAATACACGGAAAAAAAAAAGGTGATGGTAATACTAAGTAGGGTTTGTACCTTGTTATTTCGTAACCACGCAAGAGTTTGATACAGTTTTCAACTGCACAACCAAACCAAGGAGGCATTAATGGGATCACAAAGTCTTGGCTGGGAATACCGTGGGGACTTTGTGAAGCTTTTTCACAAATATTTGGGATTGCCACCACCCCAGTCCAATTAGTAAAATTCAAGTGAGAACCTGATTTTAGTTCAGTATTTGAGTGTAAATATTCAGCTGAGAATGGCTTTGCTGAAATAATCTTTTCAAGAGAACCCGCAAATATTGATTTCCGACTCAAACAGGTAGTTAAAACACCCAAGAAAACTTCCGCTGTTACCTGCATTGATATTTTAAAAATACTCAACTACAATTGACAATGGGAACGAAATGAAATCTCTATAAAGCAGAATGGAAGTTACGTTTGGGTTAATAGCCCTTGTACATAGGACTTGAACTTATATTCCATCTGAGGGATTCGAACCCATGCTCTACCAGTTGAGCTAAGACAGTAAGCAAAAAAAAATATCTAGTATAACCATAAACTTCTGTATATACAGTAGGACGTGAACATTTCTAATCCAATTTAGACTTCACGTGTTTAATTGATTAAAATGGAGTTCTTTATCTCAAATTTTCGAGGTTCTCTGTTTACTGATTACTCCTGCAATGAGATGGTTCATTTGCATACAACAATAAAACACATTTCACACTTTGTAAGACTATTGAGAAGAACTTCACATGAACCTTGTAAATAGAACTATTGGGTACTTGCATTTTGAAATACAATCACCGTGTTCGTGAAAAAGGTCCTACGTCGTGCTATCGAGTAAGACCATCACGCTTTCCAAATGTTTGCATTCAATATAGAGGGAAGTAAACAGAAATCCATAAACCCTAAGCATTGAAATGCAGTTTCTATGAACCATTCTGAAAATATATATCTAAAACGTTTTACATGAGAGAACAATGGAAATGTGCATGTTCGGAAACTGAAGGTCGTCCTTGTTTCAGTCTGACAATCCCTAAGGTGACGTCGTTGATCTCTTATTCGAAATCTGGTGGTTAACAACTATACATGCACTCTTATGGCCTTTAGGTGTTTGAAATCCAACGGAAGAGAATAACAATAGAGCAGTGGTGTGAGATTCCCTTTACCTATATATGTGTCTAGAGCTACAGCTGAATTCAGGTCCTGATCCCAACAAAGTAAACCACGTTTCACCTTTACAGGGTGTAGTTGATTTTTTCCCTGTCTTGCAAAGTAAGAATGTACAAAAATTAAGTTAGTTAAACCATGCAACTGAAACATATAAGATTTATTTTTTAAAGGAATCAATAAGAAAACTCGTGAAATTTTTTATGGAAAGAGATACTGATAAAATCATAAATAAAGATAACCACCAGAAGAAAGAGACAAATAAATATGGTTAGGCATACGGATAAGAGGTCGTGACTGGTGAGATTAGATTCAGCACAATATGTATATTACGCTGACCGATATATTTGCCGATATTTGGAATTATTGGACAAACGATGGCCTACTAACAACAACTTCCATGCCTGCGGCCTAAACCGGGAAACAAAGAGAGAGGGAGATAGTTTATGGAGGGTTTTAGGGCAGAAGGATAGTGGTGAATTACCTCATTGTGAGCTATGGTGTCTGATTACCATTTGAGCCTAAAAATGGCAACAACTTCCATGCCTACGGCCTAAACCGGGAAACAGAGAGAGAGGGAGATAGTTTATGGAGGGTTTTAGGGCAGAAGGATAGTGGTGAATTACCCACGAAGGGATTTGTAATCATAATTCTGAGTATCCTGCACCGAAAACCAATCACCTACATAAGAACCCAATAATAAGCCCCATTAAGAGTGTTGAGTACTTAGAATTAAGGTTAGTACTGAATTGGGAATCTGCATAACTCGATAATTAAGCTCTCTTTGACACTGCTTTTACCCCCATAATGCGATCGTGGGCCAAACAACTTACACTGGCATATGAGGGTGCTTCCAAGATATTGATAAATAACAGCAGCCAAACATCAACTGAAATAAGATATTCGTAATACTTGGTTAACTTAATAAATTGACATGAAGATATCTCTAGATTCAAAAAATATCTCCAAACCATTAGTTCATAAAGAGCAAATTAACAAAAAACCTAAAGCTAACGAATACCTATTTAGATAATCTGAACTTTTAGATACTTGGTTTAATTTAGAAATTCCATAACTTTCCCACAGTATTCCAGAAACTCAGTAAATTTCGAAGCAAGAACAGGAAAGTAAAATACCTGTGATCTGCTAGGCTGTATCATCTCAGTGAAGGAATTCAATTAAATTTTTATGTAAATGACCATTACACTTGCAGCTTCATCCTTGCATTTAGTAGTATATATCTCCCATTGGCTATCAGGAATTCGCAAAAAATTCGCATCATGGGGTTTATGACTTTACAGAAGGTGTACTTCATCAGTTTCATCCTTGCAATGATGAAGAACCTCCTGTACAATCATAACCTGACCTTCCCACCAGTTTCTGCCACCAACATTTGCTACTGAAGATATTGATGACTTTTTTTTGCCAGTGAAAGCAAGTACATGAGTTTCTTCATCATTATTCTTTTGCGAACCATCCGTGTCATTGTCACCATCTAGAGAGGTTTCATCATAAAATACCAAGCCTTCAGAAGTTTCTTACATCAGGTCCACACGGTAAAGATCATCATCTATCTATCAGTTATTGCATTGATAAGACCTCATTCATAAATAATTTTTCCTTTTGACACGCTTCCTCAAATTTATTCGGTTTGATTCGGGTGATACACGTACAATTGTGGCCATATCAGAAGGTTTGCCAAGTTTAGCTACAATGGGATGAACTGCGAGAGGAGTATACAAAAACATGAGAAGAATTTACAATAAATTGAAGCTACAAAGTCGAACATAGAAAAGGAAGATAAAAAGGCTTCCACAATTACAGGATTGGTCATGGAAATCTCAAAAGTTGAAGCTTGGATCAGCAATTCAGGAACCATTACTAAAACCAAACCCCCAACACTACAACCACTGGCACCATCATACAACTAAAACCTCACGTGTTTGTGGTGATGTTTCGATGATGTGTTGTTGTTGATTTAAGCGGCGTTGTGGTGGTGATCTACAACTGTTTGTTTGATATTGGTGGTGGAGGTGGAGTAGTAGTAAAAAAAAAAAGAGTGAAACACTGGAACTGTGCGACAGATTCAGGGGTGGCAAGGAGTTCCTTCACATCTTTCCTTTCTAGCTATTCACAACCTTAATTTTTGTTCCATTACACCCTATATGTTTCAAATGGAATCAGACAAATACCTGCTCTGGGTGCTCTCACGATTAATAGAAGCAGAATACTACTGATCCCAAGCAGCATATAAGTGTGTTTCATCCTGCAATAACACAAAATAGATACATGAGCATGGTAAGCTAAATTTTGCTGATGCAGTTCCTCAGCCACAAAAGCAGATCAATTCAAACACACCCCACAAATCAAAATCACAACTTTTCGCACATCAAAACCTAAGCCTCTCAAAATTCTCAACTTTTGATCTCCAAAATTATGTGAACTGTAACTACGAATCAATAAAACATTACTAAAAGTAACAAAAAAATAAAATAAATTATCTAACTTCCAATATAAAGAGTGAATCTTCAACCAAAAGTCAGAGAAGATTTCCCACCAAAATTTGAAACAAAAAAGATTCAAAAGTAGTAAAACTTCTCCACCAACAACACTTGAGAATTTTAACCGAAAAAATTCAAAATCCAATTTAGGAATTTAACATTATTGATAAAATACTGATTTAACTCTATTACATTAAAAACAAAAGTTAGCAAACCCAACCTGGAAAAGGACATCTAAGAAGTTTGATAGTCTTAAGAGCCAACTTGTCCAAAACGGTCTTGGGTACACGGTGTTTAAGCAAATCTATTGACACATCAACCTGTAAGTCTCCCATGGCTAACAAAAAGAGCAATTGCATGAATCAATTAAGTGAAAAAAGACGGAACTGAGAATTGCTAGTAAACATAAATTATCAAGCAATCCTGGACAATTAAATATGAAAATCCAAGTCAGAATCAACAATAATTTTCACAAGCTTTCATCAGATAAAGAAGGTTGATAAGCTTAATAAATAAGAAGGCTGATTCGACTATGCTGAAAGAGGTGTATAAGAACCGCATGAACTCAGTGATCCTACATCGTCTATTTCTATATCTTATAACCCAAGAAGTCTTGATATAACATGGGGCTTCTCCATAAAAACCTTCATTTTTTTTATTTTCATCATAGTTTGTTGTAAAAGTTTCACCAGAATAACATTTAAAATAAAATTGTTGTTCAAAATCTAGACATTGCTCTTGTTATTTTCTTCATCCTAATCCACAAACTTCATTAAGATTAATTTAAAAGCAGACCAATTAAGAACAACGGGGTAAACAACAATAATGGTAGACATAATCGAAAAATAACTGAAAGAATAATCCCAAATAGGACTATTGACACAACACATATCGACTTAAGTAAAACTACAAATTGCAAATGAATTGAAGGCGATACTAACCAAGTATAACCATTACAATCCCTTCTTCCTTGTAAGAAGGTTGTATGGACAGCAAAAAATTAACCTCGACACTCGACAATAAGAAATTAGAATCTACCTTGCATAGTCGTGTTTGTTTACATGAAATTAGTCATAAAATCCTTCACCGACGATACTTCCTTCACTTTAACTGGCTCAAGGTTCTTCAGCTTCAAGAAAACACATCATATGAGCCCAGCTGCCCCAATTCAAAGGATTTAGGTTAGATCTAAAATCAGAGAAGAGACTGCAACCTTTTATAGTTAAAAAACAACATCTCTCAAAACTAATCCAGATCCGTTTCATCATAACCCATAACCATCATCAACGACAGCAGCTACTTGTTCTTCCAACTGTAATCTCAACAATAACATCCAGTAAAGATTAGCAAGCCGCAGCAGGTTTGACATACTCATAATTAAAATACCAAAACACCAATTTCTAAGGAATCATTGAATAATAATGATTCCCATGAAAATCTGCATCCTTTATCAGTTGTAATTGATAGCGCCAGCTTCTACACATTCTTTCAACCATTCTCTCAAACATGTTGTATACGCAATGTATGCTAAACACAAAAAAAAAAGAAAAACTCAACTTAATATTATCTCTACACACCTCATCTTCCCCTGCCAATCGAACACACTAATCAACACCAAAATCTACTAATAACACAATACATGCATAGTATTTCAAAACTAAAACATGATTAGGATAACATCTTCATTAAGAGAAAAAGCCAGTATTGGATTTAGATAGAAAAAGAAAATTCAGATAGTAAATTTTCTTAGCTACGTCAGATTCAGATTTGAAGATGATGTTGTGGTTCATTGCATCTTGGTTGTTGTTATGATTGTTCGTAATTAAGAAGAAAAAATATAAATTAATAGAAAATTAATCATGGAAAGGAAGAAAACTGACCTTGAATAGGAGAAAAACCAAAGCCTCTACTTTGTATTGGTTTCAGCACAACAATGGCTGAGACAAAGGGGTTAAACAGAAAATTAAACAGAACCCCTAATCAAAACCTATCAAAAACAAATACAAAATTGAGATATAAACCACTTCAAGCCCTAAATTTAGATTTGCTGAAACACATAGGATGATTAAGCCGGGCTTAAGCGATTTCTCCAACGATCTATAGATTTTTTGCGCGAGAGAAAAAAGCGAATCACTGGCGAAGAAAAAAAAGAAGAAGAAGTAACCCATTCTGGTGCGCTACCATTCTGAGCAGGAAGAAACATTATCTAAATACCCCTACTATGAGGCCCCTTGAAATATACCCTTATCAACTTTACAAATACCCCTAAGCCTAATACATTACTAAAATACCCTTTTTTATATAGTGAATATACAAAACCACCACAACCACTATTTAAAAAAAAAAAAAAAAAAAAAAATATTTTTAATGCCCACACCACTGTCCACCGCCAACCACCACCACTGTCCACCGCCTACCACCACCACCAACGACCACCACCACCACCAACCACCACCACCGACCACCACCACAACTAACAACCACCACCGACGACCAACACCACCGACCACCACCACCACCACCGACCACCGACCACCACCACCACCGACCACCACCACCACCGACCACCACCACCGCCACCACCGTCCACCACCACCACCAAACCACCGCCGCCGCTAACGAACACCACCACTGTCCACTACCACCGCCGCCGCCAACAACCGACACCCACCGCCGCCGCCAACCATCGCCGCCGCCAACCACCATCGCCGCCGCCAACCACCACCACCATGTGGAGTCAACTTCTTGAAGTTGTGTCCATATCGGAGGCAACTAGCTCAAGTTGTCTTCAACAATAAAGAAAGGCAACTAGCACAAAGTTGTCTTCAAAAGTGAAATCAACTAGCCTAAGTTGTCTCCATATATGGAGGCAACTAGCACAAGTTGTCTCCAACAAAAATAAAAATTATACACAAATAAGTGAACCTAGTGTGAATCGAACACACATCATCTGACATATAGTCAGTTGTGCTACCATTGCACCACAGGTTCGCCACCCCATCAGTGTTCAACCAACAATTCAAACAACCACCATACAACACCACACCATCCATCTCTCGCTCACCGCAACTCCAAACACCATTGAGCAACACCACACCATCCATAACATGAGCCAATAACCTCAGTCACTTCCATGCCCCTACTCAAACACCATCGCAACACACAAGCAAGAATAACTTCAATGCCCGGATTCATATTGAGTTCCTTCTCATCTTCTTAAGCATTCATCTACTCTCTTGACTTTAAAGCATGAGCACCAAGAAGACAACCATCGTCAAAGCAACTCAACACAACCCCGTGTTACCATTGCACCACAAATTTGTCACAAATACTCTAAGATATAGGTATAAGATAATTTCCAGATGAACGAATGGACCCAAAAACATAACCAAGTTGCCTCGTAACTGGAATCAACTAGCTCAAGTTGCCTCCAATATGGAATCAACTAGTCAAGTTGCCTCCAAAAGTGAAAGCAACTTTCTCAAGTTGTCTCTAAAAAAGGAAGCAACTAGCTCAAGTTGTCTCCAATAGCGGAAGCAACTTAGTCAACTTGTCTCCCATAGTTTGAGGCATCCAACACAAGTCCACCGCAACAAACACTACTACTAACACAACAAACCACCTCCACTTCATTCAAACACTAACCCCGCTGGTATTGCAATTTCGGTTCCACCATTTCCGATTACCACAAACAATATGCAACTTCATGTCACTATATGTTGCGTTCAAGACCACCATACCCAAGACTCCATATCCTATCCCGGTTCATGTACATTATCATAAAAACCTACCATTGCCTGTACCACCATTGACAACCACCTCCCGCAATTGCATCTTCACCAAGACAACCACCGCAATTGCATCTTCACCAAGATAAAACCACTAGTGACAACCACCGCAATTGCATCTTCACCAAGACAACCATCTTCTCAGCCTTCATAAACCATACCCGACAAGCAACATAATTCCATTTCTAACTCTTGCAACAAAGACCAACCCATTTCTTCATACACCTACTGGACCCATAACTCCATCTTGTAGATCCTCCCTGCAATTTCATACATACCTAGACATCTATAAACATCAAAACACTAATTTCTCTTTCAATCATCAACAATCTAGAGTTTCACCATTTCCATTTCTAACTCTTGCAACAAATCTAAACCAAAAATTACCGTAAATTGAAATCTAAAATCAGATCCATCTCCTAAATCTTCAACGGGTATTAATTTCGCAACTCCTAAATAAATTTAGTGATAAACAAGTTTAAATTAAGAAGAATAACATTTAATTTCCGATCCGATGGAATTTGCAGTGAATAAATTATTTCAACAACATCAATTCCATTACCTCCTCCACTTTCAGATCCATGTCCTTCTCTTAATCTCTACAAAAACCAATCTCTGAAATCCGTCAAAATTATCACCAAATTCTTCAACTGATGTACTCAAATGCAAACCCTAGCTTCTTCTCGATCTCTCGTCATCGGTGGTATATTGCCCTTTGAGTTCAGATTTTTGATGGATCTTGATGGTGATAGATTCGGTGGATTTTGAGGTGGCGGTGGAATCAGAGGTGAAACGATGGGGTTGTTGTTGTTGTTTGTGGTGGTGATTGCCAGAGAGAAAGAGAAGAGAGATAAATGATAACTCACTGAGATGGTGATGATAGAGACGATGGTGGTGTTTATGACGGTGGTTGCGGTGGCGACGGAGATGGTGGTGGCGACGGAAATGGTGGTGGCGACGAAGATGGAGTTTTATAAGAAGAAGAAGAAGAAATAAAGAAGAAGAAGAAATAAAAAAGAAGCTGGAATATAAGAGTTAAAGGTTAAAAATGGAATTATGTTATTTATTTTTCTGTTAATAATTTCAATTCTGCCATTAGGGGTATTTGTAAAGACTCATAAGGGTGTTTGTGCATGACCCATGGATAGTAGGGGCATAAATAACATTCCCACAATTGAAATCTCCGATGCATCGATGACAGGTAAGGAGAAGGAGCGACGGCTACATCTTCTCAGTGTTTTTCTATACACTAATTCGAACGGACGGACGGATCTATCTCTTAAACATCGCAATGATCTCCAAATAGAGAACACATTCGCACGAATTGTGAAACCCGTGTGTCCTTAATAGCCCTCCAATGGAAAAACCAATCCGGAGCTTCCCGACCTTCGGATCAGGGTCCCCATTAAATGATATCCGTCTGATAGCCCTGGCTATCATGGACATAAACCTCATACCTTTTTATAACTATGATTAACCGGACATATGGTTTGACTATGCTACATGGCATGCAAAAAATGGTTCTATAGATCTTGCTATCATAGTACATCAGAAGGCTTTGAAAGATTTGCCTGGCATATAATCTTTCATTGCTTCTTTCTTTCATGTATTTTATTTGCTTTGTTGCTAGTATCAAAATCAGACCCTATACCTTGATAGAATTTGTATGGAAGTATACTATCAAACAAGTCACAATTGATTTAGAAGAACTTAAGTATGTGGAAAGTCTGAAGTACTCATATTTGCTTCTCTTTTGCTGGATTCTGAAGTGCTAAGATATGCCTATGCTGAACTGGAGGAATCCCGTGGATCAATTCAGGTGCAGAGAGAGTCTGACATGCTATGTATATTGTTCTGCTTAGTCGTCTGGTATTTGCCTCTTCGACGTGATTTCTACTTTGTGCAGCCTGCTAAGAAAATATATGAAAGCCTTTTTGGGGATGGGGTCAATGCAAGTGCATTGCCACACATACAAGTAAGCAGCATTTGACTTTCTTAACTGGTGGTGCCATATCTTGGTTTTCCTACTTGTTGCAATGCTCACCTCGTGTTTATTGCTTTGGGTTACAGTTTATCCGTTTTCTGAGAAGAACTGAAGGAGTTGAAGCAGCTCACAAATACTTCTTAGATGCTCGTAAATCTCCAAACTGCAGGTATCATGTCTTTGTTGCTTGGCATTTTGTCTGGACAAGGATCCAAAGGTCATTTGGCATTTGAATTTGCTACTACCCTTGGCATGTTTCTGCAAATATTGCTTTCAGTTATTACACCAGAAACAACCTCTTTCTGTCTAAATGCAGTGCTGGGTTTTGTAGCATTATTTTATATATATAATGAGCGATAGTACTGTGCTGTTCCAGTCTAATTGTTTTGGATGTCATTATAGCTGCAAGTTACATCAAACCCCATGGGGAGTATGTACAAGCTGGTGCATGCCAACTTGTCTGTCTGGAGCACTGTACAGCTGATACACTTGTAATTAGTAGCCTAACCTGAGAATGTGTGGAAGATACAAGCAGGAGAGATAAGGTGGCGAAGTACAACATAGAAAACATCATCTCCATAATGCCAACTTTTTTACTGTACATTATAGGTGCGACCCATACAACTATATGGCTATAGAAACTTAACTACATGGAATGGAAGGGATGCAACTTTTGTGTTATATGAATCTTATTTGGATGTGGATGAATCTTTTTTGTTCGACCCTTAAGCTAATATCTGCAGTTGATGTTGTTGAAAGTTACATTGTTTGGCTAGATTGCCTGGTTATAAGCTGTGGGTATTCATTTGTTGGAGCAGGCTATTCATAGACTATAAAATAAAAACCTTCTCGTACTTTAGCTCCGTTATTATCAACTATTTAGTGTTATGTTCATTTAAACAAGGGATATTGTTGTCTGTGTCTTTGAACAATTTTTTTTCTGTTAAAGAGATGTTTCTTTAAAGGCCCTGTTGACTTTCATTTCGTGTCGCTGCAGGTGGCACATAATGTCTTTGAAGCAGGTTTGAAAAGATTTATGCATGAGCCTGGATACATTCTGGAGTAAGTTAGATATTCTTTTCCTTGTCTTTATTGAGAAGTCGATGAAATTGCAGGTATCCTGCTCTCAAAGGTCTCTCCATTTTGTTTGTTTTTTGGTTGGTGTCACCCCGTAACATGTCTACTGGCACATCTTACACGATACCTATCATAGCATCCCCGAAATCTATTTCCTAACATAAAGTTACAGATATGCAGATTTCTTGTGACGTTTAAATGCTGATAGGAATATTTGTGCTTTATTTGAGAGGCCTTGAATTCGCTCCCACCAGAGGAATCTCTAAAGGTATGATCCTTAAGTTTCATTGTGGACCTTTTGGATGTTCTCTTGCGATGAACTCTCTTTATTTTTCATCTGTGACATGTTACTGTGCGCAAATCAAAAGACTATTTCATTCACCATGAGCTTGTATTTGTGGGTCAATGTTAGTTCTTCATAGGTTCTTGTTCTGTTTATTTGCAGGTCTGGAAGTGGTTTACCCAGTATGTTGAAGGTTTGCCTCCCTCTCATCCATTTTAGCTTAGCCCCTAGGTTTTGGCGGTGACTACAATTTGTTGGTATCAATCCACAGTGTTTTTTTATTCACTATTCATGCATTGACCTTTTCAACTTGTTTTGGTCCAAACAATTCAGTTGTTCAACTGAGTGATTCAAAACCGAAGTAATAAGTAATTTCAAAACTTGCATATAATTGGCACCAAATTGTTTACAGTGTTTGGCTGAATTGGCTGATTAAATTTATTTAAAGGCCTTGGTTATGATCAGTTCGGCTTTATGCAAGTCTCACCCACTATTTATCGATTCAGGTAGAGCAAAGGAGGAAAGAAGCTCTTTCTAGAACAGGTGAAGACGGATCCTCAGCATTCGAGAGTTCTTTGCGTGATGTTGTGTCAAGGTACATCTTTATGGATCTTTGGCCGTGCTCATCTCAAGACCTGGACTATTTGGCACGTCAAGAGGTACGTTATTGGTTTGCGTCTGGTAAATAAATGCTCTTGCTGATTGATGTTGCATATTTTTCTGTTAAACAACGGAAGCTATTAAAATTGATTTGCTCATTATAAATTCCGTACAGTTTTTTTTCTTTCCTTGTCTCGTTTTTTTGGCGAGCTTGATTTTTATGGTTCTCTCAAGGGCCCAAGGCTGAGTATTCAACTTGTTGATTTACCCTTTGCAGTGGCTTGTGAAAAACATCAATAAGAAGGCCGAAAAATCAATTCTATTAAATGGAGTTGGTTCTATTGGTACCAGCATCTCCCTTGCCTTCGACAGCATCATATGTGTTAAGTGTTAGTAGTTTATACATTTTATGCTCTTTTTAGGTGCAGAAAAGGGTTCCGCTGGACTCCTGAATATTGCAAAAACATCTACTACATCTGCTAAAGTTATTTATCCAGATACTTCTCGGATGATTATTTATGACCTCGGGCAAAAACAAGGTACACAGCCAGATATTTACTTTCAGAATTACGGAATTGATTTAAGCACGGGGTAAAACCATGCATTATTGAGAATGCTGTCTCAAAGTTCGGACAATGATTATTGGTTCAAGTTCTGAAAATCTGTTAGTGATGTTTCATGTCAATGTTGGTATTTTTGTACCGATGTTGAAATAACTATATATTCATCCCTGAATGTAGTTTGGCATTGCTGTCATATTTGGCCCGCCTAACAAGTTGTTGCATTTGACACTACAGTACCTGGACTGCCAGCTGCTTCAAACTCAGTGATACCTGCTCCTTCTGCCCCTTTAGCTGGTGGGACTGGAACAACAAAAGCACTAAGTCTAAATGAAATTTTGAAAGTGCTTCCTCTGGCTTTGGTAGCATTTGTAACACACTTTCCCTCCGTTGATGGTACTGCTTAAGCATCTTTGTTTTCCATCCGTTAAATATGACTATTTACTTTGACGCATTTGAAGATTCTCTATACTGTGCCTGCCTTTCGATATTGTTCAAATCCACCTAAGAATGCATCTGTAGAAATCTCTGAGTATGTTGCTGTTATTGGGAGTTGTCTATTTAGCCCTAGTGTTAGAAGGGTCTATTTGACCGCATATTGTAAGAGATAAGGCAATGCTAATGTGATCTCATAATCAGGCCGTATCATAAAACCCATGACTCGTACTGTTGCACAGTTGTGTTGTTCTCTTGCATCCTTGTATTTCTTTAGCCTATTGTGCAGCATTTGAATTATCAATTTGAGTAGAAAAACAAAAGTGGAGTGAAACCTAATGGAGGCTAAGCTGCTTGGTTCTTCGAAAACAGCAGCAGCTTAGAAAAGGGAGATAATTTAAACTCATACCACAGTTAGTAGTTTATTTTTTCTTCTCTTTTTTTTATTGCCTTGTTGCCATGGGGCGCAGGCTGTCAATGATGTCAGGATCAAGTGAAGTAGCTCAAACTTTTGAGGTTTAATTGCTTGTTTATGACAGTTAAGAGCTTTGCATCATTGTTATTTTCAGGGCAACAAGAAGATGAAACCTTAACCCAAAGTGGACCACTTCCAAGTGATCTTTCAAGATTAGACAAATGCAGAAAGCTCCAGGAGTAACCGGCTCACAAACTGCATCGTCATCTGGCGGTGGAAGTGTGTTCTCAGGAGAGCTGTCGGGAAGTACTGAGTGATCGATGTAACTTAAATTGCACACTTTTGACATTCTTAATGTAATCTTCTTTTGTGTGCTCTGTGAATGTAATATAAGTATGCTCTGTAAATGTAATATAATTTTGTATTCAATTTAAGCAATTTAATGCAGGGCGACAAGCCCACCAGAATTGTGTAAAATGGCAATATCCAGCTACGACGACATTAGGATTCCAATAAAACTATATTCACTTCGAGTTTTTGCTCAAACTGAATCACTTAGTATGCCTGCTCGACTCTTATTGTACCTTCTTTTTTCCTTTTACTTCGTCTGACAGTACTTATCAAACAACATTATGTTAGCTAGAGTCTTACAAGCTGTAACTAGTGTTTTACACTTGTAGATTAATCATCAAAGTAGGCAAAGTTTGATTTTTTTTTTTTTTTTTTTTTTTTTTTTTTTTTTGACAATCTCGGTAGAAATGCAAAGAGGAGAGGGGACTACGCTGATGTACATTTCATTTTGTAGGGAGAAAAAAATGAGATCATCTTCAGAAAGTTAATGAATTCCAAAAAAGAAGTGATAACTCTGAATTCAACTTCAACTACAATGCCAAACATGAGAAGTGTATAAAAGCCGAGCCGAAACACAAAATGCATCACCCTTAACTTGGGAGAAAACACACCAACAGACTACAGACTAGGAACGAACCAACAAATGCAGACCCTAGCATTAAACTACCAACACCGACTGAACCCTGCAAGATTTTGATTAACCAAAATGAAAAAAAAAAACACCAGTCTAAGCCAGAAGAAGAATGACGGTACCACCCGAAAAAAAGATCAGAATCTGGAGCTACAAAACTCGAGTTACTAAGTCTGACTACGCTGGCCAGAGATGCAAGTTTTCTTCACCAGCTTTACCATCTTGGGCACACATGTAGACGAGTAGTTGTCAGACACTGCTGGCTTCCTCGTTATTGATCTTGTCAACTTTTTCAATGGGATGCTCTCCTTTTTCTTGTTTTCATTAGTTGACGTACGGAAATCCCTTGAGGTAAGATTATTTTTTTCCTTTGGTGGCTCTTCGTCATTTTTTGAGTTGGACTGTTTAGTCTTCAAGGACGCCATGTTCACACAATTGTCACCTATCCCACAGTCCTTATCAGATCCCTTCCCAAGGCATGAAAATGGAGCACCAGTAGCTATTACTTTTGAATTGCAAGTTGGAGGCAAGCTTTTACCTTCTTTTTTAGTTTCAAGAGTAGGAGGATCAGCAACTAAAGCTTTTTCAGCCTTTGATGCTACAGGAACGACATTTCTTGTGTTGTCATCCTTTTCAGCTCCTGAATTTGACAAGCCAGTGCCAGTTTCACCATCAGAGACCTTACTTGGCATTTTCCTTGAGTCAGCAACATCTTTAGCCTCTGCATGTAGAGAAGCTTCCAGTAACTTACGTTTCAAATCTTTTTCTTTAGGTGGCGTACCTGTAGATTTTTCTCCTCGGATACTGGCAGTTTTCTTCTCCTTCTCCTCCACGGGTTTGACTTCTAAACCAGCACTTCCGGCATGTTCATCAACCAATGGTTTTTCAGCTAAGTTTTCTAGTACAAATGCTTCTTTACTGGGGCCATGCAAAGAATGGACAACAAGAACA
This sequence comes from Papaver armeniacum, assembly GCA_023531295.1. NCBI lineage: Eukaryota > Viridiplantae > Streptophyta > Magnoliopsida > Ranunculales > Papaveraceae > Papaver > Papaver armeniacum. The sequence continues at coordinate 261,410 of JAJJWW010015861.1, forward strand.
TGTTGAGAAGCTTTTACGACAGGCCCTTTGATGTTCTTCGAAACATCTCCAGGTTTCTCCCGAACAACATCCACATGAAGATACCACGTTCCCTTGACTCCATCAAATGCATTTTTCACAGACATGGAGCTTGACAGGTGGTACATACATTTGTTGCGCTCCACCTACAAAAATCAGATTCTGCATTAAAATTACAGGGTCTAAAACAATTATGCGCAATCAATCAATAATTGCACGTACCTTGATTGCCTTAACAAATATCTTGCCATGCCTTGGAAAGCAAATAAGATGATCAAACGATATCTTTTCTGCATAACCAAACCATAATGATGATGTTATTAATGCATCAGTAGTAGGTATCTTAAAAGAAAAATAACTGAGTCATCTGAAAATCTGATTTCAACTGATTAAGTAGATGCGCAAGCCCAGAATTTGTAAAGTAAAATGGCATCTCGGTAACAAGGACATGATCATTAGCGCAAAATTAGTTACAGAATACAAAAAGGCAAAGTAAAATCTAAACTTTTTAATAAAAATTTCAGGCAAAATATAAAAGAGCAACTAACGACTTAGACATAAAGAGAAGCTCAAACAAATAATTTATCGAAACTTGAAAGAAAAAACTTACGCTTCATATTTGAAACGGTATCATTGTCTTTAAACGTCACACACAACCTGGTACCCAAATTAGTGTCTACAAAGACTGAGACATTTGTTGATTCAGTGGTAGAACTCGGTCTCACCATTGTGATTCTAAGGAAAGTTAAAGAGTTACAGAGAGGAAGAGGAGGATGAAGAGAATAATAGGTTTATGCTTAATTATGAGAATAATATTTCCACTTAAAAAATCTACAGAAAGGTAAAAAAATTATATTTGGTTACACGCGGCATGTTGTAAATGGCTCGTTTGGAGGCAGAGGGTAGAAGAAACAGGAAGGGAAAGGCAATGAAGCGTCAAATCTTTTCTAGTGGCTTTTAGGCCGTATGGAAACCTACCATAGCCATTACCGTTTATCGAGATTTAGTTTTGAATGAGTCAAGGCTAAAATATCAATCGGATTTTATGTTACGTGTGCCTTGCTGTTTGGCTGATGTATTAACATTTTCTTGAAAGATATATGCAAGCAGTTTTGATTTGCTTGCTTGTATACCCTGAAAATTATATACTGTTGGAATTACAGCTCCATTAACCCTATAATTAAGACCTAAATATTGTGGAAAACAACCGTATGCTGAAATTAGAACTTAACACTAGTACTAGCATATTCAACAACACACAAAACAGTACCATATGCAATAAGAACACTACATATAGTTCATACTAAAACAGATTATAGTACAAGGAAATAGAAAACACAAGACACTAAACCTTTCATGACTTATTATCAACTTCTATTTCCTCACATTACTTCATGATGGATGAAAACAGATTTTCTTTACAAAAACTCATGAGGCTAGAAGTGAGCCCTAGTCATGCTAGCCACATGTCATTCCAACCTTCCATCATGAGTTGGAGGACACCTCATGGCTACATTGGACAGCTCAGCCTTTGATGAGTGCCAAATAGTGCATATTTATACACCTTTTTATTGGCATTTTACTCATCTTTTGCGCTTAAAAATCAGATATTATCCCAGATTCGTGTTTTCCTTGTTTTCAAGAATAAATATTTATATTAATTAATTTTGTGTTTTTAGGTAATAAATAAAGCTCGGAGAATCGAGGAGCCAAAAGAGCGAAGAATTGGAGTCAAGCATTTATGGAGCGAGATAGCCAAAGCCGCGCGCGAATCGGTTGTAACCCAACAAGGAAGACATGGGCTAGAGCTACCCACGACCCGGATCCGAACCCGCTCATCCCGAGCCGTTGAGATCTCTATCTTCCACATCCAATGGTCGCTGCCTCCACGTGCATCATAGATCATTTGCTCCCGTGCAACACCGAGATCAAGCCAAAACCGCTTACCTCCCCGAGCCGTTCGGATCTCCATCGGCTCCATCCGACGCTCGCTAGGCCATTCCCATCGACTCCGTTGTTCATGCCTCACAGCAAATTGACCAACACCCTATACCCCCATCGACAAACCCTATTCTCTTCATCTCCTTCTCTCACCTTCTTCTCTCCCGTCTCCATCGGAGCGAGCTCTGCTCTTCCTGGACACACCACCTCCATCTCCTCGTCTTCTCGCCACTGACCATTTCTACCACCACCCGTACCGGTCTCGGCCACCAACAACTCCCCGCATAGCCCGCTCCTAGTATTAATTATCTATTACATAGCTTCTCAAACCCTAGAAGCTAAATGATAGATAATTGAAACTAGGGTTAGCCAACAACCAAAGCATGGAGCGCAGGAGACGATTTGACAAGAGAGGAGTGCGATTCAGAGTATGGGTTTGATTTAATTGCTATTTTAAATTTAATTAGGGTTTGTATTTTGGGGATTTCTGTGCATGTATAAATAGCAGTGAGGGGTTTGTGTAGAAACCACGCCTGGATTAGCCAGTGCAGTCAATTAGGTTTAATTTTGTAGTTTAATTTGTTTCAATTATGTGTTAGTTTAATTATCCAGGGTGTTTGATGAAACCCCTGCTCTTATGTTGAGTTCACATGTCTAAATTTGTGTCTTATTGTGCTTAATTAAGAAGAGTAATTTCATGCTGTATGGATTAATTGCATTTGTGATAATTTGTACTGTGATAAGACAAATTATACTAGGAATGAAATAGAGACAACAGTTGAAAAACTCGGTAGGCCTGGAAGATGGGTAAATAAATTGGCCTACGGTGATAACCGCAAGTGCACGGCGTCTATCGGAGACGCGGCAAGTACGGGTCGAACCACAGAGACTTGTGGTGCTCTTATATGATCTAAGACTTCTTCAACTGACTTCAAATGAGTAACAAGGTAACAACAGATGTTGGTGTCGAAGCGACTGAGGTTGAAATGTGACACTAAACTAAGGCAAAGAACAAAGGATTGTAAGGTGCCAGGGTGGTGAATCCACCTCTACTTCCATGCTAAGGCCAAACATACTCTGCTCATGTCTCATACCTCCCTTTGAAGGCCTCAAGTGGAGGAATCCTTTAGCTAACTATCCTAATTCACTCCTAGTATAACTTGTCTTTTCACAGTACAAGTTATCACAAGCTCATTTGGGTTGTAGGCTAACTAATTACTCCTAAGTAATTCAATTGTTGTCTCTATTTCATTCCTAGTATAATTTGTCTTATCACAGTACAAATTATCACAAATGCAATTAATCCGTCTGACATGAAATTACTCTTCTTAATTAAGCACAATAAGACACAAATTTAGACATGTGAACTCAACATAAGAGCAGGGGTTTCATCAAACACCCTGGATAATTAAACTAACACATAATTGAAACAAATTAAACTACAAAATTAAACCTAATTGACTGCACTGGCTAATCCAGGCGTGCCCAAAATCAACTTCTTCTTCATCTATTTATACATGCACAAGAAAATATCCCCAAACCCTAATTCTCAAAATCGAAATAAAAATTAAAATAAACCCATACCCTCTACTCTCTGAATCGCTGTCTTCTCTGCTCTGATTGATGTTTCCTTCCTCTGCTCGAGAAACCCTAACCCTAGTTTTCTCTATATCGATCTTAGCTCCTAGGAAAGAAGCTATGAACTAGGTAGAGAGACGTTAGGGGATGGTGGTTGTGTCTAGTGTCAGGAGGTGATGGAGGTTATATAGGGGTCTTTAGTGTGAGGCGGGTGCATCATTGTTTGATGAGGATAGAGGAGCGAGCGTAGGATCTCGATGACTCCGAAGTGAGGGATGACGCGGCCGTAGGATGAAACTGAGGGCGATCTGAACGGCTCAGGGTGATTTGGAGTGATATGGTGTTGAGCGGAGTATCAAGAGATGATGTGTAAGAGCTGGAGCGACCGTAGGATGTGGATGAGTGAGATCTCAATGGCTTAGGTTGAACGGGCTCTTACACATCATCTCTTGATACTCCGCTCAACACCATATCACTCCAAATCACCCTGAGCCGTTCAGATCGCCCTCAGTTTCATCCTACGGCCGCGTCATCCCTCACTTCGGAGTCATCGAGATCCTACGCTCGCTCCTCTATCCTCATCAAACAATGATGCACCCGCCTCACACTAAAGACCCCTATATAACCTCCATCACCTCCCCGACACCAGACACAACCACCATCCCCTAACGTCTCTACCTAGTTCATAGCTTCTTTCCTAGGAGCTAAGATCGAGATAGAGAAAACTAGGGGTTAGGGTTTCTGAGCAGAGGAAGGAAACATCAATCAGAGCAGAGAAGACAGCGATTCAGAGAGGAGAGGGTATGGGTTTATTTTAATTTTTATTTCGATTTTGAGAATTAGGGTTTGGGGATATTTTCTTGTGCATGTATAAATAGATGAAGAAGAAGTTGATTTTGGGCACGCCTGGATTAGCCAGTGCAGTCAATTAGGTTTAATTTTGTAGTTTAATTTGTTTCAATTATGTGTTAGTTTAATTATCCAGGGTGTTTGATGAAACCCCTGCTCTTATGTTGAGTTCACATGTCTAAATTTGTGTCTTATTGTGCTTAATTAAGAAGAGTAATTTCATGCTGTATGGATTAATTGCATTTGTGATAATTTGTACTGTGATAAGACAAATTATACTAGGAATGAAATAGAGACAAGGTTGAATTACTTAGGAGTAATTAGTTAGCCTACAACCCAAATGAGCTTGTGATAACTTGTACTGTGAAAAGACAAGTTATACTAGGAGTGAATTAGGATAGTTAGCTAAAGGATTCCTCCACTTGAGGCCTTCAAAGGGAGGTATGAGACATGAACAGAGTATGTTTGGCCTTAGCATGGAAGTAGAGGTGGATTCACCACCCGGCACCTTACAATCCTTTGTTCTTTGCCTTAGTTTAGTGTCACATTTCAACCTCGCCGCTTCGACACCAACATCTGCTGTTACCTTGTTACTCATTTGAAGTCAGTTGAAGAAGCCTTAGATCATATAAGAGCACCACAAGTCTCTGTGGTTCGACCCGTACTTGCCGCGTCTCCGATAGACGCCGTGCACTTGCGGTTATCACCGTAGGCCAATTTATTTACCCATCTTCCAGGCCTACCAAGTTTTTGGCGCCGTTGCCGGGGACTTGGCGTGTGCCCTGTGATTTTCGGCTAGACTTAACTGAATTCACTCATCTCTGTACATTCACTTACATTTTTGCTTATAACCTTGTTTTAGTTAGCTGTAATTTTATTGTCTTTCTTTCTTAGTTTTTATTTTATTAGTATTACATTACTTCTATCACCTGTGCATATCATCCCTCCTAGTGCATTCTTGCACCACTTAGCTTAACCTCTATATCTTTGCATCTTGGCATTTGTGCTTCTGTCAGTGCAGCTGTGCATTATAGAGAACTAAATCTCTTTTGTTGAGCCAACAGGTGCTACCTGTGTTGCTACTTGGCTGCTGCTGCTGCTGAGCAACCAAAGAAAGGGAAGCCAAACCAGCCCATTGAAACCAACGAAAAGGCGCAGAACCTGAGGTACCTGCTGAGCTGCTGAGTAAGGCCAAGGAACCTGAGTTACAAAGTTCTGAGCACAACTCAGGTAAGTGACTCCATGCATGACCTGTGAACTAGGTTAAGCTAGCATACACCTTTGTGTGAGCCTTTGAGAATCCTTGAGCAGCCCCTGAAGCTGCAAGTTTGAGCTTAAACTCCAGCCCCTGCGCATGAGCTTGTGCTAGCTACTCTGCTGCCTTAGCCTGAGCAACTTGAGCATGACCCTGTGACATCAGCGAACATCTATTGCTTCGCATGATGATTAGCCTCCATACTAGGTCACCACCTCTCGATTGCTTGCACGATAGACCAATTGCACTTTCGCTAAATCGTGCATCCGTGCATGATCGAAAGTTAGCTAAGTCACATACCCCGAAATTTCTGTGCATTTGTGCATCTTTGTAGCCTTGGTACTGCCATCATCGGTGAGCATAACTCTTTATCAGCCCCTGTAGCTGTGTTTTTAAACTGTGGCAGCCCTTTGCATGTTTAACCTGCCATCACTTGAGCATACCCTGCACACACCCTGAGCATGAGCCATTAGAGCTGCAACCTTGAGAGCCACATGCTCCCTTGCAGCCCCGAAGCTACAAGTTGAGCTACCATCGTGAAGATTTGCCAACTTGATTGACCCTATCTGTGCTCACATGGAAATTGGCCAATCTGTTGCACCTGTGAAGTTGTAAACCTGCATTGAGCTGATCTGGGCTTAGAATTGTGATGTGCTGCACTTTGTTCACTGTGCATCTGCTGACCCAGTAAACCTTGCATACTCTAGGCATACCCCCCGAGCATAGTCTGTTGGTACTCTATGGCATGTTAGGCTTGTGGTAAAGTGCTCAAACCGATCATCTACTTGCTTGTTGTACCGCCCTGAATCTTTGCATACTTTTGACTAGTGAGACCTTAAATAGCATGATTGACTTGTTGAATCTCTTTGAGCCATGATCACATCTTTGAAATTTTGTGCTTCCCCTGTGCTGTGTAGCCACCAGCTGTGCTGAGCTGCTTGTGCTGTACCCCCCTGTGGGCTAGAAGCTGTTAGGTCATTTTGGTTGCCAAGCTGTGCTAAGATTTGCACTTAGGCCTGTGCAAATTGTTGTTTTTGTTTGTTGTGCTGTGTACACCCTAGGCTGTGTTGTGCACCATTTTTGCCTTGCTTTGCGCACAAGACCAGTGCATAAGTTGCACACATAGCCTGACCTGCACACAACCTGTGCAATGAGCAGAACCCAAACATGGGCTGTAAAATAAATCAGCCCACTTAAACCAAGCTGCTGGGCTGTGCACTTTCAACTGAAGCCCAACTGCTGGGCTGAGCTTTCTCACTGGGCTGCACAAGCAACCTGGGCTGTACACACAACTGAGCTGGGCTCACTGCAACCAAACTGAAGCCCAGTTCACCTGGGCTAACACAACCTGGGCTTTGCACTCTGCTGCTGGGCTTAAACTAAACTAAGCCCACATCTGTTAGGCTGTACACACTGTGAACTGGGCTAGCATTACAACCTGGGCTGCCAAACCAAACTGTCAACTGGGCTCAATCCACTTCTGGGCTACACACTTTGCAACAAACCAAAATCCCAACCAAACCAAAGCCCTCTTAAACCAAATCAGCCCATTTAAACCAAATGAAACCCAATAAACCAAACTAAGTCCACTACAACTGGGCTTTGAGTTCAATTTGAGTTATTAAATCATGTCAGGATTTTGTCCGCATCCGGGGATGGAAACAAATCCATTAGAGAGCTTGCTTACGGGCATGCTTCACAAGTATGAAACCCCCATGAGACCATAATGATTTTAGGGCATATTATGAGCCTTCTCGGGGCCATGACGACCTTGAGTACTCATATCCTAACCATCATGAGCACATGTATCGGTCACCACGGTGGGGGAGATGAACAATTTTATACTCCCCGACTCCTTGTTTACAATCACTAATGGAAACTCTCATGGAGCAAAATGCTAGGCTTGAATGAATGCAATACATGACCATCCATATAGCAACATGCATGATCATCCCTTCTCTAGTGAACCATGTGCACAACCATTTAATGATTATTCATATGAAACATGCATACCCACTATTGAAGACTCTCCCTCCATTGAACAATGTCACATGTTCTTAAAGATGAACCTGATTCATTTAGAAAAAAAAGAAGAAGAAGAATGGAAGGCAGTTCATGATAGAATGATTATTGTCCCTAATAAAGAAAATCTTGAAAATAGTGTTTCTCTTCCTACTCATGCAACGAACACTGAATATGAACCTAATCTAGAGGTAAATGAGTATACTAGAAATGCTAATAGGGAAATGCATTTTTGTTATGATGATGATGATGATGAATATGATATGTTAGAAGAGCATGTGTATGCGAGATAATATGATGGAATCTTTTGGTTCGAGACGTTAGGCGTCTCTTACGTGAACCCTATGAATGATACCTCTTCTAACATTTATATATGTGATATGGATTCCGAGCTTGGCTTTGTGAAATTCTTCGGTGAATGTGAGCATGCTTCACAACTTGTTTGTGACTTAGGACAGGATGAATCTTACGTTGACACTAATGTTCTTTTGGATCATGATATTATTGTTGTGTCTCGATTCCCCTGCCCATATCACAATATGTTGCCTGCTCCGATGATTATGACATGGTGATTGATGAATTGTTCTATCTTTGGTGAACATGATTTACCCTCTTCCGACCTTAGGAAAGTGTGTGATGGTACAAATGATTTTAAAAATGAAAACAACCTAGATGTACCTAACCTCTCTCCCGAGTCACAAATTGATACTCCTCCACCCAACCTAGGTGTAGTTTGTCACAAAATTGCAAAACCAACTTTTCTCGAAAATGCCTAACTTAGGCCTAGAGCTTTGTGCTTCCCAAGTCCTCTTGGACTATTTTGCATCAAAGTATAACACTTTTAAAGAGCCACAGTTGGAATGTGTATGTCCACTTTGTTTTTAGCAAAACTCACTTTGAGTTAGACCTTTTTGCATGATGTACCTTTAAAATTGCAAGATTTTGTGCTTTCAAACACACCCGTTCACAAGTTTAGGTTTGGGGAAACTCATTCCCATTTGCAGTCTTACTTGCACTCTCATTTTATATCTGTGTAAGGTTGTTAATGTGTGTACATATTTTCTTGTTGGGTTGATCCTCAACTCTTTAGACTGTTGGTTTATGGTGCATTTTCATTGTATATATCCAGTAGGACTTGTTAAATTTTTCTTTTCTTGATTCGGTTGAGTCTTCTTGCACATATATTATGCTAATCCGATATGATCTCCGTTGAGAATATTGGATTCTATCCTTGACGAATGAAGCTCAACCTTGCTCCCGCCGACATCCGGTAATCTCTTCCCTTTTATCTTATCAAAGCATAGTTCATGATACGTGACTCGTTTAAATTTTTCCTATCTGTGACACATTGCGGACAATGTTTGATTTAGGTTTGGGGGTGCATTTGCATTTAGATTTTTTAGTCTTTTATTTTACCTTTTAATTTTTCAAAAAAAAAAAAAAAAAAAAAATCAAAAATCAAAAATTCAAAAATTCAAAAACTTTTTGCAAATAAAAACCTCCAACTTTTAGAGATTTTAGAGTCACTAGCATGCTTCTAGCTATGTTTACATAGAGAATCTGACCGAAATAACAAGAACTTGGAAGTACCGGAGAACACAATCGGGTTTCTTAGTTGATTAGAGCGTTAAAGTTGGATTTAACCATACCGGAGGGCGAATTAGGTGCTGTTTAGATATTCGGTAGTAGAATTGTGATCACCCATAGTGGAGACTACCCAATTTACATCAAGTGAGGCACCAACCTTCAATTTTTTGCAACTTTCTAGAAAAGTCATTAGAGTGTGTGTCACCGTACGTAAATTAGGGTAGGAATGGTGAGCTACCCAACTTCGCACCAATTTCAGCACTACTTTTGATCTCTTGAGTGCTAGTTTTTGTCAATCATGAGGGTGACGTCTAAAGATGAAAACTCCTTCTAAATACCGATTTGCCGTTAGCATCACTCTCTCTCTCAATCAGCAAGACCCATAGAAACACATCATCGTCAACAAGCGGAGCATCATCAGAATATGGAAAGAAAAATTGATATAGTCCAAGGTTTATGTGCAACAAAGAAAAGAAAATAGGATGAGAATTAATAAAATTTATAAAATCAAGACAATACAAGTGTGGAAAAATTGAGTGATAAAGTCCTTTGTCCATGGAGTTAGTTGTTTCATTATTTGTATTTTTATTTTCACTTATTGTAATGTAAAAAAAAAAAAAAATCAAAAAAAATAAATTATATTGTAGTTTATTTTTGCTACCACCATGGTAAAGAAGAATTTAAAAAGAAAAATCCAAACAACAAGAATTTGAGTAGAAAAGTTAAAAATTGTCAAGTTTGTGAAGTTTAGAAGTTCGTCATCAACATTTGAAGACCGAAGATTGAAGACGTTTCTATGGTTCTTATGAGAGAGTGATATTAATTGCCGATCGGGTGAGAAGTGAGTGAGTACTCCCACCCCTTGCTAATGGTTGATTTCCTTTCTTAGAGATCATCGAGAAAAGATTCTTTTTGTCCACACTTACGTGGAGTCTCAGATTTTATTTCGGAAGGTTATCCTTCTTACCTACAACGTGTGCGGGGATTTCTCTCTTTATTCCTCCCTGCACACATGAGAGACTAAAAAGCGATCTTTTTGAGTGCAATTATCATAAAACCTAATGGTGAGGCGAAGTTGAGACTTATGATCACAATCGAATCCGAATTCTTTCATATGGTATGGTTACTTCTCGCCAGCACTTAAGGATGAGAAGGCGTTCTTTGGTAGTTCTAACTTCCTGTTACTAGCATGCAGAAACTCTATGTCCTCATAGCTTCTAGGATGCTTGAGACTCTTTTACACTCTGAAGTTGGAGAAGGTTTTGTGGGTACACCTCTGGTAAACCCTCACGAGACTACAACTCGTCCACTAGGGACACCTAGGGGTTTAAAGGCTTAGTGCATACGCTAAATGCATTCGAGAACCTGCGACGGGGGTATAGTTAGGATTTCTTATTTTTTGTTTCACTTGAGGACAAGTAAAATTCGGGTTTGGGGTATTTGATGAGTGCCAAATAGTGCATATTTATACACCTTTTTATTGGCATTTTACTCATCTTTTGCGCTTAAAAATCGGATATTATCCCAGATTACGTGTTTTCCTTGTTTTCAAGAATAAATATTTATATTAATTAATTTTGTGTTTTTAGGTAATAAATAAAGCTCGGAGAATCCGAGGAGCCAAAGAGAGAAGAATTGGAGTCAAGCATTTATGGAGCAGATAGCCAAAGTTCGCGCGAATCGGTTGCAACCCAACAAGGAAGACATGGGCTAGAGCTACCCACGACCCGGATCCGAACCCGCTCATCCCGAGCCGTTGAGATCTCTATCTTCCACATCCAATGGCCGTTGCCTCCACGTGCATCATAGATCGCTGCTCCCGTGCAACACCAGATCAAGCCAAAACCGCTTACCTCCCTGAGCCGTTCAGATCTCCATCAGCTCCATCCGACGCTCGCTAGGACATTCCCATCGACTCCCGCTGTTCATGCCTCACAAAGGCAAATTGACCAACACCCTATACCCCCATCGACAAACCCTATTCTCTTCATCTCCTTCTCTCACCTTCTTCTCTCCCGTCTCCATCGGAGCAGAGCTCGCTCTTCCACGCGACACCACCTCCATCTCCTGTCTTCTCGCCATGACCATTTCTACCACCACCCATACCGGTCTTCCCACCAACAACTCCTGCATAGCCCGCTCCTAGTTTTAATTATCTATTACATAGCTTCTCAAACCCTAGAAGCTAAATGATAGATAATTGAAACTAGGTTAGCCAACAACCAAAGCATGGAGCGCAGGAGACGATTTGACAAGAGAGGAGTGCGATTGAGTATGGGTTTGATTTAATTGCTATTTTAAATTTAATTAGGGTTTGTATTTTGGGGATTTCTGTGCATGTATAAATAGCAGTGAGGGGTTTGTGTAGAAACCATGCCTGGGTTAGCCAGTGTATCATTTAGGTTTAATTTGTATTTCTTTGTTATCTGAATCATGTTTTAAGTTCTTTTGCTGGGGTGTTGTTGAAACCCTGGATTTTATGTTGGGTAATCATGTTGATGTTGTTATTGTTATGCTTAATAGAAATAGGAGTTTAATTAGCAAATTGATCAACTTCTCCTGTGATTGGCTGTCTTGTAAGAAGAATGACCAATACTAGGGAGAATTAGATAGAATGGCTACTAAATCCTTCATGTGAGACCTCCATGGAAGAAGAATCAGGTGCTTAATAGGATAGGAATGTTGTGTAGCTAATTATTCTAGGAACCTGTGATAGAGTGTGCCGTAATAAGACACTCTATACTAAGGGGGATTAGGAAGATTAGTTGACACATAATACCTTAGAATCTTCCCTGGAAAGATACAACAACACAACCTCAGTTGAATTGCCTTAGCATAGAGTCTGGAGGTGGAATCAACTATCCTAGCACTCTCCAATTTGTCACATTATTTTCCTTGCCTTAGTTTAGAATCACTAAAACAACTTCAGTCGTTTCTACGACACAAAACATTAGCTCTGTCACTTGTTACAATATCACTTAGAAATCAGTTAAGCATAGCCCTTGATCATACATAGCACCACAAGTCCTTGTGGGATCGACCCGTACTTGCCGCGTCTCCGATAGACGCCGTGCACTTGCGGTATTACAAGTAGGTCATAAAAATATAACACTTCTCGAGGCCTACCAGCCTTGTCATGCTAGTTTCAACCTTATCTAGCATTAACCTTAAACAATACTTAAGTGCATGATTAAACCATAAACATGATTTAAACAAAACAAAGATTAGCTTGTACTAAACATGCATTGTGCAAACCATAAAAAGTCTAACATCTCCCACTTGGTTAAGCAACAAAACTTTTCAGCAACAACAATTTTCAAAATTTTATGTTAGCCGCACACTCAAGTCAAATAACACGCTAGCCTTCGATTATAAAGACCTACACGTCACATTTAAGATGCGTAAGCCATTTCTGCAATCAGTAAACTAGACGGTCTGCTATTCTCAAGTAAAATATTTTATTTTTCAAAACAGAAATCATTTTATTGGATTAGCTTGATGCCAAAACCAAACTGAACTTTAAAGACTTTATTTGGCTTAACCTTATGCCAAAACTGAATTGCACTTGTAACTTTATTGGCTTGGCTTAAAACCATACAAGCAGCACACATACGCTCTTATGCCACCCGCTTTTTCTCCTTATTGATATCCCCATTGTCTTGCTCGAATTAAGCATTATGCTCGTATTCATAATGAGACCAAGAACTTTAGGACATTGATGATGTCGAATGAGAACTATATGTCTCCCACCAGAGACTACTTTATGAGCATATACACCTTAAAAAAATAAGGAAATGAACACGAAGATAAAGCCATAAACATCACATTAACATTAAATTTCAGATGTCACCGCAACATACATAACAAATATGCTTCGTCTTAAACCAAAGATTACTTTATAAGCATATAAACCTTACAACAATAAGAGAATGATGATAAACAAGCTACATACATCACTCTCACTAAATTTCAGATCCAATCACAACGCATACATGCTTATTATCACTTTATATTGCTATTCTAACAAACACATGGATAACAAATCAATAAGCAAGAACAATAACATCATAAACTTAAAACAAAACTCCGTATCATCGCAAATCACCTTTGGGAAGAAAATACGACAAACAATGAGTCTTAATAAGTTTATGACAAATTCTCATATGAAAAGATTTCATTCATATGAGACTTGATTCACATCAAATTTTATAAACATAAAACACCTTGGGCAAGATTCGTGTTTACAATTTTTGAATGAATCAAAACAAACCACCACAATCACATAATTGTCATTAAAATGCTTTCACATACTCTCAAAGCATCACTTTAGCAACACTTAATCGAGTAATGGAAGCTACACACTATTACAAGTTACAATTTTTTTTAAACTGAAAAATTCATACTCAATACTTACAGCAAAACCACCATCTTGAGAAGTACAAAACTGCCACAAATTAATGTGAATATACCTTTATTGTGATGACCTTCTACAACTGCTCCAATACTTGTTGTCCTGATTTTTCAGTCCCACACCATCAAGCATGAAGTACCAAACCACTGTATGTGAGAAAACTACAACCTTGGAAAGAAAACAATCCAAAACCCCAACCTTACAATCACCCTAACTGTTGAATATGTAATAACTAGGTGAAATAGAAGTTGAATGTTGGAATTTCAGCTCCATTAACCCTACAATTAAGACCTAAACATTGTGGAAAACAACCTTATGCTGAAATTAGAACTTAACATTAGTATTAGCATACTCAACAACATACAAAACAGTACCATATGCAGCAAGAACACTACATATAGTTCATACTAAAACAGATTGTAGTACAAGGAAATGGAAAACAGAAGACACTAAACCTTTCATGACTTATTATCAACTTCTATTTCCTCACATTATTTTATGATGGATGAAAACAGATTTTCTTTATAAAACTCATGAGGCTAGAAGTGAGTCCTAGTCATGCTTGTCACATGTCACTACAACCTTTCCATCATGAGTTGGAGGACACTTCATGGATACATTGGATAGCTCATAGGACAAGAGCCTTGTCATGCTAGTTTCAACCTTATCTAGCATTAACCTTAAACATGACTTAAGAGCATGATTAAACCATAAACATGATTTAGACAAAATAGAGATTAGCTTATACTAAACATGCATTAGCTTAGTCTAAACATGATTTGTTTCGCAAACCATAAAAAGTGTAACATATACTAGTTAGAAATCAAAATCTCCTCAGAACTGATCTAGACATCCGCACGTGACGAAAGTGTATGTTTATGACCATTGGTTGTACTTGTATGCTCGTCTGTTCTAGTGGATATTTATAAGTCTATTGAGAAAATAAATGAAATGATTTAGGCTAACCCATAAGTATTGTTGGCGAACTTATGTATAAACTGCAATAAAAAAAATAAGATAAGAAGATAAATACAAAAAAAACTAGATCAAACCAAAATCGAGGAAAGAATTATATCTTATAGTTTTAAGACAAATTCACCCCGTAATGATACTTATGGGTGGGAATTATATAAATGCCCCTCCTTCTCATGAGCTTCAAAAATACCCTTGTTCACTATATTAATACCCCTAATCTAAAAACAAGGAAATTCAATTAGAAGATACTTCCTTTAATACCCCTAATCTATTCGACACTTCTTCTTCTTCTTCTTCATTACTAAAAACCGAAAATCAACTTCTTCATCGTCAACTCCGCCAGTACATCTTGAGTCGCCTCGCCACCACCTCCACCGATCTCGTCATCAATTCTGGCAGCACCTCTTATGCTTCCAAAGCAAATCCATCACAAGCAAAAGAAAGCATCACCACACGATTTAGATCGATTTTCACACGATTGATTCAGAAATCAAGCTTGATAATCATTATCAACTGTTAATATTCCTCTTCTTTTGATGTCTGTTATAGATTTAATGGGTTTAGCTTTTCAATTGAAAGTTCTTCTTCTCAATCGATAGAGTAACAAGCTCGAATTTAAGATCCATCAGCAACCCTAGTTTCAAATAATAGAGGTGAAGGTCGTGGTGGTGGTGAAGTAGGATATCAAATCTCTGTTTAATTAGAAGAAGATGATGGTGGTGGAGGAAGATACTAGATCTACAATGATGGTGGTGGTGAAGGAGGAGGTATGTATTTCAATCTATCAATTGATTATCTTCTTTCACTAGTTTGAGTTTCTTTGGTGGTGGTAGTATGTAGACAAAATCAGTCATGAATATTGTCTTGGTTCAGGTTCGAATGATGAAATAAAATCAGTCTTGAAGATAGTGGTGGTTATGGTTGTTGTGGTGTTGGTGGATATTATGTGTGTTGGTGGTGTTGGTGATGCTGGTGAGGTTAGAACGATGAATTTTGATGATGGAGATTGTGTTGGTTGTGGTTGGAATGATTAATTAAAGTTGTTCATGAAGATAATGGTGATTTTGGTTGTTTGTGGTGTTGGAAATGTTGTACGCTGCTGGCGGTGGTGGTGGTGAGGTTGGACGACAAGTTGTTGAATACTACTCCATCAACTATTTAGGGAGTCAACAACCAATGTTTGTGTATCAACAATAGAAATGGTAGTCAACAACCAATATTTGTGTATCAACAATAGAGATTGATCTTAGTGTAAGGAGTCAACAACAAATATTTGTGTATCAACAATAGAAATTGACCTTAGTTTTAGGGAGTCAACAACCCATGTTTGTGTATCAACAATGGAAAAATGGAATCAACAACCAAATTTGTGTATCAACAATAGAAATTAATCTTAGTGTAAGGAGTCAACAACAAATATTTGTGTATCAACAATAGAAATTGACCTTAGTTTAGGGAGTCAACAACCAATGTTTGTGTATCAACAATGGAAAAATGGAATCAACAACAAATATTTGTGTATCAACAATAGAAATTGACCTTAGTTTTAGGGAGTCAACAACCAATGTTTGTGTATCAACAATGGAAAAATGGAATCAACAACCAAATTTGACAAATATTTTTGAACTTTTGATTTTTTGGATCAACTTCAGTTGTTGACACCTAATATTAATGGTGGCGGTGGCGGAGGCGGCAACAACAGTGGTGGTGGTGTGTGACGGTGGTGGAATATTATTGGTGGTTGTATTTAGTAAGGGGTGGTGGTGGCGGAGTGGTGGTGGCGGAGTGGCGGTGGTGGTGGTGGAGTGGTGGTGGTGGTGGAGTGGTGGTGGCGGCGGTGTTGTTGGTGGTGGTGAAATGGTGCTGCTGGTGGATGTGAAATAATAGGAAAATTTATTTTTTAATGGATAAGATTTTTAAATGGAAAATAATATTGTAAGTGAGGGTATTAAGGTAATCTGTTTTTTAAGGGATAAGGTATTTAAATGATATGGGTATTTATATTGTTGTATAAGGGTATATTTATTGGGTGTCAAAACTAAGGGTATTTAATAAATTTACCCTACTTATGGATTATCAATGTCTTTTTGTATGATACTACGATTTAGATTTCGATGTAGTAGCACTTCAAATTTCGAGAAACAGCAAACCGAAACTTAAAGTGATGAACTCTCTTAATTGATACAAACTTGATGATTTCAATAATAAGCATTAAGATAATTATAGTTTTTCTGATTTCTTTTCCTAAGTTTATGCAGAGTATTTATAAAAATTACCAATACCTTTTCAATGAAGAATCATGATGCTTCACTTCAATGGATATGTCTTTCGAATTCCAATTTGAACTCCATGATGGTTGTGTCTCTTCACGTCTAGTTTTAGGTTTCTTTTAGCTTCAAGATTGAAACTGACTTGACCTAACTGATAGGAAAAATTAATATTAAGCCCGTAACTACTAAAACAACCCAACATACGAATCCACACGGTACTATTCAAAGGATTTGCCATTCATATATACGAAAATTGGATTCAATATTCCAACAATCCATCCATGAATGAAAATTCACCTAATCACAATGAAAATGACAATGCAGATAGACACTAAATATAGTTCAAATGGAAATAAATTACACGGGGATATTTAGCTTTCTCTTTGAAACTTCCTTAGTGAATAACTATCGGGATTACTACTGGGTCAGTGTGCCAAAGGATTTGAACTATCAGTGTTTATTGTAAATCAAGATGATAGCTATCACACTACTTATTTCCTCACCAAGTTGGTTCTCATGGTTGTGTTCATTTCGGTCCTGAACAATTCCCGGAATTCATAAAACACTTTTTATATGAACCTAACCTATCAAAGGTTGTCATGGAAGTGGTCACACTTCTCACTTCATATAGGTGATTTCTTATTACGAGTATCCTGCCATGCCTTATTTGGAATTTCCAAATCTTAGAATCATTAAAAGCATATCCTTAACCAGGAAGCACTTTGTCATTATAAAAATGAGTAGAAATATATATATCTTTATTCATGTTCCCCAATGCTTCGTGTGAATCGTTCTTAATTTTTCTTTTCTAGTTGAACCTAGATCTTGGGATATCCAGTCAACTAGGTTGGGTTTCCATGATTACGATTCGTTAGATGTAGGCTTTAAGGCCATTTCACTTGATGATGTATATACTTTCTCTTTGGACAAACCTTTAGTAAATGGATCCGCTAGGATGTCCTTGGACTTCACATAATCGATCGTAATAATTTAAGTTGAGAGAAATTCTTTTATGGCTTTGTGTCTCTTTTTACATGTTAATATATACTTATCGTTTTATATATCATTCCTTGCTATGCCAATTGCATATTGAATATCACAATGAATACATACTCCAGACACGGGTTTTGCCATATTAGAATATCTTCTAAAAAGTTCTGAAGCCACTCTGCTTCTTTCCCCACTATATATAAAAAAATAATCTCAGATTCCATTGTGTATCTGGTTATACACGTTTGTTTAAAAGATTTCCAAAATACCACTCCTCCACTTATTGTAAATACACACCCACTAGTGGACTTAACATTTTTAGAATCTGATATCCAATTCGCATCGAAGTATCCTTTTAGTGTTGGCGGGTATCTCGTATAATGTAATCCGTAATTAAGGGTATACCTCAAGTATTTTAATACTCGTATTATATCCTTCCAATTGTCTTTTCGTGGATTACTCGTAAATCTGCTTAATTTGAACCTTAGTATCATGATAATTAGACCAACTGGTTATTTTAGTAATTTCTTATTAGTTGAGGGGTAGCTTAGGTATCCTTTTTTGAGTTGATTTATAGCATTATAAGCTGTGTTTGTTGTAAGGAGTCGATATGAAAAATAATAAGAAAAACTATCTTTTCTCTCCCAAACTTCTGCTCTCCCCAATCCAATCTCTATCCTTAGAGATTCAGAGATGTTTCTGTGCTAATTTGTAGTGTAGATCACTACAATTGGTAGCACTCTTTCCTGAGTGATCTGGTTATAATGGAGAATCAAAAAGAATTTGATGAGCTAGCTAAGAAGGTTGATTCTCTTATGAGTATTCAAAATAACTTAGTTAGGAAATATAAGAATAACTACAACAATACATCACCATAGTTTATCACCAACATTAAGAATTTATCTGCTAAATTGAAGGATGTACAGGATCGTTTGAGCAAAGTGAAAGTGGATGAAGGCTTGCCGGAACCCTCAATTGGATTCACACCCAAAATCGGTGTCGATTTGGAAGTAATTCCTATTGAGCCTAAACCAGTAAGTGACTTCACCCCCCCCCCCCCCATTTTTCAATTTCTACAGATTCAAATCTAGCAGGTGAAGGTAATTATAGATCTATCAAAACACAATTCTCGTTCTGGGATGAAGCTAGTTTTGAAGTTGAAGTTCAGGAACGCAATGGGAATTCAACGTTTCTGGACTATCAAGAAGGTAAAACTTTCAGTCCTGATACTAATTTTGTGGTGGATTTTCAAAGTAAAAGAGCTGGACCCCCTGAGGTAAATGATTTCAGTGCGTTAAATCTGAACTTTAATGATGAACTTCAGCAATTTGAAGATTGGAAGTTTGTCTCTGTTGAAAACCTTAATCAATTTGTTTCTTACCTATTCAAGGCATTCAAGGTGTTTTCCAGCTTACGTATATCTCCAATTACGTCTGAATGTATTGTATTGCTTAATTTTGATTTTTTTTGAGTCATATTTGATCGGGGAAGAGAGTTTGAAGTTATTAAAATGTATTTTTACTATGTTGTGGGTAATTATGCAATCAATTATGAGCTTGTTCTTCGACAGGGTTACAAACTAGTTTCAAGGTTTATGAATTCAGTTGTATTTGTGAGGGTTAAGGGTGAGCACAATTGTTATGCTAGTAATATGTTTGTTAAAAATGGTGATTGTGTTGATGCTAGCAAGCTGGCTGATAAAAGAACACAAAAAGATAATATTCTTTGGATAGTCTTCAGTCTTTTGATACTTCAAGTGACAAGGGAAATTGAGTATGTTATTGCACAGAGAATGCTTGATCAAGGGCTGGCTAGAGACATCAGTTTTCTGACTCAAATGGGACAAGTTCGGGAAGTTCTTGTTACATCAACTTCAAATTCAAGTCAGAATCTACTGGAGTGCACGAGCATAAGAGCGGGTGGGTTATTTCTTATGTGTGCAAGAAGTGAAAAATGTCTCTGTGACATCCCGGTTCTTGCTAGAATGTTATTTGATCGAGGGAATTTGTTTGAATCTATCAAAAGGTATTCTCATTACATTAGAAACAGTTCTTACTTCAGTCATATACTTACTTCTGGGTTGACTTTTATTTCTGGGTCGAATTTAATGCAAAATTACAATGCAAATGTTGCTCGTAATTTGTTTCCAGAACCTGGTTATGGTTTAAAATTGTTAATTGCGAAGTCGAATATATTTTTGTTTGTTATGGTCTGGAAAGATGTTAGTAAGGTTCGACTACTTGTGTGGAAGGAAGTACTCGGGGAGTTCCCTCACCTGGTTTTCTTATTAGAACTTGCATTCACCTTGTTCATTGCTGGTTATATGAGTGGTATGAGTAATGTTTGGATTTTCATTGAGCCATCTGGAGTAACTAGCTGTAGGGTTTGTGGTGGCGATGGATGGTGTTTTGGCTGGAAAGAATTCGTCACAAGAATGGTGAAAATCAAAGAGATGCTTATAAATCTTAATACTGAGGTTAGAAATGGAGTTCACAAGTGGTTGAAGGGAAAGCTTAAAGATTGGCCAACTGATAACAGTGGAGCTCTCTGTGCTGGATTATTTCGAGTTAAGAAACTAGAAACTACAACAATTCTGAACTACTTTATGTGTAGCATTCTCAACTTATTTATTTCCCGACAGTACTTTTCTTACTACTTTATGTATGGCATTCTCAGCTTGGTTATCTCTCGACAGTACTTTCCTTATCATAATCGAGTATTCTGTTGTACTGGAATATATGAATGGATAGTGAGAATAATCCAGAGAAGGTCTATAGAAGCTAATGGAAATTTTGTGATGATGCCAGATTATATGATCTTTTCACTCAAATGCATATAAAAATTCTTGGAGATCGAAGTTGGAGCTCTTCAGATTTTGTAGCAAATTTTTTCTTAGACATGTACGTACTTATGGACGAATAAGAATGACACCACTGACAAGTGCAGGCCCTAGCCACATGACTCAATTCTTGCCAGAGATTGTAGGTTCTTTCCAAGTCTTGATTGGAAGCAATTATTCCTTACTACAGGTAGAAGGGGCAAGCATGTTGTGCTGGCAGCTAAACATTTTCGGATGGTTGCAGGTAGTGGTATAATGTCTACAGTTGAAGTGTTTGAGAACACTCATGAGCTTATTGATCAAATGTTTGGTAATTGTAAAAAGAATTTCAGATGTAATAAATGGAATTTTAACGTGCAGCTAAGATGTGGTTTACTTATTAGGGGTATGCTCATTTTGGTTACTTCCCAACAGCCTCTCCCTTGCGACAGTCAAATGTTAGCATGGTGGTTATGGGATAAGATGAATTATAACATAGTAGAATTGAGTGAATGGGGAATGGAATTCCAGAACAGACTCATAAAGGTTAATGGATCTGTTCATAGTGTTCTACTTCTACATCAAAATATTGGATTAAAAGTGTTTTCGTCTGTTGTTTTAAGATCTTTAGCTGCTATGGGAGGGATTGGATCAGTTTCCTTTTGCTCGACTACAATAGATGTTAGAAGTGAAATTAAACTGCAAGGCAGTATATTGGAGTGTGGGATTCCTCCTTATCTTTATTCGTGTTATTATCACTGATACAGGTGTATCCGTACTCCTTTAGGGAACTTAATTAACCTCAAGCTAAGTGATCGCTGTCGTATGTGTCAAAAATAATTTCACTTTCCTAAAGTATGTGATAAGAAAGAGTTCGTATCCACAGAGAGGCGATTGTAGTTATTTCGTAATCAATTTCTTAAAGTAACCAATTGGGGGGATTTCTTATTTCTATTTAAACAATAAAAACAAATTAAAAGCAAAGTAAATTGTAGAAAGTAATCAATGGAGAGAGATATTGGTCAAGGAATTCATCTTCAATCTTAGACATGTGCTTGCATATATGAATAGAATTACGATTTAATCTCTTGTGTTATCAAAAGCCTAGAGAATCAAGAAAGCAAGATAATCTATTAATTTCTCAAGTTCATCAACACACACATTAGGGCTGCATATGTGAATTCTACCTAAAGAATAACCTAACGCCTTGCGCTAATCAAGTTCAATTCCTAGGAGCATTAAGTTTCAGAAATAGGCTAATCAATGCAATTGTCATGCGTTGCGCAAAACAATTCGGACAATGGTCAAACTCTACATATGATTACAAGAGTGTATCACTACAAACCGTAAACATATCATGCTACTTGTATTCAAGGTTATCGCTTGATGAAAAACCCTAAAATAGCTATGGACTAAGATGCAAGTTCAATTAATTGGCCACTTAACTAATCAAACACCATAATCCTATCACAATACTTCAATCATGTGATCATAAAAACCGCAGAGAATTGAACGATAAACAAGAGAAAACTAATACATAAAGCACACACAAGTTTTAGAAATCGGACTACATCCTTAACCAATAATAGAGAATTTAGCTACTCATAGCTATCGAGTTCATCACAAAAATATAGGTTCAATTAAAGAAGAAGATGAACAAAAGCAAACCCTAGTTGTGTAACCAAAAACGGCTCTCCAAAGTTCCAAGAATAAGATATGAGATGAGATGCCTTCCAAAAGTTGTAGAATTCCTCTTTTTATAGCCTTTCTCTCCTTCCAAAATTAGGTCAATCCTTCAAAGTCCATTAGATGAAAGTCCACCAAGTCCACGAGAGAGAGAAACCCGTGTAGAAAATACGTCCAAAAATCGTCGCCGGAAAACTGGTATTGTGGCCGGAAATCGGCTCCGGTGACCGGCAAAGTCCGCCCGGTCACCGGTCAACGGGTCGGATCGGATCAAATCGGTCGGTCAACGGGTCAGCTCGGAGTCAGACCGAGTCACTGTCTGAGTATGGGCTGAGTTAGGACGAGTTAGCCCCAAGTCAGACTCAGCTGAGCTGAGTGACTTTGTCCTGAGCCAGTTGCATTGGCCAAAAGGGCTAAGTAGCACAATCATTGTGCTTCAGAGCCATGATGGCTGCCTTCCCTTAACTTCAAGACTACATCTACACAGCACCAACTCCATTGAAATAGACAACAGTCACTGGCAAATCTTCCCTGAATTGCACCACCAGTTCTAAATATCAACAACAGCCACTGTCTCAGCCTTGCGGTGCCAATACCAGCAACAACAACACCTGCAATACAGCCTTCACTCCAGTCATCACCACGATTACCCATTAGCTCCATCTGCTTCAATAACAGCCCATTCTCATCCTTATACTTCATTCTATGACTCCGGCTAGAGCTAACACCTGCAGTTTTCCTGCAAACTCACACAAACTAGCCAGCCTCACCAAACAACACCAACAGCCCCACTTGCCTGCAGTGCT
The DNA here is from genome assembly GCA_023531295.1 of Papaver armeniacum. Taxonomy (NCBI): domain Eukaryota; kingdom Viridiplantae; phylum Streptophyta; class Magnoliopsida; order Ranunculales; family Papaveraceae; genus Papaver; species Papaver armeniacum. Next base: position 284,616 of record JAJJWW010015861.1, read on the forward strand.
TGCTTGCTAGTCTAGTCTGCAGTTTGAACAACATAGCACACACACAGACCAATACATCCAAGAACAACCATTTCAATTCCCATCACAAACCACAGACATTAGTTCCTTAAGCCACCTGCAATTCCTTTGCATCCAACTCCTAGCCAACCTGCCTGTGCACAATTCCCTTGTACAATTCAGTCCACCCTTTCTAACCTAGCCATTGCATAACCAATTCTCGCCTTGCTCCACCAATGGACAACATCAGATTCATAGCCACTGTCAGCCAACATACATAGCAAAGCCCATACTATTCTCTTGTACCCAATTCTCCATCTGCTGCAGCACAACCACAATAGCAGCGGCTCATTACTCCCCTGAAACAATCACCAGACTGCAGCGGCAACAGCATTGAGCATCCCCAGCTTCACCACAAGGCCTAGACCCATTGTAATCTCGATTTGCAATTTCCATAATCACCAACTCCAAATGCTCACTACCTCCATCAGCATCATCAAACCCGGCAGCTACCACCTTCTCCGCATTCAACAACAGACACGTAAACATTGCTTGCTCCAGCCTTCTTGCCCCCGAGCCACCAACAAGCTCCACCGCATCCACGCATATGAGCTCAAGCTCAGCCCAGCTCGGTTCCTTGCCTCTCGCCATCTCTCGTGCACCTGCACTGGGTTCTAACTCCACAAACAAATGCAACTTCCTAGAATCTGTAGTCCTCATCTCAGTGGCCACCACTGCTGTGTGCCCATTACAGCAGCTGTAAGTTCTTCTCCAGTAATTCAATGTATCACCAGGTTCTTCACTTCCACCTGACACCAGATTCATCACCGGTTGGCTATTGCAATCTGGTAGGCCTCTAAAGGTGTTTATATTTATGACCTACATGTTATAATCCGCAAGTGCACGGCGTCTATCGGAGACGCGGCAAGTACGGGTCGATCCCACAAGGACTTGTGGTGCTCTGATATTGATCTAAGGCCGCTTAACCGAGTTCTAAATGACAATGTGACAAAGATATATTTTTGTTGCCGAAACGGCTGATTTTTAGTTATGAACCTAAACTAAGGTATAAAACAGAGATAGAAAGTATGCTAAGGTCTGCAAATCCACCTCTGACCCTATTGTGATTTCAACTAAGTTAAATGTCTAGTTCCTATAGTAGCTAAGGGCAGTGTGTCAATTCTGCCACTTAACTAAGGAGTTTCACCTTGTGATAACTCAAATATCAGCTAAATTGCTAACCTAGAGTACTGGTTGTCTAATGAAGCACAACCAGTCAATAGTATTAGTTCTACTAATAGAAACAGAGCTGAAATACACCCAACTCAGTTTAAACCTAACTAAAAGGTGCATCCATGGCGTTGGCATGCCTTTGTGAGAGAAAAGTGTTGAGGTATTTAAAATTGAAGCTATCTAATTCATTGAGCATTCAAGATAAATTTAACAGAGTTTAAGCACAAATTGGAATCAGGGTTTCATTGAAACCCTAACACTAAATTAAAACAACAAAAACAGAAATTGAAACTAAGTGACAGCACTGGCTAATCCAGGCGTGCCTAAAATCATCATCCCCTGTTTCTATTTATACATGCACTCAAACCCTAAAACAGAACCCTAATAATTCAAAAATCGCAATTAATTGAAAAAACAGTTCAACCCATACTCTGATTCTGCTTTCCCCTTGCTTGTGCGGCTGTCAGAGCTCCATGCGTTGATTGGTTGGTGAAACCCTAGCTTTAATTATCTCTAAATTAGCCTCTAGGGTTAGAGAGAGGCTAAGAGAGAGATAACTGAAGCTAGAGAGGAGGGAAGGTGGCTGCGGTAGCTGTGGAGGGTGATGGTGACAGAAGAGGGATGGTGGTGATGATGGCGGAGGTGGTTCTGCAGAGTGGTTAGGGTGGTGTCGGCAGAGCAGAGGTGACAGAAGAGAGAAGAGGAGAAGGGAAATGATTTTAGGGTTATGATTTGGCTGTATATATAGGTGGTGTGGTGTTGAGCGGTACATCGAAGTTTGATGAAAAGCCTCGAGCGTAGGATGAAGATAATGGAGATCTGACGGCTGAGAGAGGTAGCCGGTCTCGGTAGTTTGTTGTGGGGCGGAGACATCAAGCTTTGATGAGACTGATGGAGCGAGCGTCGGATTGGTTGGAGAAGATCTTAACGGCTGAGGGAGGTAGCCGGTTTTTGGAGTGATTTGGTGTTGCGCGAGTGCATCGAGGGTTGATGTATAGCGATTGAGCGACCGTAGGATGCAGCCAGGCGAGATCTCGATGGCTCAGAGTGAGCGGGCTCGGATCCGGGTCGTGGGTAACTCTAGCCCATGTCTTCCTTGTTGGGTTGCAAGCCCCATTGTCGCGGGCTTTGGCTATCTGCTCCATAGATGCTCGACTCCAATTCTTCGCTCTTTTGGCTCCTCAGTTTCTCCGGACTTTATGTAGTACCTAAAAATACAAAATTAATTAATACAAATATTTATTCTTGAAAACAAAGAAAATACAGAATCTGGGATAATATCTGATTCTTGAGCACAAAAGATGAGTAAAATGCCAATAAAAAGGTGTATAAATATGCACTATTTGGCACTCATCAAATACCCCCAAACCTGAATTTTACTTGTCCTCAAGTGAAACAGAGAAAATAAGAAATCCTAACTATACCCCTGTCGCAGTCTCTCGAATGCATTTAGCGTATGCACTAAGCCTTTAAACCCCTAGGTGTCCCTAGTGGACGAGTTGTAGTCTCGTGAGGGTTTACAAGAGGTGTACCCACAAAACCTTCTCCAACTTCGAGTGTAAAGAGTCTCAAGCATCCTAGAAGCTATGAGGACATAGAGTTTCCGCATGCTAGTAACGAAGTTAGAACTATCGAAGAACGCATTCTCATCCTTAAGTGCTTGAGCGAGAAGTAACCATACCATATGAAAGAATTCGGATTCGATTGTGATCATAAGTCTCAACTTCTGCCTCACCATTAGGGTTTTATGATAATTGCACTCAAAAAGATCACTTTTTTAGTCTCTCATGTGTGCAGGCAGGAATAAAGAGAGAAATCCTGCACACGTTGTAGGTAAGAAGGATAACCTTCCGAAATAAAATGGAGACTCCACGTGTGAAGTGTGGACAAAAAGAATCTTTTTCTGATGATCTCTAAGAAAGGAAATCAACCATTAGCAAGGGTGGGAGTACTCACTTCCTTTTCACCCGATCAGCAATTAACATCATTCTCTCATAGAAACCATAGAAACGTCTTCACTCTTCGGTCTTCGGTCTTCAAATGTCGATGACGAACTTCTGAACTTCATAAAAACTTGAATTTTTTGATAATAATTATTTTTTTTTTTTTTTTTTTTTTTTTTTTTTTACTAGACTTGGAAAATAAAATTAAAAAATTTTTTTTTTTTTTTTTTTTTTTTTTTTAACATGAAACAATAAAACAATACAACTCAAATTTTTCACAAACTTCATCTATTCTCATCTTTATTTTCTTTGTTGCACGTAAACCTTGGACTATATCAATTTTTCTTTCGATATTCTGATTCTGCTCCTTTGCTGACGATGACGTGTTTCTATGGGTCTTGCTGATTGAGAGAGAGAGTGATGCTAACTACAAATCGGTATTTAGAAGGAGTTTTCATCTTTAGACGTCACCCTCATGATTGACAAAAACTTGCACTCAAGAGATCAAAAGTAGTCTTTGAAATTGGTGCGAAGTTGGGTAGCTCACCATTCTACCCGGAATTGATGTACGGTGACACACACTCTAATGACTTTTCTAGAAAGTTGCAAAAAATTGAAGGTTGGTGCCTCACTTGATGTAAAATGGGTAGTCTCCACTATGGGTGATCACAATTCTACTACCGAATATCTAAACAAAGACCTAATTCGCCCTCAGGTGATGGTTAAATCCAACTTTAACGCTCTAATCAACTAAGAAACCCGATTGCGTTTTCGGTACTTCCAAGTTAAATTATTTGGTCGAATCTCTATGTAAACATAGCTAGAAGCATGCTAGTGACTCTAAAATCTCTAAAGTTGGAGGTTTTTACAAAAGAGTTTTGATTTTTTTTTTTTTTTTTTTTTTTTTTTTTTTTTTTTTTTTTTCAAAATAAAAGGTGAAATAAAAGATTAAAAACTCTAAATGCAAATCACACCCCCAAACCTAAATCAAACATTGTCCTCAATGTGTCAACAGATAGGAAAAATTAAACAGTCACATACCATGAGAACTATGCTGAAAAGATAAAAGGGAAGAGATTACCGGTTTGTCGGCGGGAGCAAGGTTGAGCTTCATTCGTCAAGGCTAGAATCCAATATTCTCAACGGAGATCATATCGGATTAGCATAATATATGTGCAAGAAGACTCAACCGAATCAAGAAAGAAAAAAATTAACAAGTCCTACAAAAATTTACTAACAGTCTAAAGAGTTGAGGGTCAACCCAATAGAAAATATGTACAAACATTAACAAAAATAACAAGAAAATGGGCTTTGGTTTGTTTGGGATTTGGTTTGAATGGGCATTTTGGTTTATATGGGTTTTTTGGTTTGTTGGGAAAGTACAGCCCATTTGATGTTAAACAGCCCAACAGAATATGGGCTCAATGGGATTCATTTGGTTTTGTTGGGAGCTTTGGCCCAGGTTATGAAAATGCACAGCCCAGAGGTAGAGCCCAGATGCACAGTAAGGCTTGACAGCCCAGGTTGGGTCGAGTTGGGCTCGGTTTGGTTATGTGCCCAGCCCAACAGATGTGGGTCTTGGTCTTCAGCCCAGCAATTTGATTGTGGGCTTCGGTTATGCAGAGTGCAAGCCCAGTGGTTGGGCTTGCAGTTGTTGAGCTTAGCTTGGCAGGGTTTATAGCCTAAAGGGAGTTTAGTCAAGTTTGATCAGAGCCAGCAGCTGGTGAAAAACAGCACAAGATAATCAAAACTCACACTCAATGACTCTTGATTTCTCAAGACTTAGCACACAGCAATTCTTGAAATTGCTGGCAGAGATTGCACAGCATGTGCAGGCCAGGTTGACACAGCACAGGTAATTTGCTGTAAAATTTTGCACAGCACAAGAAAACAACAAGTTCACACACAATGACACAGCTCAAGGTGCTTATAGAAATCAACACAGGGAGTCACCAGCTCACAAAAGAACAGCACTGCTCAGTTTAGTAGTGCTCAGCAGCACAAACTCAGTTTAGTCGCACAGGGCAAATGGAGTTTACAGTCTTTGCAGGTTGAGCTCAAAACTCGGGGCTTATGCACAAGTCACAACAGATGCACTATCACAGGGTACTTGTTACAACATGCTCTTGGTATTCTCAGGTCAAGTACACGGCTTGCAGCTTCAGGGGCTTGCAAGTAAGCACAGATGCACCAGAATATGCTCAGGCTAAAAACAAAAACTCAAATACATACAGCTAAGCACAGATGCACATAGTTCTCAAGCCATACAAGGTCAGCACAAGGTGGTTTCACACAGGCTCACTGTATAACACCTGAGCATCAACTATCTCAGTTGACCTCACTTGTGTTGACCAACACCGTGTTATCAAAGCCCAACCTCACGGCTACGGGGCTGCTTGGCAAGGGGTCTAATGCAACAGGTGAGTGAGGTCAGGGGCTAGCATGAGCAGGGTCAGGTGAGTGAGGTCAGGTGCTAGCATGAGCAGGGTCGGGTGAGTTACAGCACAACACAAATTGTAGCCTTGCAACACAGCACACAGCTCACAGCGCACAGCACAATTTTAACAGGGCAGCTCAACACTTATGAGACTAGAAAGAAAGCTAGGTTATCAGGTTGCAGTGCAGCTAACTTGGGCTTCCAAGTTGTGACCCAGCTCAACTCCAAGCTTCAGGGGCTGGAGTTTAAGCTCAGTATGCTAGTTTAACCTAGTTCACAGGCTATGTATGGAGTCACTTACCTGAATTGTGCTCAGAGTTTTGTGACTCAGGCCCCTTGCGCTTTTTCTCCCACTCCTTGGGCTTGCTCAGCAGCACAGCAAGCACAAGAGCAAGTTCAACAGGTTCAGGTCTTGGTTGCTCAGCAGCGGCAACAGCCAAGCATCAGCAGCACAGGTAGAATGCACCTGCAGCTCAACAAAGAATTCAGTTCCCAGATTTGCACAGTTATGCACTGAGATGCAAATGATATGCAAATGATATGCACTGAGATGCAAAGATGCAAATGACAGATGAAGTTAGACTACTATGCAAATGATGTGACGCAAATGACGGGTGAGAGAGACTAGTATTTACTGACTATGGATAAAGCGGTGAGAATGGAGTGATACAAGTTCTGACTACTAAGGCAGAGATGTAAAAAGGTGCGAGAAAAACAAAATCTTTGCTGAGTTACAATCAGCTGAGTTAAACTAAACTAAACTACAGCTAGAGTGTTATATGCTTATCTTACAGATGCACAAATTAGGCTACAAGATGATGCAAACTAACTAAGGAAGAACTAGGCTAACAGCAACAAATCATGAGGCAATGATGCAGGGTGGAAATGTACAGGGCAGAATTACAATGCAGGCTAATAAAGTTACAATGCTAAGTTACATATGAAATATCATGGAAATAAGACACATATATACAGGGAATATTGAAAGACAATGATGCAAGTATATACAGGGATGCACATTCAGTGAAGCAAGGCAAAGATCGAAACAAGGCACACGCCAAGTCCCCGGCAGCGGCGCCAAAAACTTGGTAGGCCTCTAAAGGTGTTTATATTTATGACCTACATGTTATAATCCGCAAGTGCACGGCGTCTATCGGAGACGCGGCAAGTACGGGTCGATCCCACAAGGACTTGTGGTGCTCTGATATTGATCTAAGGCTGCTTCAACTGAGTTCTAAATGACAATGTGACAGCATATATTTTTGTTGCCGAAACGGCTGATTTTTAGTTATGAACCTAAACTAAGGTATAAAACAGAGATAGAAAGTATGCTAAGGTCTGCAAATCCACCTCTGACCCTATTGTGATTTCAACTAAGTTAAATGTCTAGTTCCTATAGTAGCTAAGGGCAGTGTGTCAATTCTGCCACTTAACTAAGGAGTTTCACCTTGTGATAACTCAAATATCAGCTAAATTGCTAACCTAGAGTACTGGTTGTCTAATGAAGCACAACCAGTCAATAGTATTAGTTCTACTAATAGAAACAGAGCTGAAATACACCCAACTCAGTTTAAACCTAACTACAGTGCATCCATGGCGTTGGCATGCACTGTGAGAGAAAAGTGTTGAGGTATTTAAAATTGAAGCTATCTAATTCATTGAGCATTCAAGATAAATTTAACAGAGTTTAAGCACAAATTGGAATCAGGGTTTCATTGAAACCCTAACACTAAATTAAAACAACAAAAACAGAAATTGAAACTAAGTGACAGCACTGGCTAATCCAGGCGTGCCTAAAATCATCATCCCCTGTTTCTATTTATACATGCACTCAAACCCTAAAACAGCAACCCTAATAATTCAAAAATCGCAATTAATTGAAAAACAGTTCAACCCATACTCTGATTCTGCTTTCCCCTTGCTTGTGCGGCTGTCAGAGCTCCATGCGTTGATTGGTTGGTGAAACCCTAGCTTTAATTATCTCTAAATTAGCCTCTAGGGTTAGAGAGAGGCTAAGAGAGAGATAACTGAAGCTAGAGAGGAGGGAAGGTGGCTGCGGTAGCTGTGGAGGGTGATGGTGACAGAAGAGGGATGGTGGTGATGATGGCGGAGGTGGTTCTGCAGAGTGGTTAGGGTGGTGTCGGCAGAGCAGAGGTGACAGAAGAGAGAAGAGGAGAAGGGAAATGATTTTAGGGTTATGATTTGGCTGTATATATAGGTGGTGTGGTGTTGAGCGGTACATCGAAGTTTGATGAAAAAGCCTCAGCGAGCGTAGGATGAAGATAATGGAGATCTGACGGCTGAGAGAGGTAGCCGGTCTCGGTAGTTTGTTGTGGGGCGGAGACATCAAGCTTTGATGAGACTGATGGAGCGAGCGTCGGATTGGTTGGAGAAGATCTTAACGGCTGAGGGAGGTAGCCGGTTTTTGGAGTGATTTGGTGTTGCGCGAGTGCATCGAGGGTTGATGTATAGCGATTGAGCGACCGTAGGATGCAGCCAGGCGAGATCTCGATGGCTCAGAGTGAGCGGGCTCGGATCCGGGTCGTGGGTAACTCTAGCCCATGTCTTCCTTGTTGGGTTGCAACTGTTGCGCGCGGGCTTTGGCTATCTGCTCCATAGATGCTCGACTCCAATTCTTCGCTCTTTTGGCTCCTCAGTTTCTCCGGACTTTATGTAGTACCTAAAAATACAAAATTAATTAATACAAATATTTATTCTTGAAAACAAAGAAAATACGAATGCTGGGATAATATCGATTCTTGAGCACAAAAGATGAGTAAAATGCCAATAAAAAGGTGTATAAATATGCACTATTTGGCACTCATCACAATCCACCACCAACTGCATTGAACTCACTCTTCCCAGCTTCACCCATTTCATCTCCAGCCTACCCTTGAGCCCATTCATCTCTGGCATACATCTAAGGCACCAGATTCATCTCAATCACCGATAATACAACCCAATCTTCCCCTCGTATCCAGTTCAATAGCGGCAACGATTATCTCTTGATTCACTCCTTTCTTCTCCATCTGGTTCTCAATAAGACCCACAACAAAAACCCATTTTCAATCCCTGTCCACCCATCACAGATCGAACCGAGTTATCATCCAATCCTCTCAAATCTTGAGAACAACCTCATCTCACTGGAAGCAACAATAAATTCCAATTAATCTGAATTTCATCACGAACTCAGTTGCTAACCAAACAACAAATCTCAGATGGTATAAATTCGACTCATAGATCGCCTTCTACTGATATTCATCTCGAATGATCTTCATGGACAAAACCCATTCTGCTCCTTCGATCTGATTCTCTCAGCGGCAACAGCTTCTCCTCGATCTGTATCGGTATCAAAACCATTCCCAGATTCAACCTGTGAGATCCCCTTTTCTTGCTTCAACCATGAACCCTCTTCTCGATCCGAATATGAGCAGTAGATCCTCATTCTTCTTGAATTCTCACCATGATTTCTCTCTATTTTCCCCTGAGTTATGCTCGACTCATCACCACTGCTTTCTCGATTTGAAAACTGAGAATGATTGAAAACGCGTTTTCTCTGACTCCCATGGCAGTGTAAGAGTAGAAAGATATACAGGCACCCATTAATGGATACGGGCCACCAGTAGTATCCCCTTAACCTGTGACAGGCTCCAGATAGCACATGCCTGTGAAATGACACTCTTGCCCTTCTTGCTCAATTTGGGTGATTTCTGCTTCTTTTCCTCCGTGCGACTCCAGAGTACCTAGTAACTCAAAAACACGCGTAAAGTACATAATTCGCAAGAAAAATAGCAACGAAAGCATAAACTCTCTATAGTAAATATGGTGTATTCTACACCTATCAGATTCCCCCACACTTAGACTTTGCTTATCCTCGAGCAAATCAAACAAAACAATAAAATACAACAACTCCGTGTCGTCGAGGCTACGGTCACTTTTAGCATAAATAACAAGCCTTTAAACCCCTAGGTGTCCCTAGTGGACGAGTTATAGTCTCGTGAGGGTTTACTAGAGATATACCCACAAAACCTATTTTTCCAACTTACTAGTTCTCCGTAATGATAGTATCCAACGCGCTAAGAAGACATAGAGATTCTGCACACTAGTCATAAGAAGTTAGACACATAAATGAACACAATCTCATTCTTAAAAGTTGAGAGAGAGATAACCAACCCTTCGACTAAAATTCGAGTTCGGAGTGATCAAAAGTCTCGACTTGCCTCACAAGAAAGGGTTTAATGATATTGCTCTCAATAATAAACATGACTCTTTATGGGTCACACATGTGTCCAGGTTGGAATGAAGAGAGAATCCGAGACACGTTGAATGGTAGGAAGGCTTAACCCTCCGAAATATTTTGAAAACCCACATCTTTTATATATTTTTGAAAACCCATTTTTCTCGACGATCTCTTGAAAGGAAATCAAACCATTTAACGAAGGTGGGAATATGCTTACTTACAGTGAATCCGTTCGGCGTGCAGCTAGCACCACTCTCAAAGCATCCATAGAAACGTCTTCGGTCTTCTATCGGTGTCTTCATCTTCGTCTTCGGTCTTCAACTCTTGATGATAACTCTCGAACTTCGTAGAATCTTGACAATATGATTCTTTCACTCAAATTTCTTGTCGCTTGAAACTTCATTATAGATATTCCTTCTTTCCATAGGCTTTATTGAAAGAATACAAAAATAAACTATACAAACCCAAATTTTTTTTTTTTTTTATTTTTTTTTATTTTTTTTTTTTTTTTTTTTTTTTTTTTTTATAATAATTAAAACAAATACAAAAATAAAAATAAAACAAAAATAATAACTATTAACAAACCTAAAAATTTTCTCTTGTCCCTTTTTTTTTTTATATATATAAATTTTTTTTTTTTTTTTTTTTTTTTGAGACAAGAGAAAGTAAAAATACAAATAAAATAAAATATAAAAATGTAAGTACAATGCCATGGTGTAAGTACTTTACCGCTTGAATCTTCACAACTTATATGTCTTGATATCATAAACTTCTCGAACTTTCATCCTTGATAATTTCCGCTCTTGTATTATAGTCTTCAACTTATAAAAATTTCGCCCTTTGTTTTTGTTGCTTTACTCAAATCTGAAATCTGCCCATTTCTGTAGTGTTGCTTGTAAACCTCGAACATGTTCAACTTTCCTTCGAATTTGTGATGCTCCTCTTGTTGATGATGATGGTGTTTCTATGGACCTGTTGGTGTAGAGAGAGATAAGGTGGATGGTGCTAACTGCGAACAAGATAACAAGTGGTATGTAAGTTAGCAATTCGATGTCACCAACATGGTTGATAAAAATAGCACTCAAGAGATCAAAATAGTGCTTCTATGGTGGGAAATTGGACAGACTCACCATTACGCAGGAATTTACGTACGGTGACACACACTCTAAAAGCACAATTTTAGACAGTACAAAGAATTGAAGGTTGGTGCCTCACATTATGTAACATGGGTAGTCTCCACTATAGGGGATCACTGTTCTAATACCGAATTCGGTCTGCACCTTATTTGCCATTTGGCATGGTTAAATCCAACTTTAACTCTCATACAATTAAGAAACCCGATCATGTTCTCTGTCATCTCTAAGTTCGGTCACTATTGTGAGATTCTCGATGTAATCTTAGCGACATGTATACTATGTGACTCTAAATAACTACAAGTTGGAGTTTTCTTATTCACTAGTTCACAAAAAGTTGAAAAATTGCAAAAATTTACAACATAAACCACTCCCCACACTTAAACTTTACATTGTCCTCAATGTAAATTGAATCGTCCAAAGTAATTCAAGGTGGGAAATTCTAATAAGAAATCAGCAAAAACAAAGTAAAAACAAAACAAGAAAAACTTAAAACAAGAAAATAAATAAATACAAGACAAGAAATACTCATCCTTTGGGTTGCCTCCCAATTAGCGCTTGGTTTAAAGTCGTCACCGACTATCTCCTTGCTTTCTACGACTCCTCCGGAGGAGCACGTCCACAAGATTAACTCCTTCCACAACATCCGAAGAGAAGTTCTCATAATATGGTTTCAACCGGTGCCCATTCACTTTAAGTTCATTTACCAGTAGCTAAACTACGAATTTCCACTGCACCATGAGAAAACACATTAGTCACAATAAAAGGTCCAATCCAACGTGACCTTAATTTACCCGGAAATAATTGCAAGCGAGAATTAAACAAAAGCACTTTCTGCCCAATGCAAAATTGTTTCTTAGAAATCATATTATCATGAAAAGCTTTCGTTTTTTCCTTGTAAATCCGTGAGCTTTCAAATGCATCATTACGAATCTCCTCCAACTCTTGAAGTTGTAACTTTCTTTGCTTTCCAGCCCCATCCAACTCCATGTTGCATTGCTTAATAGCCCAAAACGCCTTATGCTCAATTTCCACGGGTAAGTGACAAGGTTTACCATAAACAAGCCTAAAAGGAGACATCCCAATAGGTGTTTTATATGCGGTTCTATACGCCCACAATGCATCATTAAGTCGCGAACTCCAATCCTTCCTTGTTGGATTCACCGTCTTTTCTAGAATGGATTTCACCTCTCGGTTGGAAACTTCGGCTTGTCCATTTGTTTGCGGATGGTAGGGTGTTGCAATCCTATGCGACACATTGTACTTCCTTAACAAGCTTTGCAAGAACCTGTTTTTGAAGTGTGAACCTCCATCGCTAATTATAGCCCTTGGAATTCCAAACCTTGCAAAAATATTAGCTTGCACGAAATCGAAACAACTTTAGAATCATTAGTTGGGGTGGCTTTAGCTTCCACCCATTTCGAGACATAATCCACAACAAGCAAAATATAATAATTCCCATTAGAATTGACAAAAGGGCCCATAAAATCAATTCCCCATACATCAAAAACCTCCACAAATTGAATAATAGTTTGCGGCATTTGATTTCGAGCACCTAGATTGCTTAGGTTCTTTGGCACCTATCACATGTGATACAAAATGCATGTGCATCCTTAAACAAAGTTGGCCAAAAGAAACCACATTCTAATACCTGAGAGAGCGGTTCTCTTGCTCCCAAAATGTCCTCCACAAGCATATGAGTGGCAAAAAGACAAGATAGAATTAAATTCAATTTCGGGAACACACCTACGTATCACTTGGTCACTAAAATGTTTCCATAAGTATGGATCATCCCATATGTATTGGTTGCCTAACTTCTTAAGTTTGTCCCTCTTAGCACGAGACAAGTTCTTTGGGATTTGTTTAGACACTAAGTAATTAACAATATCAGCGTACCATGGTTCTCCAAAGGCAATGGAGAATAGTTGCTCGTCCAGGAAACTTTCACGCAACGGGATAGTCTCCTTGTCCACAGCAAGTCGGCTCAAATGATCCGCAACGGTGTTCTCAATTCCTTTCTTTTCTTTAATTTCAAGATCAAACTCTTGCAAGAGTAAAATCCATCGTATGAGCCTCGGTTTCTCCTCTTTCTTTGTAAGCAAGTATCTAAGTCTTTGCATGATCGGAAAAACAACAACTTTTGTACCAATTAGATAAGAGTGAAACTTTTCTAAAGCAAAAACAATGGCTAATAACTCCTTTTCAGTGGTTGTATAGTTTTGTTGGGCCTCATTTAACGTTCTAGAATCATAATAAATAGCATGAGGAAGCTTCCACACACGTTGCCCAAGCACCGCACCAACCGCATAGTCACTTGCATCACACATGAGTTCAAACGGCTTACTCCAATCCGGTGGTTTAATGATAGGGGCTGAAATCAAAAGTTCTTTCAAACGATTGAATGCCGCCACACACTTCTCATCAAAGTTAAAAACCACATCTTTTTGCAATAGGGTACAAAGTGGTGATGCTATCTTGGAAAAATCCTTGATGAACCTACGATAAAAACCTGCATGACCAAGAAAAGAACGTATCTCCCTCACCGTAGTGGGAGGGGTTAGAGCACGAATAAGGTCTATCTTAGATTTATCGACTTCCAAGCCTTTAGAAGATATTATATGGCCTAAAACTATGCCATGAGTTACCATGAAATGGCACTTCTCCCAATTTAGCACAAGATTTGTTTCAACACATCGTTCAAGGATTAGAGACAAATTGTTCAAGCAAAGGTCAAATGAATCACCAAAGACACTAAAGTCATCCATGAACACTTCGATTATGTTTTCAACATATTCCGAAAAGATACTTACCATGCACCTTTGAAAGGTAGCCGGAGCATTGCATAAGCCAAAAGGCATCCTTCTATAAGCAAAAGTACCGAAAGGACAAGTGAAAGTGGTTTTCTCTTGGTCCTCCGGTGCTATCACAATCTGATTATAACCTGAATAGCCATCGAGAAAGCAATAGTAAGAGTGTCCAGCTAAACGTTCAAGCATTTGATCAATAAAAGGTAAAGGAAAGTGATCTTTTCTAGTGGTGGCATTCAATTTTCTATAATCAATACAAACCCTCCAACCGGTTTGCACACGAGTTGGGAAAAGTTCATTCTTATCATTCTCCACCACCGTTACTCCCGATTTCTTTGGTACCACTTGTACCGGGCTTACCCACTTGCTATCGGATATGGGGTAGATAACACCCACGTCCAAAAGCTTGAGTATCTCCTTTTTCACCACGTCCATCATGGGAGGATTCAAACAACGTTGCGCTTCCCTTGTAGGCTTTGAATCATCCTCCACACGAATCTTATGCATACAAACGGCAGGGCTTATACCCTTGATATCGGCGATTGTCCATCCTATGGTAGTCGAGAACTTCCGTATCCGGTGATACAAGGGATTTGGGGTTTAGCACTGATCTAGCTGCTTTACCTACGGTTGGTGATAATTTGTGACTAATAACAAGTAGAAAAGAACATAACTTGATTCATTGTTTCGTAACGAAGAAGGATTCCTTGATCTTGTCTCTCTTATTGCTTTCAACTTTATCTTTTAATTGCTTTGTTTATTTTATTTTGCTTTATACATCCCCCCTTTTGTGACAATTTTTACAACTAGAATCTCTTGCTCCTCGTGGGAACGAACTTGACTTCCATTATATTATTTTTAATTGAGTGGAAAAATCTTGAATTAATTTGTTGTGGTACGACACGCATCAAATTTTGGCGCCGTTGCCGGGGAGTATTGTGCCGCGTCGAGTAGCTATCCCGCACCTTGGATAATTCCAATCCTTAGAAGCCAGAGATTAGGCACCTGCAAACAATTCTCGCAAACAAGTGAGAAACAAGACAAGAAACAAAAAGCAAAGATGAAAGCAGAAATTGTAAAAAGAAACTAAAAACTTAATAACTAGCCGTGTGCCTCCCCGGCAGCGGCGCCAAAATTTGATCGCTGTCGTATGCGTCAAAAATAATTTCACTTTCCTAAAGTATGTGATAAGAAAGAGTTCGTATCCACAGAGAGGCGATTGTAGTTATTTCGTAATCAATTTCTTAAAGTAACCAATTGGGGGGATTTCTTATTTCTATTTAAACAATAAAAACAAATTAAAAGCAAAGTAAATTGTAGAAAGTAATCAATGGAGAGAGATATTGGTCAAGGAATTCATCTTCAATCTTAGACATGTGCTTGCATATATGAATAGAATTACGATTTAATCTCTTGTGTTATCAAAAGCCTAGAGAATCAAGAAAGCAAGATAATCTATTAATTTCTCAAGTTCATCAACACACACATTAGGGCTGCATATGTGAATTCTACCTAAAGAATAACCTAACGCCTTGCGCTAATCAAGTTCAATTCCTAGGAGCATTAAGTTTCATAAATAGGCTAATCAATGCAATTGTCATGCGTTGCGCAAAACAATTCGGACAATGGTCAAACTCTACATATGATTACGAGAGTGTATCACTACAAACCGTAAACATATCATGCTACTTGTATTCAAGGTTATCGCTTGATGAAAAACCCTAAAATAGCTATGGACTAAGATGCAAGTTCAATTAATTGGCCACTTAACTAATCAAACACCATAATCCTATCACAATACTTCAATCATGTGATCATAAAAACCATGAGAGAATTGAACGATAAACAAGAGAGAAAACTAATACATAAAGCACACACAAGTTTTAGAAATCGGAATACATCCTTAACCAATAATAGAGAATTTATCTACTCATAGCTATCAAGTTCATCACAAAAATATAGGTTGAATTAAAGAAGAAGATGAACAAAAGCAAACCCTA
This sequence comes from Papaver armeniacum, assembly GCA_023531295.1. Taxonomy (NCBI): domain Eukaryota; kingdom Viridiplantae; phylum Streptophyta; class Magnoliopsida; order Ranunculales; family Papaveraceae; genus Papaver; species Papaver armeniacum. The sequence goes on from JAJJWW010015861.1 coordinate 300,406, forward strand.
GTTGTGTAACCAAAAACGGCTCTCCAAAGTTCCAAGAATAAGATATGAGATGAGATGCCTTCCAAAAGTTGTAGAATTCCTCTTTTTATAGCCTTTCTCTCCTTCCAAAATTAGGTCAATCCTTCAAAGTCCATTAGATGAAAGTCCACCAAGCCCACGAGAGAGAGAAACCCATGTACAAAATACGTCCAAAAATCGTCGCCGGAAAACTGGTATTGTGGCCGGAAATCGGCCGGAGGAATGGTCGGAAATCGGCTCCGGTGACCGGCAAAGTCCGCCCGGTCACCGGTCAACGGGTCGGATCGGATCAAATCGGTCGGTCAACGGGTCAGCTCGGAGTCAGACCGAGTCACTGTCTGAGTATGGGCTGAGTTAGGACGAGTTAGACCCAAGTCAGACTCAGCTGAGCTGAGTGACTTTGTCCTGAGCCAGTTGCATTGGCCAGGGCTAAGTAGCACAATCATTGTGCTTCAGAGCCATGATGGCTGCCTTCCCTGAACTTCAAGACTACATCTACACAGCACCAACTCCATTGAAATAGACAACAGTCACTGACAAATCTTCCCTGAACTGCACCACCAGTTCTAAATATCAACAGCAGCCACTGTCTCAGCCTTGCGGTGCCAATACCAGCGAAAAACACCACCTGCAATGCAGCCTTCACTCCAATCATCACCACGATTACATATAGCTCCATCTGCTTCAATAACAGCCCATTCTCATCCTTATACTTCATTCTATGACTCAAGCCAGAGCTAACACCTGCAGTTTTCCTGCAAACTCACACAAACTCGCCAGCCTCAACCTCTGCTAGCATCACCAAACAACACCAACAGCCCCACTTGCCTGCAGTGCTTGCTTGCTAGTCTAGTCTGCAGTTTGAACAACATAGCACACACACAGACCAATACATCCAAGAACACCATTTCAATTCCCATCACAAACCACAGACATTAGTTCCTTAAGCCACCTGCAATTCCTTTGCATCCAACTCCTAGCCAACCTGCCTGTGCACAATTCCCTTGTACAATTCAGTCCACCCCTTTCTAACCTAGCCATTGCATAACCAATTCTGCCTTGCTCCACCAATGGACAACATCAGATTCATAGCCACTGTCAGCCAACATACATAGCAAAGCCCATACTATTCTCTTGTACCCAATTCTCCATCTGCTGCAGCTCAACCACAATAGCAGCGGCTCATTACTCCCCTGAAACAATCACCAGACTGCAGCGGCAACAGCATTGAGCATCCCCCAGCTTCACCACAAGGCCTAGACCCATTGTAATCTCGATTTGCAATTTCCATAATCACCAACTCCAAATGCTCACTACCTCCATCAGCATCATCAACCCCTGGCAGCTACCACCTTCTCCAGATTCAACAACAGCACAGAAACATTGCTTGCTCCAGCCTTCTTGCCCTGAGCCACCAACAAGCTCCACTGCATCCACCTGCAATATGAGCTCAAGCTCAGCCCAGCTCAGTTCCTTGCCTCTGCCATCTCTGTGCACCTGCACCAGTTCTAACTCCACAAACAAATGCAACTTCCTAGAATCTGTAGTCCTCATCTCAGTGGCCACCACTGCTATGCCCATTACAGCAGCTGTAAGTTCTTCTCCAGTAATTCAATGTATCACCAGGTTCTTCACTTCCACCTGACACCAGATTCATCACCAGTTGGCTATTGCAATCCACCACCAACTGCATTGAACTCACTCTTCTCAGCTTCACCCATTTCATCTCCAGCCTACCCTTGAGCCCATTCATCCCTGGCATACATCTAAGGCACCAGATTCATCTCAATCACCAGTAATACAACCCAATCTTCCCTGCTGTATCCAGTTCAATAGCAGCAACGATTATCTCTTGATTCACTCCTTTCTTCTCCATCTGGTTCTCAATAAGACCCACAACAAAAACCCATTTTCAATCCCTGTCCACCCATCACAGATCGAACCGAGTTATCATCCAATCCTCTCAAATCTTGAGAACAACCTCATCTCACTGGAAGCAACAATAAATTCCAATTAATCTGAATTTCATCACGAACTCAGTTGCTAACCAAACAACAAATCTAAGATGGTATAAATTCGACTCATAGATCGCCTTCTGCTGATATTCATCTCGAATGATCTTCATGGACAAAACCCATTCTGCTCCTTCGATCTGATTCTCTCAGCGGCAACAGCTTCTCCTCGATCTGTATCAGTATCAAAACCATTCCCAGATTCAACCTGTGAGATCCCCTTTTCTTGCTTCAACCATGAACCCTCTTCTCGATCCGAATATGAGCAGTAGATCCTCATTCTTCTTGAATTCTCACCATGATTTCTCTCTATTTTCCCCTGAGTTATGCTCGACTCATCACCACTGCTTTCTCGATTTGAAAACTGAAAATGATTGAAAACGTGTTTTCTCTGACTCCCATGGCTGTGTAAGAGTAGAAAGATATACAGGCACCCATTAATGGATACGGGCCACCCAGTAGTATCCCCTTAACCTGTGACAGGCTCCAGATAGCACATGCCTGTGAAATGACACTCTTGCCCTTCTTGCTCAATTTGGGTGATTTCTGCTTCTTTTCCTCCGTGCGACTCCAGAGTACCTAGTAACTCAAAAACACGCGTAAAGTACATAATTCGCAAGAAAAATAGCAACGAAAGCATAAACTCTCTATAGTAAATATGGTGTATTCTACACCTATCACTAAGTTGAGGGAAGAAACATATTCTAGGCATGAATCCTTGTTTAGGCAGAATTCCTAGTTAGGGAAGAGTTTGTTTTAGGAAATACTCTTAGTTTAGGAAATAGATTCCTAATAGAAGTCCTTGGTCGGCTGAGTACGATGAAGTCTATAAATAGAGGGATTTGGCTAATATCTAAGGACAGATACTAGGAACAAAAAACCTAGAGAAAGCTTACGACAATACTTGTGCAAGCTTAGCAAACAGCTTTAAGGTTAATCCTTTGTTTAGAGAAGATTGTGAGCGTAACAAAAGAGAGAATTGTAATCGTTTTCTTGTTCATAATCTAAGAGAAGATATTTTCTTCGAATTACTACTTGTGTTCTGTTTTCTAAGTTTCTCGTCTATTATTATTCTGAATTCCGCCTTTATAGTAATAGTTACCAAGGTACAGAGATCAACACGTATAGAGTTGGCATCACGAGCAAGGTTAGTTTTTAGGGTAGATCCCTGTGGTTTATGGTTTTCACTAGATCTCTCTACATAAATCTTGGTGAGGTACTCGAGAAGTTGGAAGACGTTAAGAAAACAAGGGGATCAAGGATGACAAAGTCAGATGATGATCCTAAGGAAGGCGAACCACAAACTATGGAAGAAAAGGTGGCTACGTTGCACACAGACATGAAGTCTATTCAAGTTACCCTTCAGGAATTGAGTGAATGTATTCGTTCTCATATACCTAAGAAGAAGACAAAGAAAAAGGTTACACCTTCACCTGAAGCTTCGGAAAAAGATGATTCGGAAGAAGAAGATTCGGAAGAAGAAGAAGAAGAAGAAGAAGAAGATGAGGATGAAGAACAGAAGAAAAGTGAGTTTCTTAAAAGTCCTACATCAACTAAACCTCATGGTAAGAATCTGAAAATTGATTTTCGTGTTGATATTCTGCTTTACGATGGGAGTGTCGATGTAGAAAAATTGGATGATTGGATTGAATGTCTCGAGACGTATTTCTCTTTCTTTGAATATGGTTTAAAGGAAAAGATAGCTTTCGCGGCATTGAAGCTACAAAAGCATGCTCTAACCTGGTGGAAAGCTTATCAAAGACAAAACCTAGGTAAAATAGTATTGTCGTGGAAAAGATTCAAGGAAGTTGTAAGGAAACAGTTTTATCCGGTTGGCTACCTTGAGGAGAGATGGTTCAAGTGGTATAACTTGAAACAAACTTACAACCAAACCGTACAAGAATATACTTCGGAATTTCAGAATCAAGCTATGATTTTGGACTTAGACTTGGAAGATTATGTTATCTACATGAAATATATTTCCGGGTTCCATGAGTATATACGGAAGGAGTTGAAGATGTTCTCGATGGATATTATCTCCGAAGCAAGTATAAAAGCTAATGTCATTGAAGGCAGGCTCAAGAAATCTGGTTCGAAGGGAAATACTAAGGTGAAATCTGGAGGTACCACTGTGAAAGGAGGTGAAAGGAGCAAAGAATAAGGGAAGTCTAGTGACAAGGAAGGTTTGTCTTGCACCCATTGCAAGCAAACAGGTCACGTTGTCGACAAGTGTTGGATTAAGAACCCTCATCTAAAGCCTAAAGGGTTGCATAGGAAAGAAGCCAAGAAGGCAGCACTAGTCGCTCAAACTCCAAAAGAAGTCCACGGACTAACGGAACCCAATTCAAAGCTTTCTCTTATGACGGGGGCAAAGAAAGACCTTCAAGAGATGATCTTAGGTAGCAACTCTTCACGGTGAAGATGCAAGTCAAAACTTCACTAGTTGATGTTGTTATTGACCCGGGAAGTCAGAAGAATTTGCTTTCAAATTCTTTGGTGCAGAAGTTAGGTTTGAATACTTTCAAACATCCAAAACCATACCCTTTAGGATGGCTTCAAAAGGAAAGGGGCTTACAAGTTTCACAGCAGTGCAAGTTCAAATTTGCTCTAGATGAGTCATATATTGACGAAGTTACATGCGACGTAGTTCCTTTGGATGTTTGTCAGGTGGTACTAGGTAGTCCTTACCTATGGGATAGAGATGCAACTCTACACAGGAGGGAACAAAAGTACACCTTTACCAAAGATGGAGAAAGTTTTGTTATTCGGTCTATTGATTCTCCTCTTGAGGGAGAAAGTTTGATCACAGCCACTCAGGCTAAGCGGTTGGTGAATGCTAGCACAAAGTTCATTCTCCTTGTGATCCGTTATCTTGAGGAGAAGCCGAGTAGAGTTTGTTTGGCAGCCTTGACTACACAACAAGAAGATGACCTAGAAAGGTTGAAGTTGAAGTACAAGGATTTATTTTCAGATGTCACGGGATTACCACCAAAGAAGAGTGTGGAGCATGAGATCATGTTGACCGGGGAGAGTTCTCTTCCTAATGTAGGTCTTTATCGCACGACCGTAGAGGAATCTAATGAGACCAAGAAACAAGTCCAAGAACTTTTAGAATTAGGAATGATAGTGCCAAGTGCTTAACCTTGTGGATCAGCGGTGTTGTTGTTTCCAAATAAAGATGGAGGTTGGCGCATGTGTATTGATTATAGAACATTGAACAAGATCACAATCAAGAATCGATACCCTTTACCTAGGATAGACGACATGATGGATCAGTTGGAAAAATCTCGAGTCTTTACAAAGTTAGATTTCAAATTCGGATATCACCAGATGAGAGTTCGAGAAGATGATACATGAAAAACTGCTTTCAAAACCAAACAAGACTTGTTCGGATGGTTGGTGATGCCTTTTGGTTTGTGTAATGCTGTAGCGACGTTTATGTGTTTGCTGAATGATTTGTTACGACCTTTTATAGAAGATTTTGTGATTATTTACTTGGATGATATCCTAATATACAGCAGAACTTGGGAAGATCATCTCGTTCACGTTGAGAAGGTGTTTAAAGTGTTACATGAAGGCCAGCTGAAGTTGAACGTAAAGAAGTGCGAGTTTGGGAAGGAGGAGTTGGTGTATCTCGGATTCATTGTTGGTGGTAGACAACGGAAGATTGATCCAAGGAAGGTAGAGGTGATCACTAAGTGGCCTAGACCTAGTATTGTAACTGAAATCAGGAGTTTCTTAGGGGCTTGCACCTACTTGCGTAAGTTTATCCTGCATTTTTCGAATATTGCAGGACCATTACATGGTTTGACGGGAGCTAAGGTAAAATTTGAGTTGCAGAAAACCCATGAAGACGCTTTTCAGTTACTAAAAGGAAATATTTCAAAAGCACCAGTGTTGGCATTGCCTAACCTACAACGTACTTTTGAAGTTGAGACCGACGCTTCTAACTATGCATTGGGAGGAGTCTTTGTTACAGGATGGTAAAACCAGTGGAGTACCATTCAGATTGTTCTCGGGTGCTATTAAGAACTACGCACCTTATGACAAAGAATTTTATGCTTTATATCAATGTATCAAGCATTGGCGAGTGTATCTCTTAGGTAAAGAAGTAGTGGTACATTCAGATCACAAACCATTGGAGTATCTACATGCTCAAACGAAACTACAACAAGCCCGACACATGAAGTGGATGTCTTAATTGATGACTTTAAATATTCTCACTAGGTACAAGAAGGGAGTAACAAACAAGTTGGCAGATATGTTATCTCGACCTCCAGTTCGAGCATTAATGGTGGCCATGAGAATTCAGCCAATTATCCCTCAAGAGTATGCGGAATCATACGCATCTAACAAAGACTTCAAGAAGGTGTTAGAAGGTGTAAATAGTGGTTTGAAAAGCGAGTATGAACTCCGAGATGGATTATTATACAAAGGTCAGTTACTTTGCATACCAGAAGATGGAGATCGTTTACAGTGGTTGAGAGAGGCACACACTTCCCGAGTTGTTGTACACTTTGGGATGAATAAAACTCTACTTAACTATGTCTTTTGGCCGAAGATGCAAAGTGATGTGGCAAAGTTAGTTAGAGGGTGTAAGTTGTGCAGCACATCTAAACCTTCCAACAGAAAACGTGGGTTATATCTACCATTACCAGTACCATCAAGGCCTTGGGAGAGTATTTCTATGGATTTTCTTGGTGGGTTACCGAAGACCAAGTCTGGTCATGATTACTTGTTCGTTGTGGTCGACCGATTCAACAAGATGATTTCATTAATTCCATGTACAAAAACGGTAACGGGAACCGGTACAGCAAAGCTCTTCTTTGAGCACGTGTGGAAGCATTTTGGTTTACCTACTTCGATTATTTCTGATAGGGATAGTCGATTCCTTAGTCACTTTTGGGATTCTTTATGGAAGATGATGGACATTAGGTTGAAGAAGAGTACAACTTTTCATCCACGAACAAACGGACAAACAGAAGTGGTCAATAGGACTATGGTTCACATGTTAAGGGGATATAATTCTAAGCATCCTAAAACTTGGGATGAGAGTTTACCGTATCTACAGTTTGCTTTCAATAGAGCAGTTCACAGTACTTCGGGAAAATCTCCTTTCGAGACGTGCTATGGTTACTTATCACGTAGTCCTTTCGATATAGTATTTTCTAGTGACACCTCAATGGGGGGGAAGGAATGAAGTGAACGGCAAAATGCACAAAAGTTCTTGGATAAGATATCTCAGATTCATGCGACTGTTGAAGCACAACTAAAGAAGTCACAAGCCAAATATAAAAGCAAAGCATGACAAGCATCTTGTACCTTGTAATTTCGGTGTTGGTGACTTGGTATGGTTAAAATTAGGTAAGGAACGACTGAAGGGGGAAGGTAAGAAGTTGAAACCATTGAGGTATGGACCATTTCGTATTCTCGATCAGATTGGTGACAATGCCTTTCGTCTAGATCTGCCACCTTATCTAGGAATGTACTCGGTCATAAATGACGAATACTTGAAGTTGTTTGAACCACCATTACTTGATGATGACGGCGACGACACTATGATCTTACCACGAGTAGAAGACTTATGGTTTGATAGAGAGGAACCACTCAAGGAAGATTTCATATTGGAGCGAAGAGTGACTAAAACACGACAATGAGAGAAAGAAGATTTTCTAATTGGATGTAAAGGTCAAGTTCTAGCAAGGCTAAGTGGTTTAACAAGGAAAAAGGGACTCTCGAGTTCCCTAACCTTCATTTTTAACTCTCACAGGAGTTCAAGTTCTTAAAAGGGGACCCATGATACAGGGGTATCCGTACTCCTTTAGGGAACTTAATTAACCTCAAGCTAAGTTGAGGGAAGAAACCTATTCTAGGCATGAATCCTTGTTTAGGCAGAATTCCTAGTTAGGGAAGAGTTTGTTTTAGGCAATACTCTTAGTTTAGGAAATAGATTCCTAATAGAAGTCCTTGGTCGGCTGAGTACGATGAAGGCTATAAATAGAGGGTTTTGGCTAATAGATAAGGACAAATACTAGGAACAGAAAACCTAGAGAAAGCTTACGACAATACTTGTGCAATCTTAGCAAACAGTTTAAGGTTAATCCTTTGTTTAGAGAAGATTGTGAGCGTAACAAAGAGAGAATTTTAATCGTTTTCTTGTTCATAATCTAAGAGAAGATATTTTCTTCGAATTACTACTTGTGTTTGTTTTCTAAGTTTCTCGTCTATTATTATTCGAATTCCTCCTTTATAGTAATAGTTACCAAGGTAAGAGATCAACACGTATCAATCACCTAAAGAGTTCGAATGGAGAGTAAACAACTGAGAACTAGACGTGTTGAAGAGGAAACACCATCATCAATTGGAGTTACGCTTCTAGTGTGGGCGATCATTCTAAAGGAGTACAACTGTTTGGTTTTCTCATCTCTGTTTGGTTTTCTCATCTCAGTTTGGTTTCACTGTGTTATCCCTCGGATTACGGGGTATAGGAATTGGCACTGGTTATGTTTTAGTTTTTGTTGAGCTTCAACTGGTAGTACCTAGCTTTATGGGCTGTAGGGATATTACATGGTGTTCAGAATGGAAGGAGTTACTTGTAAGAATTGTGGGAATCATGAAGGTAATACTTGACAGTATGGTATGGAGTTTTAACACAGTCTGTTGTGGATTTTCTACAGCGCAACCTAAAAGTTTACTTCATTGTGTAATGCTATTCAAAGCATTTTATATACCAGCTGGTAAGTTGTTCGCACAAAAGTGGCTTGGATTGTTAACTTCAGAAGATATTTTTATTAGACTCCAGTACTATTATCTTATGGTGGATCTGTTAATTATTTGGAGTGATTGTCAGCTCTTGAGGGTGAATTTCTAATTTTTTGGGATCCATCATATAACTACAATGAATGATACATTAAGAACAAGGAACAATTGGACCAGGTTTGATACCCTCAGTTCAGATGAAGGATTTTAGTTCTTATGGGCCTTGATATTGAGGGTCATTAAATTCGCATTTCCTACTGAAAGTGAGTTATCAATGCTTGTATACAATAGCGGTGTACTCCACATGTCAAAGCTCATTCTATATTCTTGAGGACAAGGATGATTTGAAGGGTGGGATTTGTCATGAACCTTAGTCTCATGAAAATTAGACTAACTGGTTATTTTAGTAATTTCTTATTCGTTGAGGGGTAGCTTAGGTAATCTTTTTGTGAGTTGATTTACAGCATTATAAGATGTGTTTGTTGTAAGGAGTCGGTATGAAAAATAATAAGAAAAACTATTTTTTCTCCCCCAAACTTCTGTTCCCCACAATCCAATCTCTATCCTTCGAGATTCAAAGATGTTTCTGTACTAATTTGTAGTGTAGATCACTACATGATTTCATGTGAGTTGTGCAATATGAGTCCAACATAGAGAGCTCCATTGTTATCAGTTTAGCCCTTATGAGTCCATCCAAACTATTTTCGCTGATTTAATCTCTTCGGGAATCCCCCAAAAATCCAACCCTAATTTGTTCCGTGAAAACAAGTTTTTCCCGCCAATTTTGAAAATTCAAAATGTAGAAGATGACCTCCCCATATCTGTCTTTGGTCTCCCTTTTAGCAAATCAGGCGGAAATAGTAATTTTGGGGTGCGCATAGTAATCTTCCTGAGTATCTTTATGAATTCTTCTGGGTGCCTTTATCGCGTCCTCTGGGTGCTTTTAGTAATTCATCTCGGGGGTCCAAATACCAGTTTTCGAGCTGAATTCTCCGCAAAAGCTTATTTCTCCAAAAACACCTACAAAAATATAAAACAATCAAATAAATACAAAATCGAGCACTAACAATACACATAATTGAGAACAAAATAGACACATAAATGCGTCTATCAAATACCCCCAACCTTATTATTTGCTAGTCCTCGAGCAAATCAAATCTAGAAAATAAAATCCTAACTCACTGTCGCAGGCATCGCGATTGCACTTAGCATGTGCAACAAGCCTTTCATCCCATAGGTAGCCCTAGTGGCCGAGCTATAGTCTCGGGAGGGCTTACCGAGATATACCCACAAAACCTTTAGTCCAGACCCTAGCTATCTTCGCAGAACCTTGGAATAGCACTAAAAAACCTCATTGGTTGGCATACTGTCATTGACTACAGGAGGAAGTACCCTGATGCGAAATTCCAATTGTTGTACACGAGTTTTCACTCGGCATACTAAAATTCATATATAAGTGACAAAGCTCTACTCAGATAGTCGCACTATGGACATCAATATCCGGAATCAAACAAATCACATGAATAGATTAAGGAGATGGAAATAGAAATAGATGGTTGCGAATATATGGACGTCAATGCCAAGATGAATCCTATGACCTAATGGATTGATATACTGGACTAATATCAACACAGCTGGAATATACAAGGGAACCAGTGGTCGATAATCCTAATTCTAGATCAACTCAGCTGGCACACATAAGGGAACCAATGGTCGATTTTATTGAATTTATTCTGGTTGGTCTGATGGTCTGTTCTCAATTTTGTTTTCTCTTTTTTTCAACTTTTTTTTTCATTATTTTTTTTTCATTACTTTTTTTTTCTGTTTTTTTCAAAGTAACTCGATCACTCTATTTCAACCCAGCAGACATTAGCATAAAAATTTTGCAAAAACAAAAACAGAAGTAATAAGATGATTCCGAGATACGGTGAAACTACCATGTCATCTCTAACACCTGAGCTCTGTGCTTTTATGAATAGACTCTTTAGATGTTTCCATCTAATCAGATTGGTTTCTCAACTCCTACAACCAAGATACTTACATCCACTTAGATTGGTTAGTGCTATCCTTAATAGGCATAAATTTCTAGGCTCCGGAGTTTATTTATTGTAACAAAAAGCTAAAAAAAAGTTTCTTCCCCACCCCCAAACTTAATTCTAACATTATCCTCAATGTTCTAAAGATGAAATTAAAATCATGAACAAGGAGAAACTGTTACCATTTGAAGCAAAAGAGTTAAGGAAAGATATTACCGTGTTGCATGAGCATGGGTTACCTCCCAAGATGTGCTAAGTTTAACGTCTTCAGCCAGACATAAGAAAGAATTAATCATCTCATAACATAAAGCAATAACCGAAACAACTGTGGGTCATCTGCATCAAAAAGTGTTATCACAGACAAAAGGAAACTGGAACAAACCAAGAAAGTTAACGAATAAAGCACACCCTTGCCTAATTTCCTGTTTAAGACAACTATATCTAGCTGTGGTTCAGGTTCAGGTTCAATAAAGGGGCCTAAATAAAATATTTTCATGGGTTGTACCTCCTCATAAGTAAGATCTAAAAGATCAGGTTCTAAGGTTTGGAAAAATTTAGAAGCACATAATAATAACCTGAATAATTGAGGATCCTCTAAGTCAATCAGATTTGACTCGCACAGTTGACCACAATGAGAGTGATGGTCATTATTAAGCAAATGTGTCATTTCTATTCTCCTAAAATAATTAGGTTTAGTCTCAGAACTTAATAACTGACACATTTGAAACTCATACGTTCCCACATTTGAAAGAAAAATATTTGGTGGGAGAACAAAATCAATCTGGGTATCATAGCCTGGGTAAACCACATCAACCAGAGGATGGGTTTCTAATAACTGAACTTCCTTATGGACATCACTAGGTTTAGGAAAACGTGTATGAAGATAATATTTTAAAATGGTTGAGGCACATATGTCAAGTCCCAAGTGATGGATCTTTCTAAGAGTTAAAACACATGGAGAATTGAAAATGACCCCCCAAACTTAGAGTTTTCAGTGTCTCTAGAAAGACTAGACACAACTTCCCTAGATTCTAGGTCATCAGATTCTGAAAATGGTCAATTGATTCTTCTAAGTCAGGTACATCCTCACTCATATCGACGAGTTCATAATGTTTTTCTAAATCGCTAGACTCAAAATATACCCATTCCTCTAAACCATCATTGGCTTCGTAATCAAAAGGAAATACTACATCATCTAAGGAAGTGTTATATTTAGTCAAATCCTCGTCCTTTTGAATAGGTGAATAATCATTAAAATTATTTGGATTTGAACTAGAAGTAACATTATTATTATAAATCTTAATTGGAGTAGCAAATTCCTGATCACTGTGCCTACGTATTTCAAATTCTTCATCAACATTATCCTCATCATCATTAGCACTATCCTCATCATCATAGTAATATGAAGATGGTCGAACCTTATCTGAAGTATTGCTTCCAATTCTAACCTCGTCATCTTGATTATGTAAATAAAAAAATTCCTCATTTTCAAGGGTGATTTTTGAGGCAATGTATTGGCAATTCAGTGTAATTCGAGCAATTCTTTCTTCCGTCTCTAACTCAAGCCTACGTACTGACTCAGTAAACTCACGTGTTGACTCAGTTAACTTACATGTTGACTCAGCTAACTTCCTGAGGTTATTTTCTAAAGAAGGTTCACTCATTGTTACAGTTCTTTCGTCCGTAACTAAGTCATTTGTGTCCGCTAACTTATGTGTCGACTCAAGTAACTTACGTGTCGACTCAAGTATCTTACATGTCTCTTCTAGAAGAGAAGTATAAGAATTTTGCTCGTATGACCGGTATGCATGTGAATAGTAATTGGGCTCACCGTGGTATGCCCCATATCCTTCAAAAGGGCGTTCCCAACCACTATTCACACTATGGTCATAATAAGGATAATGTCCATTTTGAAAATCAGTCGGGTATTCACTGTACTGGCTATTATAATACCAATTCGATATTTTTATGTGTATGTGCAAATGAAAATGCTTGGTTGACTATTTTGGGTAGGCTTGGGTTACCTTTAGCAAAATATACCTACAGTCAGAGAATGGTCAAAGGTTCGAGGCTAAGGCTTGTGGTGTTTCGGATGATAACGCCCAGAGGGTTCACCTTACTAAACCACGTGTTTTCCTTCTAATCGGTGCCAGACGATGCAATATGATGTGCACGTGTGCTTTCGTGTTTTGTGTTTTTTTTTTTTATAAACAAATAAAATACATACAAACAAGCAAACAAAATATAAAATTCCAAAAATAAAAACTAACAAAAAAAATTGGGATTTTCTGCTCTTTTAGGAAAGTCCAACTTTCCACATTTAGCTTCCAGCAAAACCTGCACACCAAAAACAAAAATACCCAGAGTAAAATCCAATAAAAGAAACAAAATAAACCTAAAAAATAAAAAAAAATCTAAAACCTAACCTAAAAACAAATTCGCGTCGGCGGCGCCAAAAATTGATGTGATTGTAGAAGTCATAAATAAAGTTGTCGTTCACTCAGACTCGTAAAAGATTTGATTTAAGACTTAAAAAGAGAAAACACTAAAAACAAAAGTATATACAAATGATGTCACAAGATCAAGAAGTAGCGGGGACCCAGGATTCCACCAAACTCATAACATAAGGTTCAAATATTAATTCTTTTAACAATTATAGCTCAATAAATAAAGACATGGACTCTTATTTTTTCCAAGGAAGATTCTCAAAATATTAGTTGTAAGTCCTAAGCTTGGGACATCAAAACATCTAAGCAAGCATGACCCATCAAATGAGATGACAACTAATTAATCAAAATCATAATTCAATTTTAATTAGTGCAAAAGTCATATAAGAATTAAATATAATATCCACGTATGATATTAGGCTTCCTCCTTCATCCCAGTGTTGGGGTTTAGCTCCTTATGGTGAAAACACTCTCAAAAGATAGAAACATGGCTCAAAAGGTGTTTTTATTGAAGAAATATATGAAAACAGAGTTTCGCAACGCTGTATTAGTGTTACAGACGTCACCGTTACAATTTATAAGACTGTGGAGGAACAATAGTTTGTTGGTGTATCACATCTGCGACTGTCTGTGTTAGTAATGTTCTTCGTCTCCTTCTTCTTCAGCAGCAGCAAGGTACTTTCCTGTAACCCTGATTTTCTCCTCTGCAGCCTCCCTAAGGCTCTGTATCGACCCCCAACTCCTCGATAACCCTTCTGGCTTCACCCCTGTTCTATTTATACACACAGAAACCCTCTTAGAATGGGTTGCACAGACGCGGATGCGTAGACGCGGACACGACACGACGCGGACACGGACACTACAAAATTCTCAAAAAATTAGGACGCGGACACGTATATACATATTTTATTTATATATTATTTATGTATACAATTATGTATTTATACAACAAAGTCAAGTGTTTCGATCCTAAAAATTAGAAAATAATGCTACATGTGTATAAATTTCAAAAGAAAACGAGGGATCATTTGTTTATACAGGTCGAAGGTCAAGTAATTTTCATCATTAAACACATGGCACAATCAAAATGCATTCTTAGAACAACACATGCCCAACCAAGGATATATGTGATGTCATTTCCAATTACAAAACCCTAATAAAGACTTAAATGATTGACCTAAATGTTTGTCTTTCTTCATTTAGTTAATAATAGTAAAAATAAAGAAAGAAGTTTAAATGAAAATGAAAAAAAAAAATGTTTCAAACACGAGTCATAGGTGCGTCCAAATAAGACGCGCGCGGGCTGCGCATATTGGTGCGTCAGACACACATCGTGTCAGCGTCCAACGCGCGTCTTATGTCCGTCGTGAGTCGGACGCGAACACTACTCAAAAAACAGAGCGTCCGTGCAACCCAGCTCTTGGACAAGAAATCTCGATGAAATCTTCTCTTTTCTTTCTCCGGAGGCCACGGGATTTCTTTCCTTCTATGTATTTTCTACGTGTCTGTGGGTGGCTTCAAAATATCTCTATGATAGAAAGAAATCCAGCAGAGGATATTCTAACCTCATCTTTACACCCTACTTCCACAAATAAAATCAAATATACCCGAGAAAATCCTAACCTCCTTTTTTTCTTCCACGCATGTAAAAATCCTTCCATTTTCGATTCAAAGACCTTTACTAAGCCTTATTACCCTTAACAGGCCCATAACAAACCAAATCTACGAAACGGTTGCGTAAAATCTCATCCAAAAATCATCCCTGAAAATATACAGGTTACCGTAACTTCAAACTCCCTGATTTGCTCTAATCTCGAGTCCTAGCCAAATTTGATCCAATCCAGCGACCTTACCAGGCCTGTTTAGCCCTTATGAGTCCATCCAAACTATTTTCGTTGATTGAATCTCTTCAGAAATCCCCAAAAAATCCAACCCTAATCTGTTCTGTGAAAACAAGTTTTCCCCGCCAATTTTGAAAATTCAAAATGTAGAAGATGACCTCCCCTATCTTGTGATGGTCTCCCTTTAGCAATTGGGGCGGAAATAGTAATTTTGGGGTGCACATAGTAATCTTCCTGAGTATCTTTATGAATTCTTCTGGGTGCCTTTATCGTGTCCTCTGGGTGCTTTTAGTAATTCATCTCGGGGGTCCAAATACCACTTTTCGAGCCAAATTCTCCGCGAAAGCTTATTTCTCCAAAAACACCTACAAAAACATAAAATTATCAAATAAATACAAAATCGAGCACTAACAATACACATAATTGAGAACAAAATAGACACATAAATGCGTCTATCAACTTGTATTTTAAAGAATAGATACATAATCATTTAAGAGTGAGACAATTGTTTCTTGACATCTTAAAAGATCATGGAAGTGGAACAAGGGGGTATGTTTGTGACTGAATGTCAGGCTAGCAAGAATTTTGAAGTTTCCCTCGGCGTTGGGCACAATTGAAAACCCGATTTAGAGTTTTTGTGTGTTTTTTATGCATTATAGAAGGTCTTGCTGCCCTGATGTCCACTGAATACTCAATTTTACCAAAGATATTTGAGTAAATTTTGTACCGAAATCGAGTTTCAAAAAGAATAACTCTGAAACTCTTAGTTAATCCATAAATTGGGATAACGAATGTTTGAACTACAATTCAATTTGAGTCGTCTTTAAAAGGTGCAGTCATATCATAATGGGTGAATTGTATCCAGAGCACGATTTACCAATCATGTGTTAGTTCTTATTATTTGTTTAAGAATCAGATAAACATGTCTGATAAGTGACGTTGCGAACTTCAATTTTTGGCATGGGCACCCATCGGTAAACATCACAACCAACCAAGATGAGGCATGATGAAACATGGATCCGAAAGTTCTAATCATGTTTGGACCCAATGAAACTCTAGTCTGTGATAGAGATTTGACAAGGTGTGGTAAAGGTAGAATAAAGAGGATCATTCAAAGAGATGGAGACTTTACTTGTGCACCGCTGAATTGTGGGTTTGGTTGTCATAAAAGGATCATTTTATGATGAATTCGAAAAAATATGGGGGTGACACATGAAAATAGATAGTATAATAATAGATACCACAATTTAAGTCGTGCAGACTTTACGGATCAAAATGTTTGTCATGGGAAGTCTGTTATGCTATGGATGGCAAGTGATGACTCAAAAGTCATCTGTGAGAAACTATGTGTTTGTTGTTGAAGAAATGCATGCGCAGCTCATGGAAATTAATGTTGATAATAAGATCAAATATAAATTCGTAGCTTTGGACGCAAAGTCATATTTGAAGAGTAATTTGGAATTTCCTTGAACTTATACTTATAGCCAAGATATATGCATGTTAGAAATAGATTGTTCTGATCAGACAATTATTTGGGAAAATACACATAGTTTGAGATTATGGTACGACTCGATAAATAAATCGACGACATAGCACCATAAAGCAATCTCTTTCAAATGCACGCATCAAGAAGAAATAGTGTATGTGAATTGTATCAAGCCGGAAATTTGATACGAATTCTAGAGAGCGTATAATTGCGTCATCGAGGGAAATGAGACTATTGCCTACAATAGAGTAGTATTTATATTGGAAATCCAAACCTAGCGATTGGAGATCCCATGGTTATGTAGGTTCAAAAGGTACAACCAAGTTATAAACTTATACTCACCGGAAACACTGCGAGAGTTTACTCTCTTTCCCATTTCTATGATGAAACAGTGTTTCCTGTCAGGTGAAAGGTTGAGAATTTCTTTTAATGATTCTTATAGCTTAGTCTAACTAAGAAAAGTATGACATGATACTTTCAAATAGGAGTTCACCTATATGAGTGGGAAGTGAGGCCGTTTCTATGATAACTATAACGCTAAGTTAATCTAGAGCAGTCATGAAAAAACAACATCGTTCAGGGCCGAAATGAACACAACCGAGAACCGGATATGTAAGGAAATAAACTGTGTGATAATCTTTTGCATCGGTTTACATCATCAAGTTGGGCATTCCAAGACATCGCGTTCACTGAACAACTAGTAAACCCGGTACGTATTCACTACGGAAGATTCAAATCCAAAAGTTATCTCTCCTGATGCAGAGATGTTTAGTGCACAAACTCTTTCTAGTGTCTGCATTAAACTTGCATGGATTTCTATTCAATGTGGGGGATTGTTGGAATTTTTAATAGAAATATGAGTTAGTTAGTTAGTTAGTGTGAATGGATGTGTCCTCTTACTTAAACCTTTTCAATATGTAGTGGCTTACCACATGGGATGTGACTCTCCACTAAGGGTTGTGACTCTTAATAAAAGGATTTCTCCAAGAGTCACCTCTAAAAACTATATAAACCCCACTCATTCTCCATTGCAAGTGTGTTTTTTAGAGTCATAAAACTAGTACTAGAAATTTAAGAGTTTGCATGTGTCTTCAAGAATTAAAGAAGAGTTTGTGCTACATCTATTCGCGTTTGTTGTTATCGAAGTGTTGTGAAAAACATCGAGGTATTGTTGAATGTTGGAGACATATGCCGCTAAACATGTAACATAATTATATACAGGTATTTGTAGGTGAAAATGGTTTCTGCTGATTTCAGTAATTTTGGGTGTACGGGTGAGAAACAATTTAAACCCTAAACAATATACTGCAAAGGAGTACTTTAGATTCGAGAGATCAATCTGTACAAGTCCGGCCTAAACCAAGAAATGGCTGTTCCAGACTTGCTTGGGTCACAAAGTGAAGGAGAATGGGTTGGTTTTGGGAAGGGAAGCAAGGAAAGCGATGAGACCAGAATAGTTGATTCTGGAAGAGTAGTTGTGTTACTACGACTTGTATCAGAAAAGGTGGGAAGGCTAACAAATGGTATATCAAGTATTTTCCGAGTGTTGTGTATTCCCCGAATGAACTTGTTGTTCTGTGGAAATAGGTAAGACCTATTTATACAAGTCGAAGTGAAACGTACCCTAGTCTCATTAAGGAATGGAAAAATTGGTAAGTAAATGGGAGGAGGTGGTAACCGTATGCATGGAATTTGATGTTCCATAAAATCGTAATGCATGGAATTGATGTTCCATAAAAACATTAACGTATGGAATTGATGTCCCATGAACGTTTCACTTTTAACTCTCTGTATTTACTAACCGCCTCACCCTTATGACACTTCGTTATGACGGGCGAGTGTACGTCAGACATTTAAAACCGCCAAACCAATACCCAAAGAGGATCCCCCAGTTTGTGATATTTGTTGATGTCTCGAATGTTTTTGTGGAAAACATGTAGCATAGGGTTGTTGCCTGGCAAGTCGAGCTCGGGAGACTTGGTACCTTGGTGACCTTCGACGGTCGAGATTTTGTATCTTAAGAGGAAAGGTATCCGTTGATCTTTGCACGCTTTCGTTCGTTGGTGGCCGCATAGGGAAGGCCAACATGGTGGCGCGACTAGGTTAGCATGCCATTGGCATGGCATGATGGCGGGCTAGGCTGGCACGCTATTAGCGTGGCATGGAGGTGCGGCTAGGTTGGCATGCCGTTGACATGGCGTGGTTTGGCGTGGCTAAACTTAGGTTTTCGGGCTAAAGGTTACCATGCGTCGTCTGGTAACTTTGGAGGGCTAGTATTCTCTCCTGGGATTGAAGGGGAATCGTCGATCGTCGCACGCCTTCGCTTTGGTAGCCGCGTAGGGAAGGCCATCATGGTGGCGCGGCTAGGTGCGTTTGGCATGTGGGGCCAAGGGTTTGGCAAGCCGTTGGCACATGGTGCGGCTAGCATGGCTAGGTGCCAAGGCAAGGTGTAGCTTATGGCATGGGGCCAAGAGTTTGGAAAGTCGTTGGCACATGGTGCGGCTAGCATGGCTAGGTGCGATTTGGCTTGGCATGTGGGGCCAAGGGTTTGGCAAGCCGTTGTCACATGGTACGACTAGCATGGCTAGGTGCAGTTTGGCTTGGCATGTGGGTCCAAGGGTTTGGCAAGCCGTTGGCACATGGTGCGGCTAGCATGGCTTGGTGCCAAGGCAAGGTGTGGCTTAGATTGGCATGTGGGGCCAAGGGTTTGCCATGGGCGCATCGCGTGGCTAGCTTGGCTAGGTTTGGCTTGGCATGTGGGGCCAAGGATTTGCCATGGGCGCATGGCGTGGCTAGCTTGGCTAGGTTTGGCTTGGCATGTGGGGCCAAGGGTTTGCCATGGGCACATGGCGTGGCTAGCTTGGCTAGGTGCGGTTTGGCTTGGCATGTGGGGCCAAGGGTTTGCCATGGGCGCATGGCGTGGCTAGTGTGGCTAGGTTTGGCTTGGCATGTGGGGCCAAGGGTTTTCCATGGGCGCATGGCGTGGCTAGCTTGGCTAGGGCCAAGGGAAGGTGTGTTTGGCTTGGCATGTGGGGCCAAGGGTTTGCCATGGGTGCATGGCGTGGCTAGTGGTAGGCCTGAAAATGTGTTTATATTTATGAGCCTACTTGTAATAACCGCAAGTGCACGGCGCCTGTTGGAGGCGTGGCAAGTACGGATCGATCCACAAAGACTTGTGGTGCTGATGTTGATCTAAGGCTTTCTTCTACTGAATTTTAGCAAGTGGAACACAATTATAAGTTGTTGTCGATGCGACTGAGATGAGAATGTGACACTAAACTAAGGAAACAAATGGGTTATGACTAGTTGAAGAGCACTAGGGTGATTGCATTCACCCTCTAATCTTGTGCTAAAGCAATTTACCTATGGTTATACTCTTGAGCCTTCACTTGAAGGTCTCAGGTGGATATTCACTAACTAGTTCACTATCTCCCCCCTAGTATAGAGTGTCTTCTTACAGTACACTCTATCACAGGTTCAAAAGCTCACAGTTAACTACTAATCCTAATCATTTTAGAACACACAAGAATCAAACCAAAGATTAACTACTTGACATGAGATCAGGGGTTTCAACAACACCCTAGTTAATTGAATTAAAACATAATTAACAAGCAAGTTACACTAAATTGGTGCTCTGGCTAGCCCAGGCATGCCCAAAAACATTCTCTACCTCTTCTATTTATACATGCCAATTTCAAACCCTAATTTTCATCAAAACACAAATTAAATGCAGACCCGTACCCTCATTCGCCTCCGAATCGCTGTCTCCTCCGCTCCCGCGGCTCAATTGACTACTCGATTTTTCCTCAACTCTTGATGAAACCCTAACCTAATTCCGTCTATCTCTCTTAGCTCCTAGGTTAGAGGCTATGGGAGAGATAGAGAGCGGTAGGAGGGGCTGCTCTCTGTCAGTGAATGAGATGGTGGTGGTGAGGTGGTCTCGCCATGGTATGGTCAAATGTGGTGTCGGGTGAAGAGATGGTGGAGCTCTGGGTTTTCTGTGGAGTTGGTCGGAGAAGAAAGAGAAGATGGAAGAAGAAATGAGGGGTAGTCGATAGGTGTAGGGGTATGGGTGCTGTGGTATTGAGCAGGTGCAACAAAGGAATGATGAGAAGGCCTCAGCGAGCGTTGGATGCAACGAGACGAGATCTGAACGGCTGAGAGAGACTCGGAGTGTTTTGGTGTTGAGCGAGCGCATCAAGATATGATGAGGAAGTCGGAGCAAGCGTAGGATGTGGCGAGTGAAGATCTTAACGGCTCGGGATGAGCGGGTTCGGATCCGGGTCATGGGTAGCTCTAGCCCATGTCTTCCTTGTTGGGTTGTAACCGATTCCTTGTGGCTTTGGCTATCCGCTCCATAGATGCTCGACTCCAAATCTTCGCTCTTTTGGCTCCTCCGAATCTCCGAACTTTATTTATTACCTAAAAACACAAAATTAATTAATACAAATATTTATTCTTGAAAACAAAGAAAACACAGAATCTGGGATAATATCTGATTCTTGAGCACAAAAGATGAGTTAAATGCCAATAAAAGGTGTATAAATATGCAATATTTGGCACTCATCAAATACCCCCAAACTTGAATTTTACTTGTCCTCAAGTGAACAAGAAATTAAGAAATCCTAACTATACCCCGTCGCAGGTCTCTCGAATGCATTTAGCGTATGCACTAAGCCTTTAAACCCCTAGGTGTCCCTAGTGGGACAGAGTTGTAGTCTCGTGAGGGTTTACCAGAGGTGTACCCACAAAACCTTCTCCAACTTCAGAGTGTAAAAGAGTCTCAAGCCTCCAAGAAGCTATGAGGACATAGAGTTTCTGCTTGCTAGTAATAGAAGTTAGAACTACCAAAGAACGCATTCTCATCCGTAAGTGCTGAGCGAGAAGTAACCATACCATATGAAAGAATTCGGGTTCGATTGTGATCATAAGCCTCGACTTCTGCCTCACTATTAGGGTTTTATGATAATTGCACTCAAAAAGATCGCTTTTTTAGTCTCTCATGTGTAGGCAGGAATAAAGAGAGAAATCCTGCACACGTTGTAGGTAAGAAGGATAACCTTCCGAAATAATTTCTGGAGACTCCACAGAGTTGTGGACAAAAAGAATCTTTTTCTGATGATCTCTAAGAAAGGAAATCAACCATTAGCAAGGATGGGAGTACTCACTTACCTTCTCACCCGATCGGCAATTAACATCATACTCTCATAGGAACCATAGAAACGTCTTCAATCTTCGGTCTTCGGTCTTCAACTGTTGATGACGAACTTCTGAACTTTACAAAAACTTGACAATTTTTTTTTTTTTTTTTTTTTTTTTTTTTTTTTATTTTTTTTTAATAATAAGTACATGAAATGAAAATAATAATACAACACATTTTTTTTTTTGGTTACAATAAAACAATAAAACTCAATTTTTCACAAACTTCATTAATCCTCATCCTATTTTCTTTTCTTTTCTTTGTTGCACGTAAACCTTGGACTATATCAACTTTTCTTTCAATATTCTGATGATGCTCCGTTTGCTGACGATGATGTGTTTCTATGGGTCTATTGATTGAGAGAGAGAGTGATGCTAACTGCAAATCGATATTTAGAAGGAGTTTTCATCTTTAAACGTCACCCTCATGATTGACAAAAACTAGCACTCAAAGAGATCAAAAAGTAGTGCTGAAATTGGTGCGAAGTTGGGTAGCTCACCATTCCTACCGGAATTGACGACGGTGACACACTCTAATGACTTTTCTAGAAAGTTGCAAAAATTTGAAGGTTGGTGCCTCACTTGATGTAAAATGGGTAGTCTCCACTATGGGTGATCACAATTCTACTACCGAATATCTAAACAACACCTAATTTGCCCTCCAAGATGGTTAAATCCAACTTTAACGCTCTAATCAACTAAGGAACCCGATTGCGTTTTCCAAAGACTTCCAAATTCTGTTATTTCGGTCGGACTCTATGTAAATATAGCTAGAAGCATGCTAGTGACTCTAAAATCTCTAAAAGTTAGAGGTTTTTACAAAAAGAGTTTTTTTTTTTTTTTTTTTTTTTTTTTTTTTTTTTTGGAAATAAAAGATTAAAAAGACTAAAAACTCTATATGCAAATGCACCCCACACCTAAATCAAACATTGTCCTCAATGTGTCGACAGACAGGAAAATTTAAACATCACATACCAAGAGAACTATCCGAGTAGAGAAAAGGGAAGAGATTACGGGATGTCGGCGAAAGCAAGGTTGAGCTTCATTAGTCAAGGCTAGAATCCAACATTCTTAGCGGAGATCATATCGGATTAGCACAATATATGTACAAGAAAACTCAACCGTTTCAAGAAAAGAAAATTTTAACAAGTCCTTGGATTATATACAATGAAAATTCACCATACACTAACAACCTAAAGAGTTGAGGATCAACCCAATAGAAAATATGTACAAACATCACAGTCTTACACAAATATAACATGAAAGTGCAAGTAAGACCGCATATGTGACCGATTTTCCCCAAACCTAAACTTGTCATGAGATGTGTTTTTGAGAACAAAATCTTGCAAAATTAAAGGTACATCATGCACAAGGTCTAACTCAATATGAGTTTTGCTAATATGACAGATATACACATTCCAACCGTGGCTCCTTAAGAGTGTTATACTTTGATGCAAAATAGTCCAAGAGGACTTGGGAAGCACAAAGCTCTAGGCCTAAGTTAGGCATTTTAGAAAAAGTTGGTTTTGCAATTTTGTGACAAACTACACCTGGGTTTGGTGGAGGAGTTTCAATTTGTGACTTAGGAGAGAGATTAGGTGCATCTAAGTTGTTTTCATGTATAGAATCGTTTGCACCATCACACACTTTCCTAAAGTCAGAAGAGGGTAAATCATGTTCACCTGCATAAAACAATTCATCAATCTCCAGTCATACTCATCATCATTCTCATGTATAACATAACCGGAGAGATATCATGATGTAGCCTAGGCATGGAGTTAGCACGTGCATTGAATCATCCGTGTCACAGACAATTCAGCTATTCCTAGGTCACAAACAGTGGTATAGCATGCTCACTTTCACAGGACAATTGCACAGGTTCCAAATCAGCATCACATGTATGAATATTAGAAGAAGCATCATTCATAGGGTTCACAGGAGAGACGCCTAACGTCTCTGAACCAAAAGATTCTACTACATTTTCAAATACGCATGCTCTTCATATTCATCATCATCATAACAAAAATTCATCTCCCCATTCAAAATTGTAGTATTTTTAGTGTACTCATCTACCTCTAGATTAGGTTCATATTCAAATGTTAGTTGCATGAGTATGACTAGAAACACTATTTTCAACATTATTTTGTAACTCAATCAAGTTCCTTTGAAGAATCCTGGTGAGTTGTTCTATTGAAGGAGAGTCTTCAAAGTGGGTATGCATTCTTCATATGGATATTCTTTGTGTGGTTGTGCATGAGGTTCACTAGAGAAGGAAATTCAGGACATGTTGCTATATGGATGGTCATGCATTGCATTCATTTCAAGCCTAGCATTTTGCTCCATGAGTGTTTTCATTATTGATTGCAAACTAGGAGTTGGGGAGTATAAAATTGTTCATCTCCCCAATCGTGGTGAATGATGCATGTGTACGGGTTGATTATGGTCCCAATAGTTGCAAAGATAGTCACTTCTAGACAATTCGTTCATTGGATTATCATGGTTTTCCCTAGACCTGTCTAAAATCATGCAAAATATAACAGCTTCTCGGAGGTGGTCTAAGCTACCACATAAGGTACATGCATAAATTTCATATTGCCTAGGGAAATTAGATTCGACAGATTGCTCATGTAATTGCCTTTCTAAAGCGAGATAGTCGAGCTTCTAATTGATCTAAAAGTGATGATCGGGTATGAGAAAATTGTTCATTTTCAACTCCGTGGTGGATGATACATGTGCTCATAATGATTAGGGTATGTGAGGTCAGGGCCCTGAGAAGGCTCATAATACTCCCTAAAATCATTATGGTATGTGGGGAGTTCATACTGTGAATCATGCCCGTAAGCAAGCTCTCTAATGGATTTGTTTCCATCCCCAGTTTGAGACCAAAATCCCGACATGATTTAGCACTCAAATTGAACTCAAAATCTAGTTTGGTTTATGTGGGCTTTGGTTTATAGGGATTTGGTTTGTTGGGCTTGAGTTTGGTTTATGTGGGATTTGGTTTAAGTGGGCTTCAAGTTTGTGCAAATAGCTCATGCACACGTAACAAGTTTGTACACAGCCCAGAGATACAACCCACAAAAGAAAATGACACTTTGATTCTAAGAGTAAGCCCAAAAGGTTGCTTTTGGTTGTAAAGCCAATGAATAGGTGTATTTCAGCCCGGATGATGTGGGCTTTGTTTGTGTAGACAGCCCAACAACTCAAAGTTACGTGGGTTTGATTATGCACAGCCCAAGCTATGAAGGCCAGGTTCAGAAAAAAATGACAAAGACACACGGGGGTATGCGCATCGGGACAACACACTTTCGCAACTCGCCTTCACCTAGGTTGGCATTCCACACAAAGACAACACTCCTGACTTGTCTGCAGTAAGTGCTTAGCTTGAGGCTTACACAGGCTATGCTAGGGGGTCAGATGGGGTTAAGCTTAGGGCTTGTTAAAGCTAAGGTTGCTCAGTTTGACAGAGCAAGGCTTGCAATCAGCCAAGCAAAGCAAACAACGGTCCCGAGTCCGATGGGTTATGGTGGTCACTGGGTTTTTACAAGTCAAAGCACTCAAGAGCAAAAGGTTTGGTGTTTGCGGGGGGTTGAGAAATGTTTGCTTGAGATAGCTAGGTTATCATGCATTGAAGCCGGTGTATGCAAAATAGGTTTTGCTCGGGGTATCAACAGCCAGTTGATGTCAACTATTCCATTGACTTCAACTGAGATTTTCAAGCTAACTGCTTTCCAAGTGATGGCTCAACACATGATTCAGTGGTTTGCAAGGGGAATGAGCTTACCAAATTGGACAGTGGGACTGAGCACGCCAAGGTGTTTGGCAAGTGACTGGCTCAACAGCTCACACATTGCACGGGTTTAACATGCAAGGTATCTGGGCTCAACGGTTTAGCATGCAAGGTATCCGGTTCAACAGTTTAGCATGCAAGGTATCGGCTCCAGGTTTAGCATGCAAGGTCCCACGGATTCATAGATACTAGCCTAACATGGTTCACAGGTCATGCTCAGTTATAGCTTTCTTAGCTAGCAAAAGTTCGTGGTTTTACGGGCTTCAAGGTGTGTAACATGCAATCGGTGGTCAACAGTTGGCTCACAAGCTTATGCTCGTGGTTTGTATAGAGAGCCCGGGGGAAGGAGCATGCAGGGTGTGGCAGACACTTGGTAGACACTTGGCTAGATGGCTCATACAAATTCTTAAGCAAGGTTGACATGCACCAAGGTTAGCGGTCTAAATGGCGAGCTTTTCAAAGTTTAAAACTACAGCTACGGGTGATAATGGTTTATGCTCGGGTGTTGGCAAAGAAGGTTTCTAACTTACCAGTGAACCAAGCTTGGCATTCAAAACAGATTGGTTAAGTAAAAGTTATGCCAATACAGTTGAACAATATTCAACACTATAAAGATTATGCTAGTTTCACACCTCATGCAATACCCAAATAACAAGTCTATCTAAAATAAAGCCTCGGACATATTCATGCGGGTATGGAGAATAACAAGCTTTGAGAGCAAACAACCCGGCACAAGGCACAATGGTACGATTGTCTTGCTCCTTTGTTTTTCCTCGGGTTGACTCGACTTAACAACTTGCACAAGAAAGACATCCTCAGTACCTTTTACTCGTAGGAAAAGCTCGGCTCCCAGAATGTGCAAAGTTAAAGTAAAGAGAGAAGAATTTTCATACAAACCCGAGAATAACTTGACCGACAGGGGAAAAGTAAAGAATCGTGATGCTTATTTGGACCGACAGGAAAGGTTCACACAAGATGCTTGATGATCACGGGAGAAGAAAAAAAACACAAAGATTAGGATTAAAGCTAATATCTTTGAGTTACTGAGATACGGTTAAACATTAACTAAGTTATACTAAAAACAAGACTAAAAGCAAAGAATGTAAAGTGAATATACGAGATGAAATGAACTCGGAAAGGCAAGAATTGATCAGGGGCACACGCAAGTCAGCAACGGCGCCAAAAAATTTGGTAGGCCTGAAAATGTGTTTATATTTATGAGCCTACTTGTAATAACCGCAAGTGCACGGCGCCTGTTGGAGGCGTGGCAAGTACGGATCGATCCACAGAGACTTGTGGTGCTGATGTTGATCTAAGGCTTTCTTCTACTGAATTTTAGCAAGTGGAACACAATTATAAGTTGTTGTCGATGCGACTGAGATGAGAATGTGACACTAAACTAAGGCAACAAATGGGTTATGACTAGTTGAAGAGCACTAGGTGATTGCATTCACCCCTCCTAATCTTGTGCTAAAGCAATTTACCTATGGTTATACTCTTGAGCCTTCACTTGAAGGTCTGGGTGGATATTCACTAACTAGTTCACTATCTCCCCCCTAGTATAGAGTGTCTTCTTACAGTACACTCTATCACAGGTTCAAAAGCTCACAGTTAACTACTAATCCTAATCATTTTAGAACACACAAGAATCAAACCAAAGATTAACTACTTGACATGAGATCAGGGGTTTCAACAACACCCTAGTTAATTGAATTAAAACATAATTAACAAGCAAGTTACACTAAATTGGTGCTCAGCAGCCTGCATGCCCAAAACATTCTCTACCTCTTCTATTTATACATGCCAATTTCAAACCCTAATTTTCATCAAAACACAAATTAAATACGAGACCCATACCCTCATTCGCCTCCGAATCGCTTGTCTCCTCCGCTCCCGCGGCTCCGAATTGACTACTCGATTTTTCCCTCAACTCTTGATGAAACCCTAACCTAATTTCTCTATCTCTCTCTTAGCTCCTAGGTAAGAGGCTATGGGGAGAGATAGAGAGCAGGTGTAGGAGGGGCCGCTCAGTGTGAAGGAGATGGTGGTGGTGAGGTGGTCCGGCCATGGTATGGGTGTGGTGTCGGCAAAGAGATGGTGGAGCTCGGGTTTTCCGTGGAGTTGGTGAGAAGAAAGAGAAGATGGAAGAAGAAATGAGGGGTAGTCGATAGGTGTAGGGTATGGGTGTTGTGGTATTGAGCAGTGCAGCAAAGGAATGATGAGAAGGCCTCGCAAGCGTTGGATGCAACGAGGCAGATCCGAACTACCGAGAGAGACTCTGAGTGTTTTGGTGTTGAGCGAGCGCATCAAGATATGATGAGGAAGTCTGAGCGAGCGTAGGATGTGGTGAGTGAAGATCTTAACGGCTCTGGATGAGCGGGTTCGGATCCGGGTCATGGGTAGCTCTAGCCCATGTCTTCCTTGTTGGTTGCAACCGATTCAAGGCTGGCTTTGGCTTTCGCTTCCTGCTCCATAGATGCTCGACTCCAATTCTTCGCTCTTTTGGCTCCTCCGAATCTCCGAACTTTATTTATTACCTAAAAACACAAAATTAATTAATACAAATATTTATTCTTGAAAACAAAGAAAACATTAACTGGGATAATATCCGATTCTTGAGCACAAAAGATGAGTTAAATGCCAATAAAAAGGTGTATAAATATGCAATATTTGGCACTCATCAAATACCCCCAAACCTCGAATTTTACTTGTCCTCAAGTGAAACAGAAATTAAGAAATCCTAACTATACCCTGTCGCAGTCTCTCGAATGCATTTAGCGTATGCACTAAGCCTTTAAAACCCTAGGTGTCCCTAGTGGACGAGTTGTAGTCTCGTGAGGGTTTACCAGAGGTGTACCCACAAAACCTTCTCCAACTCTAGAGTGTAAAAGAGTCTCAAGCCTCCAAGAAGCTATGAGGACATAGAGTTTCGCATGCTAGTAACAGAAGTTAGAACTACCAAAGAACGCATTCTCATCCATAAGTCTTGAGCGAGAAGTAACCATACCATATGAAAGAATTCGGTTCGATTGTGATCATAAGCCTCGACACTGCCTCACTATTAGGGTTTTATGATAATTGAACTCAAAAAGATCGCTTTTTAGTCTCTCATGTGTGCAGCAGGAATAAAGAGAGAAATCCCGCACACGTTGTAGGTGTAAGAAGGATAACCTTCCAAATAATTTCGGAGACTCCACGAGTTGTGGACAAAAAGAATCTTTTATGATGATCTCTAAGAAAGGAAATCAACCATTAGCAAGGATGGGAGTACTCACTTACCTTCTCACCCGATCAAAGAATTAACATCATACTCTCATAGGAACCATAGAAACGTCTTCAATCTTCGGTCTTCAACCGTTGATGATTTAACTTCCGAACTTTACAAAAACTTGACAATTTTTTTTTTTTTTTTTTTTTTTTTTTTAATAATAAGTACATGAAATGAAAATAATAATACAACACATTTTTTTTTTTTTTTGATAAAACAATAAAACTCAATTTTTCACAAACTTCATTAATCCTCATCCTATTTTCTTTTCTTTTTCTTTGTTGCACGTAAACCTTGGACTATATCAACTTTTATTTCAATATTCGATGATGCTCCATTTCTTGACGATGATGTGTTTCTCATGGGTCCACATTGATTGAGAGAGAGTGATGCTAATCGCAAATCGATATTTAGAAGGAGTTTTCATCTTTAAACGTCACCCTCATGATTGACAAAAACTAGCACTCAAGAGATCAAAAGTTGTGCTGAATTTGGTGCGAAGTTGGGTAGCTCACCATTCCTACCCGGGAATTGACGTACGGTGACACACACTCTAACAGCCTTTTCTAGAAAGTTGCAAAAATTTGAAGGTTGGTGCCTCACTTGATGTAAAATGGGTAGTCTCCACTATAGTAGGTGATCACAATTCTACTAAACAACACCTAATTTGCCCTCCTAAAGATGGTTAAATCCAACTTTAACGCTCTAATCAACTAAGGAACCCGATTGCGTTTTCAAAGACTTACAAATTCTCGTTATTTCGGTCGACTCTCTATGTAAACATAGCTAGAAGCATGCTAGTGACTCTAAAATCTCTAAAAGTTGGAGGTTTTTACAAAAAGAGTTTTTTTTTTTTTTTTTTTTTTTTTGGAAATAAAAGATTAAAAAGACTAAAAACTCTATATGCAAATGCACCCCCAAACCTAAATCAAACATTGTCCTCAATGTGTCAACAGATAGGAAAAAATTTAAACAAATACATACCAAGAGAACTATCCGAGTAGAGAAAAGGGAAGAGATTACTGGGATGTCGGCGAAAAGCAAGGTTGGAGCTTCATTAGTCAAGGATAGAATCCAACATTCTCAGCGGAGATCATATCGGATTAGCACAATATATGTACAAGAAAACTCAACCGTTTCAAGAAAAGAAAATTTTAACAAGTCCTACTGGATTATATACAATGAGAATTCACCATACACTAACAACCTAAAGAGTTGAGGATCAACCCAATAGAAAATATGTACAAACATCAAGAAGCCTTTACACAAATATAACATGAAAGTGCAAGTAAGACTGCATATGTGACTGATTTTCCCCCAAACCTAAACTTGTCAACAGATGTGTTTTTGAGAACAAAATCTTGCAAAATTAAAGGTACATCATGCACAAGGTCTAACTCAATATGAGTTTTGCTAATAACAGGCAGACATACACATTCTAACTGTGGCTCCTTAAGAGTGTTATACTTTGATGCAAAATAGTCCAAGAGGACTTGGGAAGCACAAAGCTCTAGGCCTAAGTTAGGCATTTTTAGAAAAGTTGGTTTTGCAATTTTGTGACAAAGTACACCTAGGTTTGGTGGAGGAGTTTCAATTTGTAACTTAGGAGAGAGATTAGGTGCATCTAAGTTGTTTTCATGTATAGAATCGTTTGCACCATCACACACTTTCCTAAAGTCAGAAGAGGGTAAATCATGTTCACCTGCATAAAACAATTCATCAATCTCCAGGTCATACTCATCATCATTCTCATGTATAACATAACCAGGAGAGATATCATGTCGTAGCCTAGGCATGGAGTTAGGCACATGCATTGAATCATCCGTGTCAACAGACAATTCAACTATTCCTAGGTCACAAACAGGTGGTATAGCATGCTCATTTTCACAGACAGTTCCACAGGTTCCAAATCAAAGATCACATGTATGAATATTAGAAGAAGCATCATTCATAGGGTTCACAGAAGAGACGCCTAACGTCTCTGAACCAAAAGATTCTACTACATTTTCGAAATACGCATGCTCTTCATATTCATCATCTAGCTTGGCTAGGTGCGGTTTGGCTTGGCATGTGAGGCCAAGGGTTTTCCATGGGCGCATGGCGTGGCTATCTTGGCTAGGGCCAAGGCAAGGTGTGTTTGGCTTGGCATGGGGCTAAGGGTTTGCCATGATGAGCGCATGGCATGGCTAGCTTAGCTAGGTTCGTGACCAAGCTAGGGTTTTGGGCCAAAGGTCGTTTGGTAACCTCGGACGGCCAGGATTTGCTCCCGGGATTGAAGGGTGACCGTTGATTGTCGCACGCCTTCGTTTTTGGTAGCCGCGTAGGGAAGGCCAACAAGGTGGCGCGGCTAGGTTGGAAAGGTGCGTTTGGCAAGGCGCGGTAGGTGTGGCTGGAATGGTTTTCCATTGGCACTGGGGTGCGGCTAGCATGATTGGCATGCTTTGGCGCGGTAGGTGTGGCTGGCATGGTTTGCCATTGGCACTGGGGTGCGGCTAGCATGGTTGGCATTCCTTGGCGCGGTAGGTGTGGCTGGCATGGTTTGCCATTGGCAAAGGGATGCGACTAGCGTGGTTGGCATGCTTTGGCGCGGTAGGTGTGGCTGGAATGGTTAGCCATTGGCACATGGATGCGGCTAGCATGGTTGGCATGCTTTGGCGCAGAGTGTGGTCGGCATGGTTTGCCATTGGCACATGCGGTGTGAGAATTAGGGTTTTGGCCGTCGAAACCTAATTAGCATTAAAAAAGGTACCCCGGTAATTTTCTTTAGACAAATTAAAGGGTTCAATAAATGTGCTTCGTTTGGATATTATTACTCAAGTTCTGACGTCACCGTCCGACTAGGGTTTTACGATTTTACCCCTAAGCTAAAAACCACCATCAACATTAAGTCCCATGTTTAGCTCCGGAACAGTGCCTTTTG
The DNA here is from genome assembly GCA_023531295.1 of Papaver armeniacum. Taxonomy (NCBI): domain Eukaryota; kingdom Viridiplantae; phylum Streptophyta; class Magnoliopsida; order Ranunculales; family Papaveraceae; genus Papaver; species Papaver armeniacum. Next base: position 332,182 of record JAJJWW010015861.1, read on the forward strand.
CGAGGTAAGCATATGATGGTGACAGATAATGACGGAATCAAGACGTAAATCATTGCAAAGAAGGTCAGGAAAATCCGACTAACCTTTTTGAGAGGTGAAGAGTGTTTTTGCTTCCCGTGTTGACGGCCCTGCATAAGTTGTACTGGCCAGACCGTTGAGTGGTGAGATGAAAGTTGTTGGCTTGGTCTAGCCGTACATCACTGAGGCAAAGCGGGCGCAGTCTTGGAAGGCAAAGCATAGCGGATGGCTTGGCATGATAGGGTCGTGATAATGGAGCGGGCGGCCTGGCATGGTGCGGCTATGGGAAGGCTAGGTGTACACGGACGGAAAGGCGTGATGGGGCCGTGACAAATGGAGCGGACGGCTTACCGTGTGGGGCCAAGGCATGGCGTGAGCGGTCTTGGGCGTGGAAATTGGTCTTTGCGGGACCGGTTTCCTCTTTTCCTTTCTTGGCTCAAAATAGGATATCCTTTCCTTGTTTAAACTCCCACGTACCATGTATATATAAAAGGAGGGCCAGCTTCTCTTTCGTTTCACGCCTATACCTTTTTTTATCCCAGCCGTGTGGTAGCAGTAAAGCAAAGCGGACAACCAAATCCCTGTATGCCTTCCAATACTTCTTCTTTAACTTGTTTTCTTTTCTTTTGTGTTGGTGTAAACCTTAGTTCAGAGGCGTACCTTTTCATGACCTTGTAGAAAATGTTGGTGAATCCTAGCCGTAGGTATGTTTTGCACGAGCTTGTAGTAGTACTTAGGAATGAATACCATAGTAATGTTGGACCGCCTCAACTCACCGTGCGAAGTAAGCTCGCGATAGTAATTGCCATCCCTTTTCCACGAATACCCAGTTTTAGGGTTTACTCCTTGTTTTGGTGTGGCCGTGTGCATGGTTCCTATGGTGGGCACACCTCTTCGGCCGGACAAGAATTTTATCTTTGCATGGTACGGCCTTGAAACAAACTGGCTTGCGTCTTGGGTGGAAAAATAATTTTTGTGCACTTTCCGTAATAATTTCTCTTCGTATTGTTCCATTGTAGTTATCTCGGCGGTGAAAACAACGTAAGAGAATTTTCATTAGGATGTGAATAGTTTATGTCGTACCGAAGGATGTGGGTAATTCCAAGCTAAGCATAGATGATGAGTTCTTCACAACATCCGCTACAATTAGAAAAAATCATCCCAAGTATGTGTCGATCCTCCTGACTGGTTCAGAAAGTGAAGGAGAGGCCCGGTCGGTTCGTCCGTAATAAGGTTTTGCATTCAGAGAAAAGAGTACCATGCTTCTCTCATTGACTTTAAGACCAGTGTAGTCCCGTTGCATCCCTTTGAGAAATGGACGCGATTCATGTTGAGCCAGGAATGTGTAAAGGACTGACTTGACCAAGGCACAAATTATTGATGTTGTCATGGCTTCCTCGATTCTTCAAATTAGGAAAGATATTCCAGGCTTGGTTACTTTTATTTCTAGATGGTGTCCAGCACTCATACGGGCTATATGCGGGTGGGGTGAAATGACCATCTCCTTAGAGAGCGTGGTCGTATTGCCGAACCTTCCCATAATTGGAAACCTTGATGTTGGGTTGTCCGTGGATGAAGAAATGCATGCCGCCCTGGTTGCGAAATCAAAGGGATTCGTTCGGAAAGGAAACGAGACGAAGTGCTTTTATGACTGGTGGGTGTCTGCCGCGGCGTTCTTGGCTCTTTGGTTATCCATAGATATTTTTGATGACGGCTCCGGTAAGAATGAGATAAGGCAGGAACTTATCAAGTTTGCTATAAAATGGGCAAAAGGCGTCGTTCTCCCTATTGGCGGTTTGTTTCTTGGTTATCTGTACGCACACTTGGATCAGCTGGTCTCGGATATGTGTGCTTCAAACGACTATATGAAAGTGGATTCGTACATTCATGCCGCCTTTCTTCAGGGCGGTCGTGGGAGCACTTCGAGAAGTACGCCCCAAAACCGTTCTACACTTCCCAGTCTTTGGGTGGCTCTGATATCTTTGCGCCGGGTCGAATAGGCGTCCAAAGATTGGCTCGACACAGTTGGATTTCTTGACAACTCGCACTCGGTTAATTTTCGTCCATGGGCTCCAGTGCATGCGTCTATAACTCGGGATCAGTACCTTTGCTCCCTGCTCCGAACATGTCTTTGTCTTCCGATAAAGAGGATCCGAGTGTTGGAGAGATGGTGTTCATGCGAAGCCGCATGCCCTGGCCATGTATCGTCTTTCTTTTGAGGATCTTGCAAAGCGATCTCTTACAACATTGATAGGCGGCTCAAAGATATGGGTTTTGACCAAGGGGTCCCACTGCTCGTTCGTCATCCGGTTATTCCTGCAAATCTCGTTGTCCACCGTTCTCGATGCTAGTGTTCTTGCGTCGGGTCAAAGTCTCCCTTTTACGCCATGGAACAGAAACCGTCAACAACCTCCAAATATAACATATTTTGCTAAGGGATGAGTTTCTTGCTATCCATGGATTCGTGAATGATGTGTTAGAAAATTGTCGCGGTAAGCCTTCTCCTGCGATTTTAGCGGAACATCCATTGCTGAGGGATCCCAAGCGAAAATACGTTAGCCCGAATGCGAGATAGTCCCCAAGTGAATGAGCGAATATCTAAAAGCCGTCTTGGCGGTTTTCGATCGGATCGATGGCTCTCCCTACTTTTAGCTCTTCCAATATGCGAGTACGTATAATTTTCTTCCCGATTCAAGTCGGATTACGTATATCTTTGTCTCATTTCGAGTGTTTGTTCTTGTGCCTTGCTCTGGTCTTAGCAGCGTGAACGCCTTCACTAAACTTGCACGTAGTCGAAAACTCGCACCTCTTGAGACGGAAGCATCGATGTTGAGCCTACCCATGGAGAAGGGGAATCCGAGAAGGATGAAAGCTCGCAGTCCGGAGATGGCGAGAGTAGTTCTTCCGATAGCAGTGTTGAATCCTTCCTCTAGTCGATCTGAAAGCGAATCAGTGAGTCTTCTCCATGTTCTTCTTCTTCCTTCCTTCATCCTCTCCCTTTTTTTAAAAAAAAAAAGAGTGTCTATGATATCACAGAGCGAAGCTGGTTCTGAAGACGAACTTGAGATGGAAACTGGTGGTGACACGGCTTTATCTCTAGCCGTGTCAGCCAAGCCTGGTGGCTTTGAAACAGAGGCCGATCAAGATGGAAGCGTTGTTGTGACTCAGAAAGCGGAGATTGCTCACGTGAATGTTGGCGCAATTGTTGTTAGGAATCCTTCGCCGATCGATGCGATCGCAGCGCCACCTTTTTTCCTCCATACCTGGTTCCTTATCCGGTTCATGTGTTGATTGGGGGATTTAGCGTGCCATCTAAACATGAGGCGTTATATACCAAGATATGGGAAAGCTATGTCATATTGCCACGACCAATAAAATTACTATCCGATACGCGCGTTGGTCAAGCGTGTGGAGGAAGCCTTGTCTTCGATTGACGACATGTGCAACGTGACTCGGTCATCGGTTTCGAGGACGTAATCTCGAGCTGGAGGTTCCACCGTGACATGTGCATAAAGTTCGAGTTCAATGCTCCTTGGTTCGTCGACGGTTTCTCCGAGGTTGAAAAGTTGCTGTCCCAAACATTCGAAGGCCCTTTCGCAGACATGGTGAAGAAGCATGAAGCAGAATTCAAAAGATTGTGCAGGCAGCTGAAGTTGAAAAGGGTGGCTCTCCAGAGAACGAGGGAGGCATTTGCTAAGAGGATCAAGCCGTTGTTGGAAAACTTTCCTTGAATACATTTCTGTCTTCTGAACTTCTTTATTTTATATTTTTTTTTAAAGGCAAATGGAAGCGCCTGGTTTATGGTTTTGATTTTCTGGATTTTTGGGGTTGACAGATAAATGTTACCTTGATGGTTTTGGATTATTCTTTTGGAATGAATTGTTTAGGAATGAATGTTGTCTTGGTTATGATTGAAAGTATTGCAGGCATCCCAGGGAAACCATGGAACCGTGCTTTTGGCAGATGACATGGGATGAAACATAACATGACTATCGGTTTTTTCATTCTCATGGAAAGTTGAAATAGCAAACCACGTATCTTTTCTAGGTAAGACTTACTTGGTTTCTCAGGCCTCCTGATGAAAAGGGGACCTTCTGGGTGTAATACTGAGTTTTATGGGAAGCGTCGCCGTGATTGTAGAAAGTCCCCAGTCCTTACTGAGTTGCCTTGCTGATTCTCGGGTGGATCGTTTGCTTCAATTTTCTGGGAAGTCCCCAGTCATCCCTTGTCGTGTCATGACTGATAACTAAGCCGTCTGGTAATTGAGTCGTCGATCCTTGAGAGGATCTCCTACTTCTACCATCTTGATGTCTGGGTCGAAGCATGAGATCGATGGTCGAAGATTGACATTGTAACCGAAAGATCAATCTCCCACTGTGGTCGCCAATTGTTTGTAGGTGAAAATGGTTTCTGCTGATTTCGGTAATTTTTGGTGTACGGGTGAGAAACAATTTAAACCCTAAACAATGTACTGCAAGGGAGTACTTTAGATTCGAGAGATCAATCTGTACAAGTCCGGCCTAAACCAAGAAATGGCCGTTCCATACTTGCTTCGGTCAAAAAGTGAAGGAGAATGGGTTGGTTTTGGGGATGGAAGCAAGGAAAGCGATGAGACCAGAATAGTTGATTCTGGAAGAGTAGTTGTGTGTTACTACGAATTGTATCAAAAAATGTGGGAAGGCTAACAAATGGTAAGCTAACAAGTATTTTCCGAGTGTTGTGTATTCCCCGAATGAACTTGTTGTTCAGTGGAAATAGGTAAGACCTATTTATACAAGTCGAAGTAAAACGTACCCTGGTCTCATTAAGGAATGGAAAAATGGGTAAGTAAATGGGAGGAGGTGGTAACCGTATGCATGGAATTTGATGTTCCATAAAATCGTTAACGCATGGAATTGATATTCCATAAAAACATTAACGTATGGAATTGATGTCCCATGAACGTTTCACTTTTAACTCCCTGTATTTACTAATCGCCTCACCCTTATGACACTTCCTTATGATGGGCGTAGTGTACGCCGCACGCTGTAAAACGCCAAACCAATACCCAAAGAGGATCCCCCAGTTTGTGATATGTGTTGATGTCTCGAATATTTTTGTGGAAAACATGTAGCATAGGGTTGTTGCCTAACAAGTCGAGCTCGGGAGACTTGGTAGCTTGGTGACCTTCGATGGTCGAGATTTTTTATCTTAAGAGGAAAGGTAGCCGTTGATCTTTGCACTCTTTCGTTCGTTGGTTGCCGCATAGGGAAGGCCAGCATGGTGGCGCGGCTAGGTTAGCATGCCATGGTAGCGCTGCTCGGTTGGCACGCTATTGGCGTGGCATGGAGGCGCATCTAGGTTGGCATGCCGTGGTTTGGCGTGGCCAAACTTAGGTTTTCGGTCTAAAGATTACCATGCGTTGTCTAGTAACTTTGGAGGGATAGGATTCTCTCCTGGGATTAAAGGGGGACCATCGATCATCGCACGCCTTCATTTTGGTAGCCGCGTAAGGGATGCCATCATGGTGGCGCGGCTAGGTGCGTTTGGCATGTGGGGCCAAGGGTTTGGCAAGCCGTTGGCACATGGTGCGGCTAGCATGGCTAGGTGCGATTTGGCTTGGCATGTGGGGCCAAGGGTTTGGCAAGCCGTTGGCACATGGTGCAGCTAGCATGGCTAGGTGCGGTTTGGCTTGCAATGTGGGGCCAAGGGTTTGGCAAGCCGTTGGCACATGGTGCGGCTAGCATGGCTAGGTGCCAAGGCAAGGTGTGGCTTGGCTTGGCATGTGGGGCCAAGGGTTTTCCATGAGTGCATGGCGTGGCTAGCTTGGTTATGTGCGATTTGGTTTGGCATGTGGGGCCAAGGGTTTGCCATGGGATTATGGCGTGGCTAGCTTGGCTAGGTTTGGCTTGGCATGTGGTGCCAAGGGTTTGACATGGGCGCATGGCGTGGCTAGCTTGGCTAGGTGCGGTTTGGCTTGGCATGTGGGGCCAAGGGTTTGCCATGGGCGCATGGCGTGGCTAGCTTGGCTAGGTTTGGCTTGGAATGTGGGGCCAAGGTTTGCCATGGGCGCATGGCGTGGCTAGATTGGCTAGGGCCAAGGAAAGGTGTGTTTGGCTTGGCATTTGGGGCCAAGGGTTTTCCATGGACGCATGGCGTGGCTAGGTGCGGTTTGGCTTGGCATGTGGGGCCAAGGGTTTTCCATGGGCGCATGGCGTGGCTAGCTTGGCTAGGTTTGGCTTGGCATGTGGGGCCAAGGGTTTGCCATGGGCGCAAGACGTGGCTAGCTTGGCTAGGGCCAAGGCAAGGTGTGTTTGGCTTGGTATGTGGGGCCAAGGGTTTTCCATGGGCGCATGGCGTGGCTAGCTTAGCTAGGTTCGTGACCAAGCTAGGGTTTTGGGCCAAAGTCCGTTTGGTAACCTCGGACGGCTAGGATTTTCTCCTGGGATTGAAGGGCGACCGTTGATTGTCGCACGCCTTCGTTTTTGGTAGCCGCGTAGGGAAGGCCAGCAAGGTAGCGCGGCTAGGTTGGCATGGGGCCACGGCAAGGTGCGTTTGGCAAGGCGCGGTAGGTGTGGGTGGCATGGTTTGCCATTGGCTCTGGGGTGCGGCTAGCATGGTTGGCATGCTTTGGCGCGGTAGGTGTGTCTAGCATGGTTTGCCATTGGCATAGGGATACGGCTAGCATGTCATGCTTTGGCGCGGTAGGTGTGGCTGGCATGGTTTGCCATTGTCATTGGGGTGCGGCTAGCATGGTTGGCATGCCTTGGCGCGGTAGGTGTGGCTGGCATGGTTTTCCATTGGCACAGGGATGCGACTAGCATGGTTGGCATGCTTTGGCGCGGTAGGTGTGGCTGGCATGGTTATCCATTGGCACATGGATGCGGATAGCATGGTTGGCATGCTTTGGCGTAGTAGGTGTGGCTGGCATGGTTTTCCATTGGCACATGCAAGTGTGATAATTAGGTTTTGCCTCTGTCGAAATCCTAATTAGCATTAAAAAAAAGGTACCCTGGTAATTTTCTTGCAGACAAATTAAAGGGTTCAATAAATGTGCTTGGTTTGGACATTATTACTCAAGTTCTGTGACGTCACTGTCTGACTAGGGTTTTACGATTTTACCCCTAAGCTAAAAACCACCATCAACAATAGGGAATCAAATGTCTTAAGCAAAGAGATTATTCTCCTCAATACACCCAAGTAAGTTTATTTAAATTTTGTGATTGATCATCTTTTTTTATCCTTCTTTTCTTGTTTTGTTGTTGGTATTACGAAATGTAATACATGTTACAAAGAGTTGTAACGGATTGGTGGATAATATACGAGTCGTATTATTGGAGAATCGATAACGAAGATCATTATCCAACAACAATAAGTGGAGCTCGGCAAGTCCATGGCCAACAATATAAGTTTACACCAACTCTGAAGGGTGGAAGTAAACAAAATATTTGTGCAACAATTTTATGGACTGTGATACTTATTATCCTCAAGTTAAGAACTAACTATAGTTAGAGTGCATTCAAATCACAGGCGCATGAGAAGACACTTGTAGAGACACATTTAGCTCTAATCCTCATCCTTGAGGACAATGATGTTTCAGAGGGGTAGGTATTGTGATGTACCTAGCCAAGAAGGATGTGCCCCATATTGCGTATATCCTGAGTCTTTAGCATTAGTTATGTTTATTGGTAGTAAATGAAATTAATTATCTCAATTATGTAATTAGTCGTTAATTCAATGGTGTGGTGGCTTTATGATGTGACCACTTAGGCTCCTGTTAACCATTAAAGTCTAGGTTTGGTTGTCTCTAGCTTTATAAGAAAAATGAGTTTGTAATCAAGAGGCTATTTGAATAATACTCTATTGAATCGTTTATCGATTTAGGCCGTGTTCTTCATTGAACCCAAAGGCTTGATTCGTGAGAATCAAGATAGGTTATCCTCAAATTATCATCCCCATCTTGTCGTTCTACTTCAGGTGGAACGATAATGGGTTTCCTTAATAAACCAGCTTACACATGATAAATCATATTGGACTTTCATATTCAGTCAAGCGGGTTTTCATGATAAACCAATTGAGCTTCCATATTAAGCAATTCTTGGAGTTCCGCGAGAAGCCTTCTTATGTTGCGTAAAAGTCCATATATCCTCCACGTGTTCGGCTTTAGGATGGTACAAACACTCGTAAAGACTATTTATTATGCACTCGTGATGTAACTTCACATGTGGAGAAAAAATATTCTTTAATCTAATAGTTTGGTTTGACTCTAGAAAAAAATAAATCTAATATGCTTACATCTTCGAAGTGCGGCCCCAAACTAAAACCTTCCTTTAACTATATTTGCTTTTATATTTGCTCCGCAGTTTTAATTTAGATTACCTTCCTTACAATTCTACATAGATAGATTGTGTTAATACCATTTCATTCCCAGCTGGAGGTAGATATTTTTTTTAAATCATTTTGAAATTTTTTGTAATTAAAAATTAGAAAGTTACATTATTAGAAAGGATTCTCACCAGACAAGAAACTTGTCGGTAACTGAGCAACAAGCTGGGCAACAAACCCTTTTGGTACGACCACAGTTAACCTATGAAATAGGAAATCTCCCACTCGCACATTAGCATCATGGATTCCCATGTAGTTGCAAAAACGTTTAATAAAGTCTGTCGTTTCATCCCCAAGCTCACCAAGAGTAGTAAAACCCAAAGCACCAAACCCATAGCCTTGCGATGTACACTTTTCCAAATACTTGGTATTTTTACGAACAAAAACATCCTTGATAACTTGACCTAACTCAGAAATATGACCACCACCTCCATCAAAGGGGGAAACAATAGTCATATCCAAGCAAACATTCCGACCATTATCTCAATTGTATACAAGAATGTCAGCTAATCTCAGATAATTGCCATTGTTCGCAAAAAAGCCCAAGTCCATCTTTTTCCTTGCCGACACTCCAGCACGATAACTCATGTCTGCGATCGTGTCACGTACCAATTCGTGCAGAAAATTTAAACACACTTCATTCATACATTGCATAATATAGTCGCAGAACCCGTCCAGTCTCTCTTGCAGAAAGGGCACATACAGTCCAACTCGAACAAAGGAATTCCAAGTATATAACATAGTATCCCACCAATTTGATGATTTAAACCAACAACAGGAAGTCTAGAGCGTGTTTCATTTGGTTACTCTGCCATAGCACTGAATCGCATTCAGACAACTAGAAATTGGAAGTCAAGTTCTTCTTTATTGCATCAAAATAAACAGTTTCCATAGTTTTCATTCAATGAGTGGTGGTACTATTGACACATATAGGAGAAACGGGACTACACAATGAGTTGAATGAAGCTGCAACTTGCTCAAGGTGGGAACTAAAGCTACTGATGCCAGTGTGCCTCAAGATAACAAACTGAAGTTCTAGGGTCTACAAACATGCGACGCTAAATAATAATAATGTATAATATATTGTATCGAGTAAACTCCTAAACCACTCATCCTGAAAGACAAAGTGTAAAACCTCAGTTGCAGGGGACCAAACCCAAAACTGTCCTATGTGATCACATAACGTAAGAACTGGTAAAGCTGGGAGTCAAACAGATCTTGAGCCATATGTATAATCAGGTAAGGTGGTTCGTAGAGCAAAGTACAACTGTGAAACTCCAGCACAATTCCTAAACAAAAGAAGTTCACACTGTGGATATTCAAGTTTCTCAACCGCATCAATGAGTTCCACTATTTATGCACCATTTTTAAAACAAGATCCGCATTGAATTTGGCATCAAGACTAATAACAGCACCTAGCAGCTTAACACCCTTCTCTGGCATACTAATGTCCGATGGGAACAATCCTGCAATGGCTGCTCTGGGAACAGGAGAAGGCCAAAACAATTCAGTCTTCTTGATGTTCAAAAATATCCCCCTAGCTACACCTTCCTCTTGTATAATATTCAGAGCCCTTGCAACCATCATAGTATCACCAATCACCGTGCCATCATCAAGGTACCACGCCTACAATTATTAGTCATACCTTTCTGCAATACTCGTGATTACGGGGTGAAGAGTAAGATCAAACAACAGTGGCCCTAAAGGGTCACCTTGTTGCATCCCTGAGCTGAAAAAAATGCATGATCCATGTAGTATAATCGTGCCAGTGAAGATTAACAAAACTCAAACCAACGAGATATCGAAGGACATAAATTACGTACCTCAGAGATCATGACAGTTCTATCTATGAGATTGAACGCATTAGAGAAATCCACCAGTAGCATGGAAAGATTATCTTGGTCCCCTTTCTCTTCCAGCACGCGATTTACAGCATGTAAAATCACCTCTACAGCACACTTATCCCCCACTCCAAACTAAGAAGGTAAGAGTTCATCTCTTTGCCAACAAAAGATGCAACACATTTGAAGACAAATCTTCTCCAGATTGTGCCAACTGCAATTGATCGCAATCCCGACTACACTCCACCACCAGGATTGATAAGTGGGGTGAGAGGTGCACTGGCCACAAATTCACCCAAAATAGATGGACATGAACCCGAAAGCCACAAGTTAACCACATCTATGATGAATGCGATTAGTTTATCTGATATGACAGCAACAGGTCCACTGAGAACATCAAGGAGATGTTGTGCAAGGAATCTATCCCTCCCAAAGGATGTACCTCTAGGGAAACTCTTCAATCTTCCCAGTACTGTGTCGATTTAAGCAACCATAGCATCCTGCGAAGGTGGAGTAGATGGAATTTTGGGAAAGGCAGCAGCGTGATGTTTGCACTGCAATTCAGCGTGTTCCTTCATTATTGGGTGCCACCCCACTAGAGGTGAGAGTGCGAATTGCAGCAACATAAAAACCATTCCCGAGTTTACTCTTGCATAATCTCAGGTTAGTAGCTTCATGATCCTCCTATTTAGACTTCTTCTTTACCTTTTTAGGTAACTTCTTCTTCTCTTCATGTTCCTCTAGAATTACTTGAACCAACACAACATACCCATTAGTTTCATTCCATAAGCGCAGTGCACGATTAACTAATTTAATCTGTAGCTTTTTCCGGGGGCTAGCTTTCTCCTCTTGAATGCTCTGAGTAACATGAAGATTGCATATAGGAAAGAGAAGAAGATGAATCCATGAGTCTAATTTTCTAGGCATGACTACCACTTTCTGCAACACAAACTTGAAGGTACGTGAAAAGTGCACTCTGCAGTTAGCTGGAATATTTTAGATTGTAGGTATCGGAGATAGAAACACCATGTTTAATGGCTTTAAACCCAGAGTTGGTGCGGCTACCTCAAACTCAGCTGCAGGATCAGGGGCATTGTTGCTAACAGGAGCAACAATGCCGTGTATAGAAACTAGAGATGGGGCAAGCTCGCTCTTATCATGATGCATACATCTTTTTCCCCCAACCATATATGTTTTTTTTAAAGCATACAACGAGTACATAGCATATATGTGCATATAACGAGTACATAGCCAACTCTCCAGTTGCATCAAAGTAGAATCCCAAGCTTGGTAAACTTCACAGCAACTGCGCAATCTCTCACGGCATCTGTCAGTTCCTCATTCCCTTTTGTAGTTTAGATTCTTCAGATGATTAAACAACGAAAACTTTAATAAACCCTTCCCACCAACATCATTTTTGCACCCATCATTGCCCTTAAAAGTACACTAATAAAGACCAACTCGCCACTCGGAAATATCCTAGGGCTAACACACGGGGTAGCAATCACAACAGGTGATGTAGGTTTCAAAGAGGTATTAGCTCTAGGCGTCATAAAAACTCTTAAACCCTAGAAGAAACTCCTACCAATGATGCTAAATATGCTCACACGTCAAGAATGGTATCAATTTGTAGTGCTAAAGGAGGGGAATAAGATGAGGAGTCACAGGCGAGAAGAAGAGATCAAAAGGAAATGGTTTGATCAAATGAATAACAATATCTTGAAAATCTCCTCTTATCGCCGGAAAATGACCCCTCTGATAAAAAGGGTCGCTCCGGGAAATGAAAATGGCCCCTCCGATAAAAAGGTTTTCTTTTTAATTTGTTCAGTTTTAATTTTGTTTGTCTAAATCATTTAGAAAAACGAAAATACCCAGGAAAGAACTTGATATTAAAACTTAAAATCACTATTGTAATGTAATTTTTATGGTTTGCTCGCATCTTTTCTGAAATACAAACTTTTCTTTGGGAGTAGGGATGAAAGGTTTGTCTCTGCTCACAAATCTTCGATTGGGAATAAGGCTAAAACGTCTTTTTCGATCACTAAAAAGATTTTCTCATCCTATGTACGCTATTATGACAATTATATCCACATTGATAGGAATGTTCATCATATTGGAAGTCCACGTCAGATAAAGTAACCCCTTAAATCTTATGGAGTTCTGTTCTAGTATACTAGTCGCAGAACCAAATAAAGATGCTACGCCGAACCATTCAAAGTGAAAAGTTGATTTTTTTTCGACACATAACCATTCATCGAAACTATTTTGCTACTAGTTGGCATTCAGAATACATATGGAGAGAAGTTGAAGAAAAGAATAGACAACGATTATCTAATCTAGAAGCCAAATCTAGGCTTTGGGAAACTCAACAACATCTAGGCTTGAGGTGCTATTTCTTCTTTTATATTGGACTGAAATGTAATTTTTTGTGATCAATAAGGGTAATTATGTCCGGTTGATAGAAATATATTGAACCAGTGGTCTTCTGTAAGCCGTGCCTTCATTCTAAACTAATGTTGAATCATCAAATGATTCGTCCAAATTGGTAGGTTTCACTCATTATTTATTTAGGCGCTGGGTTGTTAAATTAATTAATGTTACGCTCATGGGTGGGAGTCCATTCCTCCTCTTCCTCTACCACGACCTACCCCTGTTGTTTCATTACTACTACTACTACTACTTTCCCTTCTTCTTCTTCTTCTTCTTCTTCTTCTTCTTCTTCTTCTTCTTCAGTTAGTCAAATCCGTGTGTCAATGGCTGCTGCTTCATCTATTCGAATTGGTATTGTTGGAGACGTTGTAAGTATCTTTCTCTTTTATCTCGGTTTACGAAATGATTTTATTTTTCAAGGAATTTCAACTTATTATCTTCTCTACTATCTTTATGATTCTTTATCGGAAGCATGATGATTGGGACCTCCAAGAAGATACAAAAGCCCTCCAGTTTCTACAGGTGTTATTATTTTGTTTTAAACTCTTAATCATCTACTTTATTTTCATGTCAAAAACTAAACAGCAACATAATGAATCAATCAATATGAGACTGACTGACTGACTGTAATATGATTTCAGATTATTGTTTCCATAGTCTAGATATTAGTATTATTATTGTTCACCAATTTCCTCTTCAATCCATTTTTGATGCCATTTATGCCACCCTTGTTTCGCAGCCACAATCTGAGATTCTCAGTTAATTTATCAATCTATATAAGTCTATTACATTTACTTTAATATAAATCTGTGATTCCTTAATTGAATCAGACCGATAAGGAATGTGATGACACATAATAAGAATCTGTCATATTTATACCTCGTATTTGTTTGTATTCACTTGTAGTGAGTCAGTAGTTTTATTAAGTGATTTTGCTCAGCTACAAACTTCCCTAACATGGTTTTATGTTGTATGTCTACTGCAGCCTGATTTGGTACTATTTACAGGCAAGTTTTTCTATTTGCCCACCTCATCTACATGCTTGGAAGGCTGCGGTTTGGTTCACTTCTATGTTAAAAGCATCTATCTCATCTTACTTTTGTTGTCCGTTTTTTTTTTTTTTTGCCCTCTGGTTTGCCTTCATATTCATACTCGTAGACTTTTGCAATAATCTCATTGAGTTGTCTCTCTGCATGATCAGGTGATTTCGGGAATGAGAATGTTGAACTTGTTAGAAGCGTTTCGGAGCTTAAACTTCCAAAAGCTGTTATATTGGGGAACCACGATTGTTGGACTACCCAACAGTTTTCACAAAAGTAAGCTGACACTTAAATGCTATGAGTACCTTAATGTTGCAAATACTGATGGCTCATCAGATAAATCTCTTCCAGGAGTTTGTTCTGCTCAGGTCTGATTTGAATCGCTATATTTTCTGTCTTGAACAGGAAGAAAGATCGTGTCCAACTTCAGCTGGAATGGTGAGTTTATTTCTGTTCGACATCTGAACCATGCAAAGCCTCTTTTGTTCACTAATTTGAATTTCCTTGTAATTGTTTAATGAAATAATCATAAAAGATGATGTAGGTCATAGTAATCTTAGTAGGTGAATCAAAATGTTCAGGGAACCAGCTTTTAATGTCATTGTGATGTATCTTCCTAGTGTTTCTATTCACCGTATTTGTACCATACCCATACAGCCCAGTTGATGACCTTGTAGTGATACTAAAGGGGTGTATCTGTAAGTTTTAAAGGTATGGAGAGGATTCCTTGTAGTGACATTAACGACCATTTTGGGAAGACAAAGAAAATGGACTAAAGATGCACGAGTAGTGCGTGCTTTTAGGTACAATATTTGGGAAGACATTAAAAAGAATACATGGTTAGTTATGAGCAAATTTATAGTTGATTACCTTTTATAATCTAAGAGATAGAGTTGTTTTGCTTGTTGCGTGTCAGAGTTTTAACTTTCTGCCAGCAGTTACCATGAATTTGACAAAATGGTTAATAAGTGCTTTTCCTTGGTGACCAGTCTTGGAGAGGAGCATGTGGGTTACCGTCGTTTAGACTTTCCTAATTTAAAGCTGAGTGTCGTTGGTGGGCGCCCGTTTTCTCATGGGGGTAATAAAATCTTTCGGGAAAAACTTCTATCTTCGAGGTTGGTACGGCGTACTAGAACAAGCTATATGACTAGACAACTAATGCTATTTGGTCTTATTCTCATTTTCTGCATTGATGAATTTTACCCCGGGTATTAACGAGTACAGTTTTGGGTGTTGCAGAATGTATTGATGGTATTGCAGTTCCTCTTTGAAATACTTAAGCCAAAATTAGGATACTTCAAGATCTAAGCTACCTTCCTTTATACTAGTTTTTATAATTTTTGATGACCATGTGCAAAATACAATTCTTATAAGATGGATTAGGGGTTAATTTTCTTTAGCTTAAAATTATTGATTTATTTCGTGTCTGAGAAAATGGCTACAATCAAGCTGCCTTTTATCAGATGAAAAATGTAGGTCTAAGTAGTTTATTTCTTATCACTAGTTAAATAAGATGTCATATTCATTTCTAAATGAATGATCTCGTATATTTTTCCCATGATTATGAAACCCTTTGAAAAATGAGTACCGAGATGAAACCGTTTCAGATATGGAGTCCAAGATATGAATGGAAGTGCCAAAAAAATATGTAAAGCGTCCGTAGGAGCACCAGAGGGTCATTCCATTGTACTTCTGGCACATAATGGACCTACAGGTATATTTGTCACTTTGTCCTACTTATTGGTTTGTACTCGCTACTCTGATGTAGCTGTACTAAAATTCAACTTCGGCTCTCCTTTCTTGTTTTATATGTTGCAGGTTTGGGATCCGAGAAGAATGATATATGTGGAAGAGATTGGGTATATCAAGGCGGTGACCATGGTGATCCAGGTAAACAAATTTTAATCATGAAATCTTTCCCACGTTATGTCACAGAATAATTCTGTTTAATGGGAGTCATAAATTTTATTAATATGATGATTTAGTGTCATATGTATGACTTGGTACAGATCTGGAACAAGCTATATCCAACATGAAAGAAACTACCAAATTCCCAATCCCCTTGGTTGTCTTTGGCCATATGCATAAAGAATTGGCATCAAGAAACGGACGTCTTCGCAAAATGATTGTAGTTGGAGCAGACAATACCATCTACTTGAATGGAGCAATTGTACCTAGGGTCAAAAAACTATTTCATGAACAACGAACCGGTACTGGAAGCTCCTCCACTGAAGGCTCACCCGTTTCTCTTGCGCTCAAGCCTAGTGGTACAGTTCGAGGTTTTACACTAGTTGAGATTAATGACGGAAAGCCTGATAGGATAGCTGAGACTTGGGTTTCCATTATTGGGGATGAAATCAAGATCGAAGAAGAGCTCATACTATTTCAAAGTGGTATGCGAGTTTCTTCATTGTAGTTCTCAACGTCCCTTTTTCTCAGTGTTTCTGTCTAACTTGGACGTTTAAGAAAATGAAAAAATAAATCAAAATCACCATGTACGTCTCTGTTGATTTTCTCTAGCATATAAACTGCAGACGTATGCCTACTCTGCATACGTACAGTGAAGCTAAGAGTTAGCCATTTAAATATGACCTATTATTATCAGCATCAATTTATGTACATCATTCATGTCCACTTGCATAAATGGAGAAGAAAAAAGATAAACATAAGCTGTAAATAGGCGGCATTTGAGTTGGCCAAAAGATGTCCAATAGTTTTTGTATTTACCCTCAAGGTCTTAAATCTTTTCCCCGGCTAATTTGGGGGCCAGGACCATTATTTGGGGCCTATAGATTTCCACATCCACCCAATAGAAAAGGATAAGGGGTGTTTAAATTTGATGAATTTACCAATTTACCCTCTATAAAACATAAATACTACAAATTTACCCCATTAACTCTTAATAATAAAACCTAAAACTAAAATCAGTTTTAATTTCATTTCTATAACCGATTCTCTCATTTTCTTCTCCTTTTTTTGTTTTTTTTTGAAATAAAAACATCCAAAAACGATTAATCGTTTCTTTTTTCTATAAAATGTCGTCGAAACAAGCAAGAGTAAAGCATCCTACTAACATGAAATTTCCTAGTGTGAATTCTTGAAGCAATTCGAAATAAAACGAAGAAAACGGTTGAGGAAGGCGAAGGATCTTTTATCGCACAAGAGGAGGAAATGAGTCGAATCAGGTACTTTTCTATCAACCCAATCCTCTAAACTAGGTTTTGGTAACAAGCAATCGCTCAAAAATCGAAAATTTTGAAATTAGAATTTTCCGAGTTCCCAGAATCGGTTTATGTTAGTATACGTGTGAACCGATTATGTTTAGAAACGGTTGATGTTCATGGTCACAAACACCGATTGTGTTGAATGTGTTTCTGGTTCGAGAAATTTGAACCAGAATCGGACAATGTGAATGTCCACATAACCCGATTCTGTTACTGTAGGGATAACTGTTTTTTCTGTAACTTTTTTTTTGTTAGAATCGGATTACATATGTGTCCACAAAAGCTGATTGTGTAGCCTTTGAATTCTTATCTGCTTAGTCAATAATCGGATTACATGAGCACTTATAAAAAACAGATTGTTATTGTAATGCTGGAACCTGTGTATCGAGTAAACCGATTCTTGTAAGAAAAAATGCCAAATTTTTCTGTTCCTTTTTTTGTTAGAATCGGATTACATGAGCAATTATATAATCCGATTGTGTTGTGTTATATCAGGAATCGGATTTTAAAGGTGTATCGAGTAAACCGATTGTATACCTTGAATAAAAAAATATGCATTCAATTCCATTGTTGTTTGTCTCTTATCTCCGTATTTTACAGGCCAAACAAGGGCAAACAACAAAAGCAAGCCGAAAAGAAATATAAGAAGAAACATGACTTCGCATCTCCTCAGAGTTTGGGACCTCGTCGAGAGGGTGGTCAAAATTTAAATGCTTCCCACCGAAGGGGCTCGGGGAGTAAAGCCAAAACGATCCGCATCAATGACCCACCACCTCAAGCGGAGCAACCAACACAAGAAGAATCTGATTCCGATACACCTACTGAAGAAGGAGGTAGTGATAGAGAATGCGGAAGAAGAAAGTGGTGAGGAGGAAGGTAATGAAGAAGAAATTGGTGTCAAGGAGATCAATGAAGAAGAAATTTGTAATACCCGCGTTCTTTTTTATAAAATATTAGGGTGCGATCCCAATCCATTTGGATTGGAAGACTAGAAATAGCGCAATGTGGAGCGTGAAACCTAGTTGTATTTTACCTGAGAAATTATATTTCTCCTTGTGTGAGCCTGCCCGTAGCGTGCGCAGACGTTAATAGAGTTTTTTAAACTCGAAAATGTGACAAATTGACACCTGCCTTAGGTGTGTGTCAAATTCAAATCAAAAGAAGGGTATTTCAGACTTTTTACCTTCTTTTATAAGATATTTCTCCTGATTTTTATTGTAAACCATCTCTTTTGGTTTTACTCTTGATTACTCATTCTTATACAGCAAAGAAAAGAAATTTAATCACAAAAGAAATTGATATTTGAAGTTTGTTTACATCATTTAGTTGTTTAATTCGATTTGGGTTGCTGTAGAAGCTTTTGCTGTTAAAAAGGTAGGGGGAATTCTTCTTTGAAACTTTTTTTGAATTGATTTTTAGATTTCAATCCTCTAATTTCCTGTAAAATGAAATTGAAACTTATTAATACTCTTACGAAACTCTATATAATGGATTTGTGATGTTTAAAACGAATTCATGCTTGTTCCTTTTGAATTTGATTCTAGGGTTTATGAAACAAGTTAGGGTTTTCTTCTAATTTGATTTGAAAACTGTATTACTTCTAAAAATTAGCCATGGGTATTCTCAATTTATTGGAATTGGTCTTTACTTTCTCTTGAAACTCAATTTAAAGCATTTCAGAGATTTCTGAAACAGTTTTCTATCCTGTTTTTGGGATAACTTATCACCAAGTTCATGTGTCTCTTATTTTTAGTTATATTTTTTATGAAAAATAGGGCCTTTTCTTCTTTAAAACTAGCTAAGAATTAACGAATTCCGGTAAGTAATGAAGTCTGGGTGAATTTTTGATTGTAGACTTCCAAAACTGTAATTTTTGAAGAACTTGGTCACTGTCTTGTTTATTTGATACTTTTCAAATCAGATTTATACCTGATTTATTCTGTTTAGGATTTTTATTTCAAATAGGAGTCTTTTATATTTATAACAAGACCAAGTTTGCTAAATTCCATTGTATAATGAATTTTGCACGAAATTTTGATTGCAGACTATCAAAACTGAGTTTTCTGAAGAACTGCACAGTTATGTACCTCCATACCCTGGTTTATCATTTTTATGTCAAGGTGGGGTTTCTTAGCTTTCCAATGGTACCAAACATTATTAATTTCATTGTGTAATGAGTTTTGTACGAATTTTTGAGTGTAGACTGTCGAAACTGCAATTTCTGAGAAACGTCATTCTTGTCCTATTTTGCTGAAACACTTTGACATAGATATACAACTCACTGATTCTCCATATAATTTTTGTCTGAAAGTTTATGTTCTCTTCTTTAAAATGAGCCAAGAAACACTCATTTTCGTTGAGTAACGAATCCTACAGAGTTCTTTGAAAACAGGTTGTCAAAACTGAAGTTTCAGAAAATTATGTTCCTATCTTACAATATGTTTCCTTTGTTCTTTGTGTTATTGACTTTATTATTTTTACTAATGATTTTTGTATGAAAATAGGCATGTTTAGTTTTTAAAGTGTTATACTTTGTTGATTGTCGATTTGAAATGAAGCCCATGGTAAGTTTTGAATAAAAGTGGTTTAAAACGAATTTCTCGTGCAAAATCTTTTGATTTGAATGCACCTAATGTTTATGAATTTATGTTCAGTTCTATGAATTGATACTTGCATGTATTTATGATTTTGTTTTATGTGGGAAAAGCTAAGGTAAGTTGCTTTTATGGTTTCTAAATTGATGTTTGTTGATGGTTTGTTCGATACTCGTATTTAACGATGTTTGCGAACTATTTGTGAACTGCGTTGAGCATCCTTTTTGTTACGAACCCTACTGCTGAGTTTGTCGGGCCCATAAGGGGCAATCCATATTAATGGTGACCTGCGGAAGATAGTCCGGGACGATAGGTTAGTTTTCTGATAAACTACGATAATTAGTTATTCGGACCCTCACAGTAGATTATTGCGAACTCA
The DNA here is from genome assembly GCA_023531295.1 of Papaver armeniacum. NCBI lineage: Eukaryota > Viridiplantae > Streptophyta > Magnoliopsida > Ranunculales > Papaveraceae > Papaver > Papaver armeniacum. The sequence continues at coordinate 352,072 of JAJJWW010015861.1, forward strand.
ATGGTTTTAGATGATTTCGATTGTGTATTGTCTAAAGGCCTTTGATACTTCGATTTGGATGTGCTCAACAACTTAACGTATTGTTTATGCTTTATTCGATTTGATATCTTATCATTATCGTATTTGGGAATTTTTGTACTCGTGTTATCGTACCGTTAACTCTCTACTGGGTTGTGGCTCACCCTTTTGTTTTGTTTTGTTTTGTTTTTCACAGAGGTTGAGGACGGCTTGAGGCAGTAAGCTTGCTTAAGCTTAGTGCATTGAGATTTGGGGGTCAAGTGAGTACGCTCTCTTTGTGTTCATGTATATTCATGTGTATCTGGGTTGGTTTGTGAAAAAGGATACTGTATTTTCCTATTGTGTTAGTCTGTGAAAAATGATAGTATCTTTACTTGCTATTGTGATTTGTAAAAAGAGTTACCTTCTCTTCTTGAATTTGTTATTTGTAAAAAGAGCATTCTAATTAATAAGTGTAGGTCATGTTTATGTAGTTTCATGTCAGATATTTTGTACTCCATATTTTTGGTTAAAGGTATTGATAATAGGAATGAAACTTTCGTGTATTGTTTAATAGCTCATAATTTACTCTTTTTTACAAACTATTTAATAAAACCATATCTCATACTCTTGGTTTCAAATTGTTTTCACCCCAAATGGCAGATCGGAGAATTTGGAACTTGCCAATTGACCAAACACCACGGCCGACTGGAAGCGAAAAATTTTCTGGGCCGTCACAAAAGTGGTGGCAAAGAAGATTATGAAGAAGAAAATGAGAATGAAGGTGATGAAGAAGAAAATGACAATGAAGATGATGAAGAAGAAACTGAGAATGAAGGTGATGGAGGGGAAAGTGAGAATGAAGTTCAAGAACAAGTCTAAGGAGGAAAAGTTCAACAACAAGTACAAGAAGGAGATGCTCAAGAACAAGATAACACAGATGGTAAGAAAGATGGTCCAAAGAAGAAGAAAGGGGACCACATGCCCGACCCGCTTAAGATGTTTCCTCGCGGCCCTAATTATCCGGTTTACGGGTTACCCGGTGATGGAGAACGGGTGTTATGGGGGTAGAAAGGGAGTTGGGCCGCGGTCATCTGCCATACCATAGTAACTACCTAAACCTTATGTTATGTAACATAAAACTTATTATCCAATATTTGGCTTTTCTGCAGGCGTGGATATATTTGCACTTTCCAATATTTGCTGAAAGGGCTTTTGAGAACAAGTAATGGGATGGTAACTTTTACGGGGACATGTACACCTGCGAAAGTAAGGAAAAGTCCCAATATATGGTTTATCTGAAGTTGAGACGCCATTTGGAAAATTTGACGACGAAAGATGTTGTCTTTGATCCTTACAAGGAGGGTTTGGCGAAAGGAAAAGGAAAGATGGTCGGGTGCGAGGAGCAAGCTCATTATATTGATCATTTGTTTCACCCAAGAGGATATGTAACGTACAACCCGACGAGAGTCGCAAGACAATGCGGATACGTACAAAAAATCCCAAAGTAGCACAAGAAGTTTAAAATCGACGAGAAAAAAAGGGTTTCATTTGATAATAATATTGAGATTGTTCACGACCCTTTACGATCATATAGATATTTGGATGACAAAAGTTTCAACGGACATGCTATGGATGGTCGATTGACAACAGATGATGAGGCAATTCTGGGTTACATGTCGTGGTACCTCAATATTTCTCATACTCGAGTCATACGAGTATATGAGAGGCCACGGATACAAGACAAAGATACAGCTCTCGAATACCTGGTGCGTATTATTACTCAATTGTGGTTTTGTTAATTGTTTTATCGTTATTTGTTTAATGTTTGTTGTTTAAAATGGAAACAGAGAAGAAGAGTCAGACACTTGATAACCCAAGCAAATCTAGATATCAAGGAAGGGAAAAATGTTAAGGCAAATAAAAATATGATTGATAAACAGTCTCGAAGATGTAAAAGCGGGTGCAAAGTTTGGGGAACAGGTGGAGGAGGAGCCAAAGAAAAAGAGGAAGGGAGTCACCACAAAAAGGATTTCTGAAGGTGACAAGAGAAATAAACACAAACTGAAAATAAAAATGCAAGTACAAAGGCTATGGTGTAAGTACTTTACCGCTTAATTCTTCACAACTTGTATGTCTTGATATTATAATCTCCTCGAATTCTCATCTTTATAATCTTCACTCTTGTACAATAGTCTTCAACTTATAAAAATTCTGCTCCTTGTCTTGTGGCTTTACTTGAATCAAATCGCCTAATGATGCATCAGTTGCTTGTAAACCTTGAACGTCTTCAACTTTCCTTCAAATTTGTGATGCTCCTCTTGTTGATGATGATGGTGTTTCTACGGACTGTTGGTGTAGAGAGAGATAAGGTGGATGGTGCTAGCTGCGAACAAGATTACAAGTGGTATGTAAGTTAGCAATTCGATGTCACCATCATGATTGATAAAAATAGCACTCAAGAGATCAAAATAGTGCTTCTATTTGTGGGAGGTTGGGCAGCTCACCATTCTGCCCGGAATTTACGTACGGTGACACACACTCTAAAAGCACATATTTAGACAGGTACAAAGAATTGAAGGTCGGTGCCTCACATTATGTAACATGGGTAGTATCCACTATGGGGATCACTATTCTAATACCGAATTGATCTGCACCTTATTTTCCACTTTGGCATGGTTAAATCCAACTTTAACTCTCATACAATTAAGAAACCCGATCATGTTCTTTGTCATCTCTAAGTTCAGTCACTCTTATGAGAATCTCGATGTAATCTTAGCGACATGTATACTATGTGACTCTAAACTAACTACAAGTTGGAGTTTTTTTATTCACTATTTTACACAAAAGTTGAAAATTTTCAAAAATTTACACCGCAAATACTTAACCACTCCTCCACACTTAAATTTTACATTGTCCTCAATGTAAATTGAATCGTCCAAAGAAAGTCAAGGTGGGAAATTTTATAACAATATCCGACAAGAAAAAAAAAACTAAAAACAAGAAAAAAAAAATTAAAAGATAAGAGATACAAAACCTATGGGTTGCCTCCCATTTAGCGCTTGGTTTAAAGTCGTCAGCCCGACTATATCCTTGCAAGATTCATTCCCCATATACTAACAATCGAAAAATTTGGGGATCCTTCCATAGAACCTGTTTTGCAAACACTAGCTTCACACAAATATTAGTAATATAAAACAAAAACGAAGCTATTAACCGATAAAAGTTTCCCCCACACTTATTCTTGTCCACACTTGGAAGTGTATAAAGAATATATAAGTCAGAGACTACCACGATTTCTTGTTCCAAAACCTGCATAGTATGAGAATCAAGTATCTCTAATGGAGGATATCGAGAAACAAAGTCATTCAACAATATTCTCGAAGCACATACATTCAAACCAATAAGAGGTAAAGGAGAAGAAACATTAGGCAAAGGTTTAGATAAACCTTGGACAATTTCTTGTATCATGGAATCCTCTTCATCCTTGAAAAACTCAAGTGAATTATTCACCTCTTTTATATCATGGTCCTCTATCAAACCTTGCAACCATTTTTCGTCCGTTTTTGCCTTAACCAAAGTCTCGACATAAACATCATCATTACAATCATTTGCAAGCTCAATAGGGTCTTCCACAATATTGGTCAAACCGGTCTCATTCTCAACATACTCCTCTTTGTTGTAAGGCACATACTCCACTGCGGATTCAAGTCTCACCATAAGGAACTTTTCTAGAACACTCATTGCACCATCCTCAAGCTCCACCCTTTGAATAGGCTCTTGATCATTATTAAGATCAATGCTTGAGTAATCTACACAAGTGTCGACATATTCCTCTTCGTCTTCACCTTGATCGCAAAAAGATTCCATTGTACTCTCCTCGGGGATGTCACCATAAATTGGTTCAGGCGATGTATTTTCATAATAATCATCACTATCATAGTCAACATAAGATTGGTCCTCGCTGATTTTAGTGTTGCTAATCTCGAACTCATCCTTTTGAAGGTGAATGATTATTATTACGATCAAGAGTTGAGTTAACTACACAATTATCAACGAAAGTCCCCAAAGGTTCGCCTTTTTCAACATAATTATTCATTTCCTCTATGTATTCATCAATGCCCTTTTTTACGTCGGAAACACCTCTTTGAAGCTCTTGGAGTGATCCATCCAAATTCTGAATATAGTGTTCCATTTGTTTGTAAAGATCATTCGACAAGGCAAAAGTAGAATTACTTACTACAGTATTGTTAGGCCAATTATCTTCCCTTTGAATGGGTGAATGATCATAACTACGATCAGAAATTGGGCCAAACATACTATGAGCACATTCGGTCGATGAAACTGGTTCCATGCTTGGTTGTCTACGAATTGACTCCATGCTGTCCATAAATTATTGCATTTCATATACCAAACTAGAAGAAATATTAATGGGAGCACAAGTATCATCCCCTCTTTGTGGTTGCTCACTTACATACCCACCATGAGAAGGTTGGAATGTATGAGAACAACTAAAAGGGTACATGGAGTATGGACCATAACCAAAGGATTGGTTTTGATTGTACTCCCCGTAAGGGTGATAGTTGTCATATTGTTGAGGTTGAAAGTCGTATTGATTGCTCCAATATACTCCGTCCATAGAAATTGGTACATGAAACGAGATTCTCAAAACTCGGTTAAGAACCAAAGAATAAGACAAAGTAAAACAAAACTAAAAACAAAAATAAGAAACCAAAAACAAGTGACAACCGCTGCCTCCCCGACAACGACGCAAAAATATGACCGGTTGTCAGCCGACACAAAAATAAATTACACTTTCTTACTACTCAAAATATATAATGAAGCAAGGGCAAGAAAGTATCGTTCCCACAGAGAAGACTAAGGTTGTCAAATTGTTTCGGTTTCCTATAAATAACACCAGGGGTTTTCTGATTTTTATAAACTAAAATAAAATAAAAGAAAATAAAGAAAAGTGAACAAATCAAATCAAGGGTGAGAAAGTATTGGTCATGGATTTCGTCTTCAATCACAAACATGTTTTCAACACAATAACTAGAATTGATATTTTAATCTCAACTTTTATCAAAGGCCCTAGAATACCTTGATCGCAAGAATATCCTGCTAATCTCCTCTTGTCATCAACAAACACATTAAAAGATGCGAATATGAATTCTATCTAAAAGAACAACCTAACGTGTAAAAGCACTAATCAAGTTTAATTCCCTAGATGCATTACGTTCTATGAAATCAGGCCAATCAAAGCAATCGAACGTGTAAAAGCACTAATCCGATTTAACAAAGGTTATGGTTCATATAAGATCATAAGAATATATCACTACAAACTATAATCATATTTATGCTACTTCAAATCAGGAATTATCACTTTTGCGTATAATAACCCTAATCTAGCAAAAGACATGCATGTGAGTTCTACCAATTTGCAACTTGACAAAACAAACATTCAATCATATGACAATATTAATGGTGAATCATAAACGATAATATGAGAGAAAACTAATTTATTGAACAAAAACTCATGTTTGGAAATCCAACTAATCCATAACCAAAAGAAAACTCTAGCTCATATTCATGGAGTTCATAACAAGAAGAAAGAGAAAAGACTTCATGGTTCTAAACCCTAGAAAATAAAAGTAGAGGCAAAGATAGAAAAAGAGATAATAATGTTTAGAGAAAGAATTTTCTATTTATATGCTTCTCCCATTCCAAAAGGATACTCTTTCCAATATTAGGTCAAATCTTCTCAAAATCCATCTCCAAGTGGTCCACCAAGCCCATGTGTGGAAAATACCCATGTGAAAATCTCTGTCCAAAATTGTCGACGGAATTGCTGACGTCAGCGCCGAAATCCGGTCACCGTAAAACTATCTCCGACCACCATAACTCCCAGCAACTCACTATCATTCTCTGCAGTTCATACACTCACAATTCAGAGCAATATATCACATATGAACCATCTAAACCAATTCTTGAATTCTTGCGAAAACGCGCCCAAAAGCGTGACTCGTAGCTCATATATGCCGCGGCCGAGTCATGCATCCAACACATACCCCCTTCGTGATTCACTGAAATATTATGATCCCCACTTTTGGTTCCAAAATCCGGCACTCGGAACTAGTACCACAGGCTTGCCATTCTTGCTGCGTTTGCCACTAGGTTTCTGAGAACCACCATTGCATTCCAGACCTGCAAATTCAGTTTCATTACCATACCCAACACCAGAACCTGCCATTCTTCGTCATCTCTGCCTTTACTTCCACCATTGCCAACGGCAGTTCAGCTTCACAATCCCTTCTCAGCACAACCAAGCCAACAACTCCAGCTGCACTTGATCTTTACTCGCAGTTCCAGTTCTACCCAGCATTAGCAGACGCAACCTCAAACCTGTTGTTGATGGTGGATTTTCGTTTTTAAGGTTAAATTTGTAAGTAACCAGAAAATCATGCGCTGACATCTTGTAAAAGATAAAGCCGTTTATAAGTGACGGATACTCCTCACTTAATTCACCAAGAATGGAGCATGTAGCAACAATCCCATTCTGTGAATACATGAAATTCCTCCAGGTTGGAGCATGTAGCAACAATCCCTTCCTGTGAATTTCATATCAGCCTTGTATTTCGTACTCATTATCGATGCGGCATGACGATCGAGTGTTACTCTTACAGAGTAACACGAACCTCCAAGCACCATAATGAATCATTATCAAGTGTGGCATGACGATCGAGTGTTACTCTTACAGAGTAACACGAACCTCCAAACACTATAATGAAACCATGTACGAAATACCCATATGTGCCGATTCTCGGTGTGTTATACTAGCCCGAGCCCTCTCGGTGTGTTATACTAGCCCGATTGAGCCCCTCTCGGTGTGTTATACTAGCCCGATTGAGCATCCCAAGACCGACCATATCAGTCCGGATATGATCCGATCGCAGTCATCCAACTCCACAAGCATGATTGGACGACCCCGGATCAATTCCATCACCCCCAAGCAGGTATGGAATACACACGGCCGACCCCGCATGGTCGACCATTGGCCTTTGCTTGCCAAGAAATCGTCCATACCAAGCATTATGGGCGGAAAACCTAAATTAGGGTTTGCGGCATATTACATGTCTTTGCAAAACGGTCTCAACCATCCATCTTCGCAGGTATAGATGGAGGTGTAGATGTAGACTCAAAGGGCCCGGAGCATGTCGACACAATCACCATGTGACCGCCACACACTTGACCAATCGGTCAAAACCAACCATGGTTGGTTACAACACATTCGCCCGCCCTCGAAAGAGCATGGTCGCATGGCTTTGCAAGCCAAAATTAGGGTTCAAGCCATCACGCGCGTCCATCTTCTCGGCACGAATGGAGGGTCACGAATCAAATCGAGCACAGGTCCGGTCATACCAGCATGACCACCGTGGACCCATCTACCCCCTCATGTGATCGGCCAAGGCATATCATGCCTGGCCAATCCAAAACGCCCGCTCAAACATGCGTGGTTACACTTCCCAAATTGCAAATCGATCTCGACCACTCAACTTCACCGGACAAATTGGGTGGCTTAGATCGCGTTTTCATGGGACGGTGAGACATGGGCGTGAACATCAGCCTATCATCTTCACGCCAAACCAACGGCCAAGACCGACCAAGCTAGGTCGTCTTGGAAAACGCTCCGGAAAAGAGTATGGCGCGCGGCTTCTTGCGGTATCAAACTCTTATCGCAAAATCGATCTCGACCACTCCTCTTTGCCGGTCAAATTGAGTGGCCTAGATCGCGCTTTCATGAGGGAACGGAATACAGGCGCCTACACCATCATGCCGTCAACACGCATGTATGGTCGGTCCTCTCCAAAATCCTTCCCATGCTTGGTTCTCGACCAAGGTCGAAGAGTGATGCTTGCGCACCTCTTTAAAAACCCTAATTTCATCAACGGTCGCAGATGAGTGTCTCAAACATCATCTCATCCGTCCGACTTCACCAGACTTGGTTATACAACCACGGTCGGGAGTTATTTGGTTAGTGAGGAGTCATTACCCATCACTTTACCACACCGTAATGCGCACTGCATAAAATACACACGATACTTCACAAGTATCGACTTTACGAATAACGCGGTTATTCGGTTCAGCGATTACATGCTATCTTTCGTGGATCCACGATCCACATTCAGACATCAATCATGTCACAAACTTTGGGGATACTTATCGGGGTATTGGTGCGGCGGTTTACGGCGTGCGGCGTGCAACGCGCCATCACAAGAACGTGTTAGGAAGTCATGGGCGGTTAGAGATGAACAGGAGAAGTGGGCAAGACTGGTCGTGTGTTACCGACACACAACTCCAATACTCCATCATTCCACTACCTCCACTTCCCACGAGAAACGTGAATGAGGCTCAACGACTTGTATAAATAGGTTCTCCGCCCTATTTCCAACAACAAGGAATAACGGAGAACAACACAAGTTCAGATTTAGCGAAACCAAGTGTTAATACAAAAACCGTATTCAAACACTCGCAGCCCGCTTGCATCAACCGTAAGCTTGCTCATCTCTTTCATTACAAGTCATAAGCAAGCCAACACCTTCACAATCTCAACACCTTCTTCGCTTCCCTCCCTAAGATCAACCCCATCTCCTTCACTTTGTGACCGAAACAAGTCCTGGAACGGCCATTTCTTGGTTTAGGTAGGACTTGCACGAGATTGATCTCTCGAATCTACAAGCACTCACCGCGCAGTGCATTTGTTGAAGGTTTAGATTCATTCCTCATCCACACCCCAAATTACCAAATTCTGCAGGAGTAGTTTTCACCCATCAACAATTGGCGACCACGGTGGGAGATTAATCTCGGTTGTGAAATCGGTTTCTTCAATACCCAATCTGTTTGGCTAAGTTCCGAGATGGTTGGTCTTAGGACTTCGTCAACAAATTCAAATCCCGGTCGAAGTTCCTCCAACGAGGATGCCCCTCTTCCCAACGGCGTATCTGTCTGGGCGCAACAGGGAGGAATCCCAACTATGAGCGAGTTGGCTCGGATACTTGAGACTCGGACGTGGAACATGGAGCCGATCAAAGAAGCGGTAAATGGCATACTCGACCTCCTCATCAAGATGACGTCGGAAATGAGCGTGCTGTGAGACCTTTACACCGGGGGACTAGTCCCCCTCGATCAACAGGTTTACTACGAACCGGAGGCCGCAGATCGGGAAGTCTGTGTCTCTAGTGGAAGACTTGTGTGAACTCTTGCACCTCTCAAAAGATCAACGGGCGAGACGTTTGCTGCGATCAATAAAATAGCTCTGGACGCACACCTTGCTCCTTCTCGTCCCAGGAGTCTCGATTGCATTGGAAATATCTATAAATAATGTTACATTCACGGAAGATGACATGATGGGTGAGGAAGGTCACAACCGAGCCCTACATGTTACCGCACACATCAAGGGTTCGAGTTCCGGAGGGCCTCGTCGACACGGGAGCATCTTGAACGTAATTACTCTCAAGACTCGAAGACAGCCAAGGTCAGCCCATGCAAGATTGTACGACAGCCCACCACGATGACGGACTTGAAGGGAATCAAACCAGCACATACGGGTATGTCAATTTGAATTTATCGGTAGGACCTGTTGATCACGAGCAAAGTTTGAAGTCATAGAAAAGGAGCAGGACTACCACATGATACTAGGGAGACCGTGGCTTCACCACAACAAGGTCATTCCTTCAACATATCACCAGTGCCTGAAGACCGTGCTAAATGAGGAGGTCGTCCGTATTCCCGCATCATTGTCTCCGTACGCGCCAATATGTGGAGTGGAGTGTTCGAGTCAAAAGATGCTCCGCAGGAAAGTCCGAAAAAATCATGTGCACTCCACTACCCACGTGGGCTTCAATCCGGGGAGGAAGACCGACTTACATCGCTGGGGCCAAACACCACGACACACTCTCTCCGACGAGACGTCCATCTCCAACCGGTGAAACTTCAGCCCATCCTCACGCCAAAAGGGAGCGCTCTTTCGAGGCAAGCCGTGATCGAAGGGAAGACAATATACGGCGCCGTCATAGCAATTAGCAGGAGAGACCATCCGGTCTCTCCGCCCAATTGGATGTGCAAGGACGACGGAATACAAGAGGAGGTATTGGACGCCCGCGACAGCCTACAAGACGGAACCAATTCCACGATCGACGAGCTCGAGATTGTTAACATCGGGATCGATGAATCTCCCAGGCCTGTCTCTATCGATTCGACTCTATCCACGGACGAACGACGAGCCTTGTTCAACTACTCAAGGAATACCAAGACGTGTTCGCTGGACATACGAAGAAATGCCCGGTCTAGATGAAAAATTGGTCACCCATCACTTACACGTCATGCCCGGATCCAAGCCAATCAAGCAATCTCAGAGGCAATTCGGACATGAGGTAGAAGAACAAATCAAGAATGAGATTCGAAAGTCGCTTAGCTGGCTTCATCAGACCCATTCATCATCCGACCTGGTTAGCCAATGTGGTTGATCGCTGTCGTAAGCGACACAAATATAATTACACTTTCTTACTACTCAAAATATAAATATAGCAAGGGCAAGAAAGGATCGATCCGGAGAGAGGTCTAGGTTGTCAAATTGTTATGGTTTCTATATAAAACACCGAGGATTTTCGATTTTATGTAATAAAATAAATATAAAAACAAAGAAACAAATAAGCAAACAAATAAGATAGAAGAGATATTGGTTAAGGATTTCGTTTTCATTCACTAACATGCTTTTCACAATAACTAGAATTGATATTTAATCTCAACTTTTATCAAAGACCCTAGAATACCTTGATCGCAAGAATATCCCGCAAACCTCCTCATGTCATCAACAAACACATTAAAAGATGCGAATATGAATTCTACCTAAAGGAACAACCTAACGTGTAAAAGCACTAATCAATTTTAATTCCCTAGATGCGTTAAGTTCTATGAAATCAGGCCAATCAAAGCAATTGAACGTGGAAAGCGCACTAATTCAATTTAACAAAGGTTACGATTCACATATGATCATAAGAATATATCACTACAAACCATAATCATATTATGCTACTTGTATTCAAGGAATATCACTTTTACGTATAATAAACCCTAAACTAGCAATAGATGTATTAGAAGTTCTACCAATTTGCAACTTGACAAAACAATCAATCAATCATAAAACAATATTTTCAGAGAATGGCGAACGATAGATATGAGACAAAACTAATATATTGAATCAAAGAATCATATTATGTGAAATCCAACTATTCCATAACCAATAATAAACTTAGGTACTCATATTCAAGGAGTTCATCACAAGAAGAAAGAGAAGTTTCATGTTTCTAAACCCTAGAATAAAGAAGAGGCAAAAAGAATAATAATAAAAGATATAAAGATAATAAAAGATATCTCAATTGTGCCTAGGCTTCTCTATATATAGAGTTTTGTAACCTCCTCTTGAAGAAACTAGGAAACCTAGTAAAAATAGGAAAGAGCACCTCCTTAGGAATTGTGTCCCGTGCATCGAGCCCCGGACGAAATCCTGCTGAAACTTCAAATAGTGCGCCCTTAATCTGGTCGTGTAAGATATTTCATCCCAAGCTAATGGGCTTTCGCAACCTGTTAAGTTCAGCCCGCTTTCTTCATCTTGTCACCGCCAATGCCTTCATCATCTAATCTCGAACACCGAAAAATATATTCGTTCTTCCCTGTCGACAACTTCCAGCAGCCATCACTCTCCACGGCAGTTCACAAAGCATCTCTGGCATCACCGATGGTATTAGCATCTGCCATCAACTTCTTCTTCCCGATCGATCATCGCAAGCAACTCGAGATATCCATGCTTCTCGACAAAGATCACTCCCATGCCATTAATCGCAAGCAACATTCCCTTAAACTCAAGCCAAGCTCATTCATAGACTTGAACCGAGCTCTCATCACTTTCATACCACCATCGCAGACTCGAGCTTCAGATCACCACTATTCATCTATCGCCAAATACTATCGAAGTTTCCATCATTTCCCATCTACAGCAGCAACACTTGCATCTACGCCAAGCTCTTCTCAAAGAACCAACAACTCTAACTCTTACTGACCAAACCCGTTCAATGCACATTCCTTATCACTGCCATCATTATCTCCCTGTCTCCTTCTTAACTCACCATATCTGCTCCCGGTTATTGCTCGAGCTCCATTGCTTCCATTCGAACCCAAAAAAACCCACGAACTGCATTATCTCCCAAACTCCAATCCATACTTCCATCTTCTCGGATAAACTCCACTGCCATTAACTATCAGCTTCGAACTTCCTGTGACTTCTTCTCGGAGCTTCTATATCAGCCGCATCCATCGTATAACAGCAGCACCATTCCTCAAGCTCCATAAATCGCTGGCGGCCAACAAACCAAACTCCATCTCTGTTCGTCCAACAATATCATCATTATCTTCATTTCTCCTTAACTGCCTGACTGCGAATACTCAAGTTCTTCTTCTCTGCCAGATCATCCCGATCAATCTCGTCACCGATAACAACCCATTCCAACCCGAGTGCTCATCGTCACACGGCAGCATCTCATCATCTCGTCATGATCACTTCATCGACAGCACAACAGTGTTCATTAAGACTCCATACTCTTTATCGTGACAGTGATGAATCACCTGAGTTCTTCCATCACAGATACATCGCATCGACTTCCCTGAACTTTCTTGTTTCATCACAGCAGCTAGCAGGTCGAGCTCCACTTCTCAGTGCCGATAATCACCAATCTTCAACTGTCATTGGCAGCGTCGTACTTCCATTCAGTCCTCAGCATAACCACAGCCTGGCTCCATCTTTACTATCAACAATAGCAGCAGAACAAATCGTCACCATCTTCCAACAACATCATCACTCCGTCACGATCAACCACAGCTCCGTCTTCTCATGGCAGCCAGCACCACCCGCTTCATTGCCGTGACAACGGCAACAGTCTCATCATCTCCCTGCCAACAGTGTACAGCTCCAGCTCTCACCATCTCGGCAAGTATCTTCTCCGTTACTCTCTCAGTCTCACCTGCATCACCATACTTCCATCATTACTCACCATCAAGCATATTCCATCATCCCTGAGTTAGACGCTGATGAGACTCGGGAGTGAGCGATGTAATCGCTTCTGAGACATGCATGCATCTGTTTTGGAATCGGAGAAAATGAAGGCAGCCCAGTATATTAGCTGAGTGCCTTAACAACTTTTGAATTCCGGCTCCCCCTAAGTAAAAGACCTTATTGCCTTTAGTTCCCTTTGAAACAGTCCACCCCTTAACAAACTGGATGCCCCTTAACAAACGAGGGGATGTCAATAGCACTCGCCCTTAAAAATGACAAAGTGAGCCCTTTAAGTCTTCCGAGTTCCTTCGCCCATAACTTCTTCATACGAGCTCTGAATGACTCCGTTCTTTCGCCATTGTCTTCATCTTCTCGTCCTCTACACAATGAAAAGTAGAAATCTTGTATTTGAACGAGTTCCAATTGGTCTTTTTGCTCCAAATGACTCCATTGCACCTAATAAACTCAAAAGCACACATAAGATACATAATTCACACGAAAATTCGCAAAGAAAGCATAAATACTAGATATTAAATTAGGTGTTTTAGACACCTATCAGTGGTCCCGGTAAAAAAAAAAAGCGGACAGATTCGATGCTGCGTGGATTTCAGAGACTTGAACAAGTGCTGCCCCAAGGATGACTTTCCCCTGCCTAACATCGACATGTTAGTAGACGCCACTAGCGGACACGGCATGTTTTCCTTTATGGATGGCTACACGGCTACAATCAAATAAGGATGTATGAGCATGATGCAAGTAAGACAGCTTTAGAACCCCTCTTGGCAATTTTTACTATCTTTGTTATGCCATTCGGTTTAAAGAATGCCGGCGCAACATACCAACGTGCTATGACGGCAATCTTCCACGACATGATGCATAAACAAGTAGAAGACTATGTGGATGATATTGTGGTCAAGTCAAAGGCTCGAGCTGATCACACCAACGTCTTACGGCAAGTATTTGAGAGGTGTAGGGAATACAAGTTAAAGATGAATCCTTTAAAATGCGCTTTCGGTGTCTCCTCGTAAATTTCGGGATTCCAAGTGACCGCGAAGGAATAAAAGTAGACCAGTCCAAGACTCAGGGCTATCCTCACAATGCCGCCTCCCGAACTGTGAAAGAGCTCCCGAGTTTCATGGGCAAGGTAAACTACATTCGACGTTTCATACCTGGTTTAGCCCAACTTACCGCCTCATTCACCCCCTTGTCAAGAAAGGAGCCACTTTGTTTGGACCGCAACCCAACAGGAAGCTTTTCGGAAAGTCCAACGAATACTATCATCTCCAACCGTCATGAAATCTCACAAGGGAAACCATTGGTCCTCTACACCGCCTTCGAGTGACGCCGCCATAGGGGCTTTACTCGCTCGGGAAGACGACGAGGGAATCGAACGTCCCATATACTATTTCGTTAGAATACCGAGGCATGCTGAACTCCGATATCCCGGAGCGGAAAAAGCGTGTTTAGCTTTAATCCATTCCATTCAGAAGTTTAGGCATTACCTGCTATCCAATAGGGTGATACTCGTGTCTAAATCCGATCCTGCAAAGTTTTTGCTTTCAAAGCCGGTCCGACGGGAGGACGGGAAAGTGGCTTCTCCAAATGTCGAACTAGACATAACGTGCGCATCGCCTAGAGCTATCAAGGGTCAAGCAGTTGCAGACTTACTGGCAGCATTTCCCGGAGAAGGTACTACGGGACTACATGAAGAACTCCCTGGAGAATTCCCGGACATCTCTACTCTGGAAGAAGAAGCGTGGCTTTTGTATTTTGACGGCTCCGCTACCCCTAGCAGTAATACTGGAGGAGCAGGCGTGGTGTTAGTCTCTCCAACCGGAGAAGTATTTTCACATTCCTTCAAGTTAGACTTCGAATGCACCAACAACTCTGCAGAATACGAAGCTTTCCTCATAGGGCTTTCAATAGCTAAACAAGCGGGAGTCACACGTCTGGAGATAAGAGGTGACTCCAAGTTACTGGTGAATCAAATGAACGGAGTATATGCATTAAAAGAAGTAACACTAGCCCCGTACCGATCGAAGCATAGAGGTTACTAAACTACTTTGCCGATGCAACCATAACCCATGTCGGTCCGCAGCAACAACAAACACGCCGATTGTCTAGCAACATTGGCTTCCAAACTGAAGTTCGAGGGGGCGGAAGAAACTTTGACAGTAAAAAGGAGAACCATAGAATCGACATGGCTACCGCAACACAAAGACACCAAGACCGACGATTGGCGAACTCCGATCATTCGAGAGCTCAACAGCTCACTCTCCCAAGGAAAGGTCAGTCTCAAAACCCTGCAAAACTTCTTCATGCTTCATGGTATGCTGTATTATCGGAATCCAGATGGCTCCCTGTCAAGATGTCTGGGAAGTGATGAAGCACAACTACAGCTGGATCGTATTCACAATGAAATTTGTGGACAATCATTGGTGGTAACGCTTTACCGGCGACTTCAACGTCTGGGTTATTACTGGCCAGAAATGGAGGCTCAATCCAGACTGCTTCAGAAGTCCTGCTCGAATTGCCAGACACCACCACACCAATTGGAGATTTTTAATGTGAACCGCACTGGGGACTGGAGAGAGCCCTACATTAGCTATCTCCGTGATGGGATAATTCCTGTCGGTCAAAAGGACGCTATTAAGATGGCGAGAGAGCCAAGCGGTTCATATTCCATGAAGGGATCCTATACCGCAAGAGCTTCAGAGGTGATATGCTACGCTGCCTGGCCGGAGAAGAAATCCCGATCATCTTTGAAGCAGACACACGAAGGAGAACATCAAGGGAAGAGGAAACTTTTTCTCCAAATACACGAGAGATACTATTGGCCGACCATGGAGGATGATGCAGGATTTTCGTTCAAAGCTGTCACACATGCCAAATTCATGGGAACCTTGTTCATACGCCTTCTACCCCTTTGCATTCTATAAGCGAGCCCATGGCCATTCTACTGCTGGGGACCTGGACATTATCGGGAAGATCAATTCACCGTCATCGAAGCAGCACGAGTACATCATAACCGCAACGGAATACTTCACCAAATGGGTAGAGGCCATTCCCCTACGAGGAACTACAGGAGCAACAATTGCGGCTTTCATTAAAGAATACATCATTTGTCGTTTCGGCGTGCCCAAGCATATCATCACGAGATAATGGCACTCCCTTCGCCAACAAGCAAGTACGGGAGTTACTTGAGGAGTACGGCATTAAACGTGTCTTCTCCACCGTCTACTATCCTCAAGGGAACGGGCAAGGCGAGAGTACCAACAAGACATTGATCCGGATCATCGGCCGAACGGTACACGACAATCCCAGGGAATGGCATGATCGATTACCAATGGCACTATGGGCATACCGTACGTCACCCTTAAGCTCCATTGGGGTTTCGCCGTACTCACTCGTCTACGGGAGCGGATGCAATTCTCCCGGAAGAGATCGGAATCCCATCGCCCGGGATTGCGGCGAAGAATAGGGATCCACTGAACGAGGCCGAAATCTCGACTCTAGAATCGCAGAGTTAGACACTGGATTTTAGAAGGAATAAAGCAGAAGAACGCGCTCAGGTGTACAGGAATCGAATTTCCAGGGCATACAACAAAATTGTGAAACCACGCGTTTTCAAGGTGGGAGATTTGGTTTTGAAAGCAGCCAAACACATCCAACAAGACATGTCTGCACCAAAATTCTCACCAAAATGGGAAGGTCCCTACGCAAATCACCAAGGCTTACAAGATGCTACTACAAGATCATTAAGGTAGACGGAGGCAAGTTTGAAGCGGTCATCAATGGAAAGTGGCTCAAGGCATATTACACCTGACCACTATCTGCTGTGTCAACAATACAGGCATTTATTTTCATTACATGTTTGAATCATCAACTATATTCAGAGATGTGTCAATGAAAAACCTGTTTCACCAATCAAAAACCAATGCAATTTATTCCGCAAAGATGTTCAAAACTCTTGACATAAACGTCATTAACAATAAGGGAGTACAGCTTAGAAGAGGCCATCTAGAAGATTATAATTCCTTGAGAGCATCATCTGCAGTCTAGCTTGATATCTCTCCGTTCTTTTCTTCAAGTCCTGCACAGCCTGCTCCACCTTCTCTGATTCTCGCGGCCGTAGCTTTCTCCTCTTCCAAGATAGCTTTCGAAAGGGAACAACATTTGCGAGGATACCAACTCGATCAACCTTGATGACATCAAGACGTTGCCGCAACCAGCCCACGTTGAACTTCATGGATTCACAGGTAGATACCATATTCTCCCACTTTTCGAGATTTGATTCAAAGAACGTTGCGGATAGAAATACTCTCCATCTCCGCAATCATGGGAAGAAGGCAGTTTACCGCGGTAACCAAGGCAGAGGAGCAATGTCGGACCACATTCCTGGTTGCGATATGACCGTACTTCCTCCACAACTTGGTGTACAAACCCACAAACTCCTTCCGCACCAAGAATCCACCGACATCCTGGTAGCTGGAGGATAAGCATTTCATGCGAACATCGAATGAAAGACATGCATTCGGATATTCATAAGATGAGACACCCAGGTCAGCGTCTTCGAGATTCACAGGGGTAGGTGTGTTTGAGTTTGAAGGAAGAGGAATGGTCAAGTCATCATCATCAATAACCGTCACACATGTTCCGGTAGGGTGTCTCTGCAAGAATGAAGGGATTATTCACCTGACTGTTATGAAGAACAAACAATGTTTCAGAAAAGGGGGAAGAGACAAACCGGAATGATCTTCTTGACTCGAAGAATACGAACAGGGGATTGATCATGAAGCTCAGACGCAGGTCGTGCACGTTTAACGGAAGATCCTGGGTGGTATGAAGAAGATGATCCACTGTTGTTAGACATGATGGGGAAATAGAGTTTTTGCAAGGAAGCTCTACTGTAAAAACGAATCAAAAAATCTCTTCACCTGCATAAATCTTTGGGGAAACCCTAAAACGATTATGGCGCCCGATATATGAGGATTCAACGCCGACCAAGTCGGGATTTCTTTTGGACCCTAATCAAGAACAGGAAGAGCATCCGGACACAACGATTCAATCGGCAATGTGCAAGCACCCGCACCTTAATCCCAGAGAAGAAGAATCCTATCCACGACTCAAACACCGAAGGGGCGGTCGAGCTCATACATGTACAAGAGGAACCAAAGCGACTCACCTAGGATCAAGTCCTCGCTTCCTTCGCATCCTTAATCAAGACCAACCAGTTCCAAGGAAACGCCTGACAATGTGAAACTATCCGGTAAATATGTATTCACTCCAGCTTGGTCATTTCTGTATGTCACCATCTCATGCCTACCACACAATAGTGTAACCATTATGTGCTAGGCAGGGGACTTAATGTTGATGGTGGATTTTCGTTTAAGGTTAAATTTGTAAGTAACGAGAAAATCATGCTACCGACATCTTGTAAAAGATAAAGCCGTTTATAAGTGACGGATACTCCTCACTTAATTCATCAAGAATGGAGCATGTAGCAACAATCCCATTACGTGAATACATGAAATTCCTCCGTGGTTGGAGCATGTAGCAACAATCCCTTCTTGTGAATTTCATATCGGCCTTGTATTTCTACTCATTATCACTGCGGCATGACGACCGAGTGTTACTCTTACAGAGTAACACGAACCTCCAAGCACCATAATGAATCATTATCGGTGTGGCATGACGGTCGAGTGTTACTCTGTAAGAGTAACACGAACCTCCAAACACTATAATGAAACCATGTACGAAATACCCGTACAGGCTGATTCTCGGTGTGTTATACTAGCCCGAGCCCTCTCGGTGTGTTATACTAGCCCGATTGAGCCCCTCTCGGTGTGTTATACTAGCCCGATTGAGCATCCGGCACTGACCATATCGTCAGGATATGATTCGATCGCAGTCATCCAACTCCACAAGCATGATTGGACGACCCCAGATCAATTCCATCACCCCCAAGCGGTATGGAATACACACGGCCGACCCCGCATGGTAGACCATTGGCCTTGCTTGCCAAGAAACCGTCCATACCAAGCATTATGGGCGGAAAACCCTAAATTATGGTTTGCGGCATATTACATGTGTCGCAAAACGGTCTCAACCATCCATCTTCGCAGGTATAGATGAAGGGTGTAGATGTAGACTCAAAGGGCCGGAGCATGTCGACACAATCACCATGTGACCGCCTACACACTTGACCAATCGGTCAAAACCAACCATGGTTGGTTACAACACATTCGCCCGCCCGAAAGAGCATGGTCGCACGGCTTTGCAAGCCAAAATTAGGGTTCAAGCCATCACGCGCGTCCATCTTCTCCGGCTGACGAATGGAGGGTCACAGATCAAATCGAGCAGGTCCGGTCATACCAAAGCATGACCACCGTGGGCCCATCTACCCCCTCATGTGATCGGCCAAGGCATATCATGCCTGGCCAATCCAAAACGCCCGCTCAAACATACGTGGTTACACTTCCCAAATTGCAAATCGATCTCGACCACTCAACTTCACCGGACGAATTGGGTGGCTTAGATCGCGTTTTCATGGGACGGTGAGACATGGGCATGAACATCAGCCTATCATCTTCACGCCAAACCAACCGGCCAAGACCGACCAAGCTAGGTCGTCTTGGAAAACGCTCTGGAAAAGAGTATGGCGCGCGGCTTCTTGCGGTATCAAACTCTTATCGCAAAATCGATCTCGACCACTCCTCTTTCTTGGGTCAAATTGAGTGGCCCGGATCGCGCTTTCATGAGGGAACGGAATACGGCGCCTACACCATCATGTCAACACGCATGTATGGTCGGTCCTCTCAAAATCCTTCCCATGCTTGGTTCGACCAAGTCAAGAGTGATGCTTGCGCACCTCTTTAAAAACCCTAATTTCATCAACGGTCGCAGATGAGTGTCTCAAACATCATCTCATCCGTCCGACTTCACCGACTTGGTTATACAACCACGGTCGGGAGTTATTTGGTTAGTGAGGAGTCATTACCCATCACTTTACCACACCGTAATGCGATACTGCATAAAATACACACGATACTTCACAAGTATCGACTTTCTCGAATAACGTAGTTATTCGGTTCAGCATTACATGCTATCTTTCGTGGATCCACGATCCACATTCCAGACATCAATCATGTCACAAACGGGGGATACTTACTTGGGGTATTGGTCGGCGGTTTACGGCGTGCGGCGTGCGGCAGCGCCATCACAAGAACGTGTTAGGAAGTCATGGGAGGTTAGAGATGAACGGAGAAGTGGGCAAGACGGTCGTGTGTTACCGACACACAACTCCACTACTCCATCATTCCACTACCTCCACTTCCCACGAGAAACGTGAATGAGGCTCAACGACTTGTATAAATAGGTTCTCCGCCCTATTTCCAACAACAAGGAATAACGGAGAACAACACAAGTTCAGACGACAGAAACCAAGTGTTAATACAAAAACCGTATTCAAACACTCAGAGCCTGCTTGCATCAACCGTAAGCTTGCTCATCTTTCTGTTACAAGTCATAAGCAAGCCAACACGTTCACAATCTCAACATCTTCTTCGCTTCCCTCCCTAAGATCAACCCCATCTCCTTCACTTTGTGACCGAAACAAGTCTGGAACGGCCATTTCTTGGTTTAGGCCGGACTTGCACAGATTGATCTCTCGAATATACAAGCACTCACCGCGCAGTGCATTTGTTGAAGGTTTAGATTCATTCCTCATCCACACCCCAAATTACCAAATTCTGCAGGAGTAGTTTTCACCCATCAACACTGTCATCCATCTTCTCCATATCTACAACCCAACTCCACATCTAACCGGCAGATCCATTCACTATCTCTGATTCACCTGCAATTTAAGTAGCAGCACAGTTCCCTGCAGCTCCCATCTGTGCGTCGCAGAATCACATTCACTACTATTGCATCTAACTTGCCTTCAACATCCTCCTTCCAACCCATTTCTGATCATCTCGAGCACCATTGCTCGCAGCTGCACATCTATCACCTGACACAGCATTCTCTCATACCCCATGGAAACCATTCAAACATCTTCCGCTTCAGCTGCAATTCCATTGCTCTGCCATCTTGCTCCGACACCAACACAGTACCAGCACAGACTCGAGCTCCATCATCAGCTGTTAGTCTCGATCTCCTCCTTCACATCGCTTCCAGTGACGACAACACCAGTTCATTCACCACTAGCACATAAATGCTCATAACACAATCCTTGGCAATCAACACCTGTAGCTCCATCTCTTCTCTTGGCTGACTGCCACAAGCTCATTCTGCATACATCTATCAATGGCGCGAGTAATCCCTTATCCACACAAACCAGGTGCAGCTTGTAATCTATTCAGCTTCCACTCAAATCACAACTTGTTTATGCAACATAACCACTGTAGTTCAGTTCACCACCACTACCTAGCCATTGCATCACCAGAACCCAAATCAAACAATCCATTCATCCACCTGATTCCACATTACAGCTCCTGCTCTTGCATAACTGCACCATCTTCATAACAAAAGCTGCATCCACTGCCATTCTTCTCATCCGAAAGATCACTTGAGACTTCCCGGGTTGATTACTCGAGCTCAATCTCAGCTCGGTTTAAACTCAATTCAAAACCATTTCAGCTTACTGTCACTACTGCTCAAATCCCAGCTGTAACCACCATCTCAATCGCCGTACCGAAACCAGTCTCTCGTCTTCCCTGTCAACTCCATTAATGCCTTCAGTTCCATTCCCTGTTTGACATTGTGAAGAACTGGTAAGTCTGGCATTTTCTCAAACACATTGCCTGCAACTTCTGGTGGTGAAGAAGATATGAATATGCTCTTGATTTAATCCTCATTCTATCTCCTTCCTGTAAAACACACAGAACCCATTCATTCAAATCATTCATCAGCTCTGAATCTTCTCTGATCTCTCCGTTCTTCCACAACCAATCAATGACAGTATTTCTTCTTGTTTGCCGGCCATTCTTTGTTTGAACTAGACCCAGAACTTCCACAATTTCGATACCCTGATATTCTCTCTGACTCTTTTGAATTCAAACAACCCGAACTTCTTCAATGGCACTGACCAAACTGCTTTATCCATCTCGATCTCCCTTGGCAAACGACCACAAGAACCATGGCTTACAGCGGCATAGCTAGCTGAAGAGAAAAGGAAAAGATATTGTCTGGGAATTGGTCGACCTAGTTACTGATTTTTAACGAGAATGGAAAGGTCAGCCCTTAGTAAATTGATTGGGTGCCTATAACATTTCTGTAGGTTCTCTAGTTTTCGACAACTTCGCTTGCTTGGATGCTTCCAGATTCTTCATATGATGTCGGATTTACTCCACTCTTTCGCCATTGGCTTCGTCTTTTCGTTCTCTTCAAGATGATTGAGAAGAAGCCCTGGATTTAGACGAGTTCCACTTCCTTTTACTCAAATGACTCCAAAACACTTATAAAACTCAAAAGCAAACATAAGATACATAATTCACACGAAAAATAGCAAAGAAAGCATAAACTCTAGATAGTAAATACGGTGTATTCTATACCTATCACAAGTTCAATTCAGAACTCTCCCCCATAAAATGTCATTCCCGAAAGAACAACAAGAGTGACCTTACTCCAGAGATAAGAATTTATATATTGGATTTTAGAAACCCTACAAGGAGATACGAGCTAAAGACCAATCATTGAAAGTCTCTCATGAGATCGCGTTACTAAAAACAATAGAACTATCTCATGGTAATAATAAACAATATGTAATCATGAAGATCAAGTATTGTGATCATCTTTTCTAAGATACAAACTTGTATAAACAAGAATTGATATGCTTAAAAGGAAGAATAACCTGTTCCATAAGGATTTACACCAAGAATGGTTACCATAAGAGTATGAAAAAGATTCTTTGACAATAAAAACCAACATCCAATGGTTTTGATTATTGCTTCTAACCTGTTATGCTTAAGAATTTTAATCACAAATCAAGTTAGGTAATTAAGAATCATACGCATGGTATTTAACCATATTCATCTTAACTATAACTAGTTCAAATGACTCAAATGAACTAGTTAGAGAGTTTTTCAATTGCTTAGATCTTTATAATAGACACAATTGGAAAAATGATTTGATTCACTC
This sequence comes from Papaver armeniacum, assembly GCA_023531295.1. Lineage (NCBI taxonomy): Eukaryota > Viridiplantae > Streptophyta > Magnoliopsida > Ranunculales > Papaveraceae > Papaver > Papaver armeniacum. Next base: position 375,314 of record JAJJWW010015861.1, read on the forward strand.
GAATCGATTCATGAACTTTATAGCCACGGTTTGCAATTATACATTCCTTAGTTTATATAAGTTTAAGTTCACAAATAATCGTTTTTAGAAAATAACCAACCTAAGTACGCGGACTAGGTACGCGGACTTAAGTACCCGGAATAAGTTTGTAAATAGTTCACAAACTCCAGCAGATTTTCTCGGGAAGAGAACCTTTAACAAGACGCGGATTACATTAGGTTTCTGAGTGTTGACAAAGCAAACGCAGACTTTGGTTCAAGGAATAAGGACTTATACATGTATGTGTTACCACACAATGCTTATATCCAACAATGGTTATATAATCTAAACTCTCATTTCGATCATTGAAACATTCTTAGAGGATGTTATATAGTTGTTATTCACAAACCATTTTTCGTCAAAGCCATTTTCAAAGTGATTGAAACATAACATGACTTTCGTCACTAGGTAAAGATGAACTTGGCCAAAGCAAAAGCTTACCAACACATATTTCGAGAAATATGTAAGTGAGTTAGACTCAGATCGAAACAATAAATTGTTCCTCGTATTCAAAAATTACCCAACAAAATATGTGCGCCCCAATTCTTTTGCAATCCTCACCGCATTTACAAGGGCTTCTTGGTGAGGATGCACTTACAACACAATCAGGTTGTATTGAGGTGAACAAAATCTTACTCACCACAGGTATTCGAAACAAAATCATGCATGGACTCTAGGAATTTAACAACTTCCTTGAAACTTTCAATAACTGTTCCATACCTTTTTAAGATGTTATCCCTTGTCGAACTCTTGTCTGGGAGATCCTTCTTAATAGTACTCGTTGCTTTATTGATCTTCTTTGGTACCCATTTCTGAGTAGCCATTGGAGCAACGTATTTCTTTTTCTCCCCAATATAATTATGAAATTTCTTGGAGGGAATACTAGAAGAACTGATATTATGAGACTCAGTTTTTCTCCAGTTTGGAACATCAAATCTTCTCATCTTAACAGAATCAGATCTGGTTTTATCTCGTTTAAGATATCTGAAATTCCTTTGCAAGTGACCTGGTTTTCCACAATAAAAACAATGTTTAGTAGAATGGAAAAAGTTATGTTTAGTGTTAACTGAATGTGTATGTGCTTGCTTTGGAGCTTCACAAAATTTCTTCTTTTTGTCATACTTCACTTTTGTCAACCGTGGAAGGTTTTGGTTGAGAAGAATTTTTAGCTCTGACAAATTTTACCTCTTTGAAAATACCAGGAGCGTCTATTCCTTCATGCCCAATCCTCGTGTATCATGATGAATTCCACATGCTCCTAATATCGAGGTTAAATTTTCTGAGATGTTATTTCTACACAAACTCTCTTTTAAGCTCGAGTTTTCTTCTTCCGACCTTTTCGAGCGCAATAACTAGATCATTCTTGGATGATTCACATTGAACTTTGAGATCTTATCGTTCCGAATCAAATAAAAAGTTCATCTCAATGTTCTCCAAGTTATCTAGCTTTGCTTGAAGAGTAATTTCCCGATCTCGACCTTCGGCAATTTCTTCTTCAAGCATTCGTATTTCGTTGAGATAATCTCTTGCACCACTAGAATCAAGTTGGTCTTGCAAGTCTTTATTCCGACTACGAAGTCTGTCATATTTTACTTTCTCACTGAATATGGTGCTCTCAGCTTCCGAAAGTTTCTAATGACATTCCTTAAGAAGTTTATTAGCAACTGGATCTACATGGAACACTTCTTCGTCAGAATCAGAATCGGTATCCGAAAGAATTTTTCGAGAAGCTAATGCAACCTCACCTGCGTACTCTCGGTGATTATAATATTCGGGTCCATCATCAAGAGTAGGCAAAGCTGCTGCATATGCCGATTGTCTACGGCTCCAGCTAGGACATACTAAAGACAAGTGCCCGAAACTACGACAGTTATAGCATTGTACATCATTATTAGTATATGTTGTAACTTTAGAAAAACTATTTTTCCTGTCTCTCTAAACTATTTTTCCTTAGTATCGAACCAGATTTATGCTTAGAGGATTCAGAATTATTTGCAGCTTTAAGAGAAATTACCTCTTTTCTAGATGCGTGTTCATTATCAAAGATCTTTAACTTTCTAACAAGAGTATTTCTGGAGAGTGTAGAAAGATCGTTTGCTTCTTCAATGGCATGTTTCTTAGACTCGTATCTTGATGGTAGAGACCTGAGAATTTTGCACACAATAACTTTCTCAGGAATAGTTCTTCCTAATGAATACAAGGAGTTAACTATTTGAGAAAGTCTTTGGTTAACTCATCAAAGGTTTCATCATCAGACATGCGAAGGTTTTCCCAATCATAAGCTATATTTTGAAGCCTTGCTCTTTCTCTGCGGCATTCCCTTCGAATATGGTTTCTAAGATATCCCAAGCAACTTTAGACTTAATACAAGTAGTAACATGGTGTTGAAGATCTGGGGTAATGGCATGGATGATAGAATTTAATCCGTCAGAATTTTTCTTTGCATCAAGAATCTCAAGTTTATCATAATCACCAATATCCTTTGCAACAGTTACACCGTATACTGTAACTAATGGAGGATCATAGCCATTAACAATACGAAGCCATGATTAAAAATATCGTGCTTGTATAAAAGCACGCATAGAAATTTTCCACCATAAATAGTTCGTTCTATCGAAGACTGGTGGTACGTGTATAGAGATAACACTTCTGTCCATAGAATCAGATTGCTACAAACACAGATTTATGAGGTCTTAGCGTGTTTGCCTTTTCTAATTCCAATTGAAAAAGCGGGGGTCTAAATACCACACCCAACAATTCGTTTAGCAATCTGAGAGGATTTACTCTATTATACTTTCAAGAGAATCAACTAGACAGTCAGACTCAATCTTGAGAAAAGTATATCAAAGAGTTATATCTCTATTTATCAATTCAATCCGCAATCAAAAAAATAGGAACTTGCGAGCCCGATTGAATATAAGAAATAACTTGGACGATATCAAAAACCAATATCCAAGTGTCAATCAATTTAATCAACAACCAATGGTTGGATTCCCAATTGATTGAACTTACGCACAACCTGTGATATTTCAATTATAAAGATAAACAATATAATGCGGAAAAGAAATAACACAGACACCAGAAATTTTGTTAACGAGGAAAGCACAAATCAGAAAAACCCCTGGACCTAGTCCAAATAAACACAACGATTATAAGTCATTACACCAAATTCTACTACCTATTCGGACTAGATGTAATAATCTGCTTCAAGCACAAATAGAACTCCTAGCACAACACCGATTGTATTCAGGAATTCTTCTCATAAATCTTCTAGCAGAACCCAAGGCTCTCTTTAGAAGATACAAAAACACGATTGATATGAACCGATATTTTGTTTGCGCAAAACAACGGTTTGATTTTCCTTTAGATGTGAATCAAGGTTTTGGAAATATTGTGTTTATTTTGATAAAAACAATTACTAGGTAAAAGTAATATCAAAACAAACTTGTAGATTAGGGAGTATTATACTCTTCAATAATGGAAGAGAAACCTAATTATTCTACAACAAGAACAACTAGAATAAATCTAGAGGTATCTTGTTTAAAAACTTCTTAAGAATTTTTACAAGATACCTTAATCGAAGTTTTCTTTCTAGCTTCCGATTTCGACTAACAAGTGTTGGTATACGATCGGAAACTGAAATCTATCAAAACCTAGGGTTTATGATCAACAACTCTTGAATGGTTTTATATCAGAAGAAAAAACCTTAGAATAGACAAGAGGTGAAAAACCTAGATTACAAGTTGTATAATCAATCACGAAGATTAATCCAAATCGTCTTTGTGATCCCCAATACAAAGACTTTTATCTCACTCTTGTTCACGAAGAACAGAAGACATGGAAAACAACCTATGAAGCTTACACCAATTTTCCAAAGGGGATGAAAATGTGTAGCATTCACGAACTCTATATTTGTAATGAATAGGTTAGCTTGCAAGCTACGCTAGGGTCTAGGCTATTTTCTTTTTCAAGACTCTCCTAATTATGGGAGTCTTTCCTAAGTTACAATCTTGCCAAAATAATTAATTAGCAAATATTGTATTTATGTGAATAAATCACATTTTAACTTATGCAGGAATCAAAAGTTATCACAAACACTTTAATATGGTAATCAAATATGTTTGGATTAATAGCCATCTTGCCTAGATAAGGAAACATCACCAACTTGACCAAAAATGCATTTTAGTTACCTAATTGGGCCCAAGTCCGTGAACCGTTACAAGCAGTCCATGGATTGTTTCCTACTAACGAATCAGTAACAATTACAACAACACTTATAATTGTTACTTTAATAAATCACTCATAACTTCATCGTTATAACTCGGAATTGAGTGATTCTTGGCTCGTTGAATTCGTAAGCTCATTCACTATAACATGATAAGCTTTCCAGGGATAAAGGTTATTGTAGGTAGATGGCGGATTTTCGACAAAGGCTAAAATCATAAAACCATAATTGTACATGACCCTGATCCAGCAATCAGATGAGAATTGAGGCTCATGTTTCTCATTAAAGTATGAAAGCTCATGCCACAAGAATTTCTGACTGAGTATATTGTCTCTCAGAGCATACGTGAATATGCAGTCTCTCAACTGAGGAAACGGCATATCTCATGAATACTGAGCAATTTCAGTAATTACTTTTATATAGAATCGAACGATTGGACGGCTCCTAGACAGCTTGCCTACTATTATAGAGCAATAACGTCTTCAGGATGTAACAATGTTTTCCCTGACTATATAAAAGACATGTGTACAGAATCATTATGATTGGATGGCTCCTAGACATCTTTCCTGTTAGTATAGAGCGATAATGTCTTCAGGATGCAACAACGTGTTTTCCCTGACTATACTATACATAATAAATATGACGCTTCAACTAGCTCATGTCACCCAATCCTCTAATAATTAATGCTCCTAGACAGCATGCCTGCTAGTATAGAGCCATCAATTAATTATTTATAATCCTTAAATTCATTAACTGAATATTCAGAAATATTCTAAGTTCTTCATAATATTTCGTCACTTCAATTCATGGTTCTTCCCAGCAGAATTCCATGGGTTAGTAATAAATATTCATCGTACGGGCATCTGAGCCGAGTAAGCCCCGACCAAAATGGTGCAAGTGTACTCAACAATAATGCACTAACGAGCACCTGAATGCACGAACGAGCATTCCAAAACACGAAGGAACGATGAACCTATTCAAAATAGGAAGAAAAATGATAATAATAAAATATTAGCTAAGGCGCTAGGGGACTGGGCCCACCGTCCGGCCAGTCGTGCCGTGGCCAGTCCCAGTCCCACGCCCAATTCTATATTTTATCATATTTTACTATTTTTCCTTGATCTCATGAAAATTCCCTCATTTGAACAAAATTCCTTCATTTCAAGGAAACTCCTCAATGTGTGTCGCGAAACCGAACTCACTAGACGGCCGGTCATTCCCTAGTTGTGGCTGATCCCACACCTTGCATTTATTATTATTATTTCCTTGATCCCATGAAATTCCTTGATTTCATGATATTTCCTTCACATTAAGGAAAAGAGATAAAATTAGGGAAGACTCGCGGGACCGGCCTAGCCGTCCGACCATGCCCAAGCCGGTCCCATACGCCCTTATTTTATTATTATTAATATTATTTGTTTCCTTCATCTCATGGAAACTCCTTCACTTCAAAGAAAACTCCTTAGTTTCAACGAACTCCTTGATTTCATGATATTTCCTCAAAACCATGAAAATAATATAAAATTAGGAAATGTGCCATGGGACCAGGCTTATTGGTCGGCCGGCCATAGAGGTGTAAAACGTGCCGGCCCGGCACACGAAGTCGCGTGCTTCACGTGCCATGTGCCGTGCTGTGCTGTGCCAACGATTTAAACGTGCTGTGCCGTGCTGTGCTTTACTAGTCAAAAGCTAGGCACAGCACAGCCCACGGGCATAGCACACGAATAGACGTGTTGTGCTGTGCCGTGCTGGCACACGTGCTATAAACAATTTGAAATCACCTAATGTATACATTAAGTCGGACATTATCACAAGAATTTAATTAGGCACCATATCATTTGAAATTATTTCAAGTAAAATTAACAAGTTTATTCGATAAAAAAAATAGCACATCAAATATAAAATTGGATTATTGTCATGTAAATTAATGTTCTAGTTAAATATAGGTGACGACATTATAACAACGATATTAAAATATATTTTCCAAATATTAAGGTATTATATGTGTTGTTATAAATAAGCCAACATAAAATGTTAAAAACTAGCTAGAATAGTGACTCTTTTGTGAAATATACAAAAAATGTGATGTATTATGCCTTGTTATATGGTGTATTTGTACATGTTATGACGTGCTCTCTTAACGTGCTGGGCTGGGGTGGGCCATGTGCTTATCCATGCCGCGTGCTGTGTTGTGCTACTGTGCCAATTAGTCAAACCCAGCACGTCCCATTTAACTAACGTGCTGTGCCGTGCTGGGCTGGGATGTGCTCAAATTTTAGCGTGATGTGCTGGGCTGTGCTCGTGCTGGCACAGCCCAATTTACACCTCTAGCCGGCCATGCCCTGGCCATATCCGGTCCCATACTTCATGATTCCTTCATTTTATTATTATTTATTCCTTCATCTTATGAAGTTTCCTCAGTTTGAGCAAAAACCTTGATTTCTTCATATTTTCTCAAATGATTGCTCAAACGCACGCCAGAAAATATCAAAATTCTCAGGACTGAGGCATGAGCATTTTGGAGACACGAGCATATTACCTTGACCGACCAAGGTTGGCTCTTTGGATTGCAAGAGGCCGGTCCCACATACTTTCATCATTTAACCTAATTTGTTCATATTAGGTTCAAATCCTTCCAAACAATTTGGAACTTCATAAAACGGTCGTCATACGGTCCCGTGACCAACCAGGGCCAGTTTCATGATCCCTTGGTCGGTCCCTCACCTCTTCATAATTAGGTTTTATCACTTAAGGCTCAGACGGGCATTATTTTAATAAATGATTAAACCAGCATTTAATCATCCTCTCAGCAACTGGTCTTCAAGAGACTTTGGAATTTGTGCACTCGAGCATCTGGGCGCTACATGGTCGATCCATCATCCCATGTAGCCGGTCCCTCCTTCACTTCGTGGTTGATTTTCAATAAATCATCAATTGATCGAATTAGGGTTTCGAATCCAAGGTTCATAACTCCAGATTCAAACGCTAATAATTTTATGTTGATCCCATTATCAACACTTTTATTAATTACACTCGGTTCAGTATTTTAAATTAATATTTTATTATGGTCCAGCTACCAATAATTTATCAAACGAGCAATATTTGCTCAGACTAAGGAATATTGGTTCAACTATCAATATTCAACAATCTATCAAAATGAGCAATATTTGCTAACCTTAAACTATCAACATTTACTTGAGAGTTATACCTCTTTCTCAACAGACACGTTCGATTCATGAGTCTCAAAACATTTGCAAATCACGTATGACTCAGCAATACAAGGACTCATCGTCCCACGAAGTCAACAACTGACTAACTAAATACACATCTGCCTTGCAGACACCACAATCACGAGACATCAATCGTGTCACATGGGGGGATATTAACAAGGGTTTTGGTCTGGTGTTCTACGACACGTGTGTTCATACACACGACGAGAATGTGAGCAAGTCGTGCAATCAGTTGGAGGAGTTATTAAAGTAGTGGATGGAAAATCAACCAAGTTTCCACACGATGAGAAACTGGTTTTAACACGATTTCCACTTCCCCACTTATTGACTCCGGCAACTGTCACACTTCATGGGATCAAGGTGTTTACAATTCTAGCAATATAAATAAGTCTCTGAATCATGATTGAAAAACAAGACAATCTTTAGTCAAACAGACAACAAGAGATTAACATCTCAACGTCTGAGCAATTACTCTCAACAGAGCAAATTCAATCAATAAGAGCTTATCTTATTTCTTCACGCAGAATACACAACACACCTACAATATTTGATCACCATTGTTCTCACACATTTCTCAGCTCCCCTCCTACAAATCGACCCATCCTCTCTTGTGACCGAATTGACTTTGGAACGACCATTGTCTTGGTTTAGGCCGGAGTCCTACAGATTAATCTCTCGAATTCAAAGCACTCCCTTTTTGCAGTGCATCTGTGTGAGGTTTGACAGTTCGCTCGGTTCAAGGAGTTTCCTTCGTACGGTCGTATCCTCAATTCCGTAAAAACTAGCAACTCGTTTTGCCCCATCTACATTGTCACAAAATTCGTGGCTCAAATAACCTCGAGTGTATATACATAAGTGTACATTAACCATCATATGAATTGTTCCATAGAGTGAGCATTTGTTTCGATAGATTAGAAATGTAGAATTTAAAAAGAATCCAAATGAAATCAATTACCACATACCTTTGTTGATGAAGTCCTTGTTGATGTCTTCTTGTAATCTTCAGTCTTCTTTCTTAAGAGTAGTTATTCTTAGACCTAATCTAGTCCGAAACTATCTTTAGTATACTAAATCAAGAATGCATTTTGGCAACTAAAATTGACAACTAACTTGACATACCAACGCTAGTGGGTTCAACCGAGCAATACTCTAACAGTATGCCCAAAATAATCACACTAGGCCCCAAATTAGCCAGTATATTTTATTCTCCAAGTATAATTGTACTTTTTTGTTCTTTTGAATCATGACACTAGTTGTACTTGTATATAGATGATGCGCAATCAATCGTCCATTTATTTCAAAATCCAAAAACACGTCATCATTCGTCGAATCTCTCTCCACTTTGAGGCGAATCTCTCTCCAGTTTGAGCTTTCTCTGCAAACCTAGGAATTCTAGAGTTTAGTACAATTATTTTATTTTATTTTTAAAAAGGCATATGCCTCAAATATGTAATCTAGTAATTCTCTGATTCGAGATCAGGATCTATTATAGGACTCGGTCGAGAATTTCATAGGAATTTTAAGAAAACACTAAGGACATTCAAATAACTTGGCATCACTGCCACGTGATATAATTTGAAAAAGAAATATAACCATGTAAATCTGATTCCAAAATAACATGATAACTTCAAATGGACTGGTTTATATCAAAAGAAACTCAACAATAAAAATGCTAGGATCAAAAAGTCTAACCACTTCTTGAGGTTTTGTTTTCAAAATCATATTGAATATGACAAAGGCTCAAAAGGATCCACAGATCCAACCATTGTGTCAATGATTTTTTCAAAGTAGCGGTAACCATAACAGTTGAGTAACATAGGTAATATGAGTAACCTAAATCGGTTATCTTACAGTGGAATCGGTCTGGCTCGAGCTGGATCTTCGTAAAAATAAATCTTCTGGAACTTGTTGATATTAGTCTTTGGTGTTATAATAGTATTATGGTGCCTATGTCTTGAGAGGTCTAGTTCCTTGAGGAGTCTGAATTGGGACCAGAGGAGACCTGATATGTTTTGTTGTTGCAGTTGGAGATGTAGCTGATGTAGTATTTGATATTGTGATATCGGTGTCATTTCTAATGATAAGTAACAGCATTTCTTCTGGATTGAAAATCAACAAGGACTTATAAGGCTAGGTTCTATGTTTATTCAAGATTCAAGATAGTGCCACGTCATTCGGAACCACCTCCCATCCCCTACGATGGTTCAACATTCTCTCTAAAAGAGTCTAACCATTGGGTGCTTCTGACGAAGAGCCAAATCATTGAGCGCTTGACAAAGTCAACTCGGTCAAAGCGCCAAATGGATAGTCGCTCCTGGATTACCCCTAAAACTAACAGAATCTCGATATTATTCATTTTTTATTCTTTGTCTTCTTCTTCTTCTTCTTCTTCTCAGCTTATAACCTAGGTTTGCATGTACGATTCATGTAGTAATATTTAGTTGTTTGAAGATAAATTAGAAAGGGTATTTGCTTGTGTTCATTGTGGTTCTTTTGAACCTATTTTATTTTTATTTTTTTTGTGATTTTTGATTCGGAATTACAAACGCAGATGTGTTGGTTCAGTTGTTTTATAGTTGCTTCCGGTTTCAATTGATAGTATTAATTGAATATTAGAAATCATGTAGATTTTAGGGTTTCATTTGGAGACGAATTTGATATGCATTTTGATGTAAAATTTGATATGTAAAATATCCGATTAGTTATGTCCATGATGTTGGTTGAATTTTATCATTAATAATGACTAGATAGTAACCCGTGCTACGCATCGGTTCGTGATAATTTTTATGCTTGTGAGATGTTTAAGAAGAATTTGCACTGGCCTTGAAGGCCTGTTTTAGTATATTATTCCTTGATAGTTTTATATCTTTGATTGTAGATAAAAATAGAAATCTAAAATTTTAATTTACCTTTAAATCAATCTGATACAATCGATGCAAACCCTGTACGGCTATAAGGCCCCAAGGCCGATATTTATATACTCCAAAAAATTTAAAATTAAATGTTGATGAATCATCCAGTTCTGGAAGAAATGTTAATGTAAAATATAAAAATAAATAATTTCCAACATTTAGCATTGGACAGTCTCCATGCAACCACGATCAGTTGAATCCTTTTATTTCTCCAGCATAAGAATATAAACAACAATCAAAACTTCTGCAGTATTGATCCTCATACAAACATGATACGTCGAATCCTTCTATTTTTCCCTGGAAAAGAAAATAACAACCCATCAGAAAATCGTAAGTATTGGCTCGAGAGCCTTGTTGAAGAGCTAATGTTGTTGTAGTTGAATTTGAGCATTTGTTGTGACTTTTTAATTTGGAGACTCTCAGCATAAGGATGCAATTGTAATTGTTTGAGGCTCCAAATCAGCTAAAAAGCAACAGGAATGACATTCTAAAGCTGCTAACAAGCCCGTTCATATGGGTATGGATTGCTGAAATGCTCTTAGTTGTGCACAAATAGTTTGCAGATGCATCATCTAAATAAACATGCACCGGCTATTGTTGATGGGTGAAAACTACTCCTGCAGAATTTGGTAATTTGGGGTGTGGATGAGGAATGAATCTAAACCTTCAACAAATGCACTGCGCGGTGAGTGCTTGTAGATTCGAGAGATCAATGCTGTGCAAGTCCGGCCTAAACCAAGAAATGGCCGTTCCAGGACTTGTTTCGGTCACAAAATGAAGGAGATGGGGTTGATCTTAGGGAGGAAGCGAAGAAAGTGTTGAGATTGTGAAGGTGTTGGCTTGCTTATGACTTGTAACAGAAAGATGAGCAAGCTTACGGTTGATGCAAGCAGGCTCTGGGTGTTTGAATACGGTTTTTGTATTAACACTTGGTTTCTGTCGACTGAACTTGTGTTGTTCTGTTGTCTTTGAAATAGGACGGAGAACCTATTTATACAAGTCATTGAGCCTCATTCACGTTTCTCGTGGGAAGTGGAGGTAGTGGAATGATGGAGTAGTGGAGTTGTGTGTTGGTGATACACGACCAGTCTTGCCCACTTCTCCTGTTCATCTCTAACCGCCCATGACTTCCTAACACGTTCTTGTGATGGCGCGTTGCACGCCGCACGCTTTGTAAACCGCCGGACCAATACCCCAGTATGTATCCCCAGTTTGTGACATGATTGATGTGCGGAATGTGTGGATCGTGGATCCACGAAAGATAGCATGTAATGCTGAGTTGAATAAATGTGTTATTTCAGGAAGTCGATACTTGTGAAGTATCGTGTGTATTTTATGCAGGTACCGCATTGCGGTGTGGTAAAGTGATGGGTAATGACTCCTCACTAACCAAATAACTCGACCGGGGTTGTATAACCAAGTTTGGTGAAGTCGGACGGATGAGATGATGTTTGAGACACTCATCCGCGACCGTTGATGAAATTAGGTTTTTTAAAGAGGTGCGTAAGCATCACTCTTGACTTAGTCGAAACCAAGCATGGGAAGGATTTTGGAGAGGACCGACGATACATGCGTGTTGACGGCATGATGGTGTAGGCGCCTGTATTCCGTTCCCTCATGAAAGCGCGATCTGGGCCACTCAATTTGGCCAGAGCAAAGAGGAGTGGTCGAGATCGATTTTGCGATAAGAGTTTGATACCGCAAGCCCGCGCGCCATACTCTTTCCGGCGCGTTTTCCAAGACAACCTAGCTTGGTCGGTCTTGGCCGGTTGGTTTGGCGTGAAGATGGTAGGCTGATGTTCACGCCCATGTCTCACCGTCCCATGAAAACGTGATCTAAGCCACCCAATTCTTCCGGTGAAGTTGAGTGGTCGAGATCGATTTGCAATTTGGGAGGTGTAACCACGCGTGTTTGAGCGGGCGTTTTGGATTGGCCAGGCATGATATGCCTTGGCCGACCGCATGAAGAGGTAGATGGGCCCACGGTGGTCATGCTGGTATGACCGGACCTGCTTAATCTAATCTGTGACCCTCCATTCGTGCCGGAAAAGATGGACGCGCGTGATGGCTTGAACCCTAATTTTGGCTTTCAAAGCCGCCGCAACCATGCTATTTCGGGCGGGCCAATGTGTTGTAACCAACCATGGTTGGTTTTGACCAGGTGGTCAAGTGTGTAGGCGGTCACATGGTGATTGTGTCGACATGCTCGGGCCCTTTGAGTCTACATCTACACCCTCCATCTATACCTGCGAAGATGGATGGTTGAGACCGATTTTGCGGCACATGTAATATGCCGCAAACCTAATTTAGGGTTTTCCGCCCATAATGCTTGGTATGGCCGGTTTCTTGGCAAGCAAAGGCCAATGGTTGACCATGCGGGGTCGGCCGTGTGTATTCCATACCTGCTTGGGGGTGATGGAATTGATCTGTGGTCATCCAATCATGCTTGTGGAGTTGGATGACTGCGCGATCGATCATATCTCGGCAAGCTAAGGCCGTGGGTATTCCATACCATGCATAGGGTGATGGAATTGATCTGTGGTCATCCAATCATGCTTGTGGAGTTGGATGACTGCGATCAGATCATATCAGGAGACTGATACAGTCAAGTCCGGATGCTCAATCGGGCAAGTATAACACAGGAGAGGGGCTCAATCGGGCTAGTATAACACACCGAGAGGGCTCGGGCTAGTATAACACACCGAGAATCGGCTGTACGGGTATTTCGTACATGGTTTCATTATAGTGCTTGGAGGTTCGTGTTACTCTATATGAGTAACACTCGGTCTCATGCCACACCGATAATGATTCATTATAGTGCTTGGAGGTTCGTGTTACTCTATAAAGAGTAACACTCGGTCATCATGCCACACCGATAATGAGTACGGAAATACAAGGCTGAATTAAGTGAGGAGTATCCAACACTTATAAATGGCTTTATCTTTTACAAGATGTCGGCGCATGATTTTTACGGTTTTTTACAAACTCAACCTTGAACGAAAATCCACCATCAACATTAAGTCCCCTGCCTAGCACACAATGGTTACACTATTGTGTGGTAGGCATGAGATGGTGTGATTAAAGATAAAACTTATGAGACAATGTTAGATGTTACCGGAGAGACGGGTCGTCATCCTTCGAGCATGTCACGTTCAAGAGACGTCCGAAAAAGTGTTTCCCTAGCATGATGTCGGTCTTTCTCTGCTTCGATCGACCTTGCTATATTGCCTTGGTCGAGGGCTATTGCGCTGCTTCACTCGATCGTGGGGTTGTGCCTAATCGACGGATTTGCTGCACTGCTTCGTTCGTGGGGACTCTGCGCTGCTTGTTCGAATGTGGGCTTGTTGTGTCTGCTTGATTGAACGTGAGTCTCACCCACATACGCGACAAACTTGAAACTTGTCTAGGACTTGAAACTTGTACCGGTCTTGAAATCAACACCGGACTAAAATTTGGACCGGCCATTGTGTGCTCCGATGTGAGTTGTGTCTTGCCGTGTGACTACATCTCTCTGTATTTTCATACAAGTTCTAACTCCTGTCTTTTATTTCATTGTGGAAGAAAAGAATCCCTGTTGAGATGTCTTGGAGATAATGTTGGTGCCAAGTCGGGAGGTGTTGAAAGCAAAGATATGCAGGAACATTGATGATGAGTTGTTCACCGCGCCTTTTCAACTATAGGAAAATATCTGTTCCACAAGATAACTCTTCTCCTATCGACTTTTAGGTTTTTCATGCTCCATTTGGGTCCTCATGAAGGATGGATGAGACGTACGTTTAAGCAACGAGTACATCAAAGATAACTTAGAGTGCGGATTATTGATGTAGCTTGAGTGTTGAAACGACTCGAGAGGATGTTAAAGTGGTTTCTGGTGCGAACGTTGAGGTAGATCTGGAGAGAGTGTTGAAGAAGGATTCTGAAGCGAACGTGGGTCTCGGAGAGAGCGTTGCGGCGGCTCTTGAATAGACCATTGAAGCATCTTCTGCTGGAGGGAGCGTTGAAGTGGCTTCCTCTTGGTTCGATTACCCTTGCGAATCCATGATTCTTGACTGACCATCTTTCTCATGTTGAAGAAGTCCCTTGGCGACGGTGAAGGAACTTCATGCGAGCCTCGGTCCCCAAGCGTGGTTTACATGGTTTGTCCGTAGTGGTTTTGTCGAGCCTGGTATGGAATATCTCGAACGTTGTTGCATCATTGCGGGAGTCGTACATGTGGCCCGGGTTGGAGTTGGCGGACACGCGAGGATATTGTATCTCGGTGGTTTTCCCCTTCTCATGTGGAGGCGCTTACGAAGGCTGAAGGTTGTATCGCTGTTGGTGAGATATATGTCCTTGCGTCACGCTCGTATATCCTTATGCGGTTGTAGCCGCTACATCCATCCATGGAGGAGAACATGCCGTGTCCGCTGGTTGCATCTACTAACATGTCGATGTTCGGTAGAGGAGAATCGCTTTTGGAGCATTCCATTGGGCGGAGAGACGGGTGTCGGTCTCTCACGCTAATTGCTAACAGCGACGCCGGTATATTGTCTTCCCCTTCTAATCACGTCTTGCTTGAAAGTGCGTCCCCTTTTTGGTGTGAGTATGGGTTGAAGCTTCACCGTATGTGTCTTTGGTCTGGTTTCCTTGAAGTCCGTCATTGTGGTGGGATGACGCACAATCTTGCATGGGCTAACCTTGGCCGTCTGAGAGTCTTGAGAGAAATCACATTGGAAGATGCTCTGTGTCGACGAGGGCCCTCTGAACTACGAACCCTTGATGTGTGCGGTAACATGTAGGGTAGGTCGTGATCTTTTCTGCCATCATGTCGTCTTACGTAAATGTAACATTATTTACAGTGTTTTTCGATGCAATTAAGACTTACGGACGTGAAGGAGTCGGGTGTATGTCGAGCTATTTTGTTAATTACGAGGGAAACATCTCTCGCACGTTGATTCTTTGGGAGGCGCAAGAGTTCACACAAGCTTTCCACTAGAGATGCCGCTTCCTAATCCATGGTCTACGGTTCGTAGTAAATGTCTGTTGACACAGGGAGGATCGTTGTGAGGATCGGTCCCCAGTGTAGGAATCTCCATGACAGGACCGTTCATATCGATGTTGCTCATTTGATCAGGTCCACGTAGGTCGCGCGGCTGAAATACCTCTTTACGAGTTGCGGCCATATCCGTTTGAGTCTTAGCAAGAACTTCCTGCTTCTCCATTTGTCTGAAATGGTAATGGATGGTGGTCCTCCTCTCGTCCCTCCGGCTCCTCGTCCTGAAAGTTGTTGCTGCGGTGACTTCTTTGGAGGCGTTACGCTTGAGGAGTTGTCGGGATTTGCAGCCGCTCGACTACGAGTGACGGGAGGTGTTACACTTGCTGGAACATCTCCTTCTGGGCACCGATGGTAGAAGTGACTGCATAAGGTGTATTGACCACGGTAGCTCCGAAATTATAGGACGGAGCCCCTTACGTATCTTGTGTTACTCGCCGGGAAGAAGAGGTTGAAAAGTTGCCTAAGGAATTGAAGCTCAAGCGAGGTTGTACTTCAAAGGATGAAAGTCTCTCTTGCCCCGAGAAGGACGAGTTCTTGAAGGACTTTCCTTGAAGGATCGTAGCTACCTACTTGTCTTTTTAGATCTTTGAGTGATAGTGAGGATTCCTTTGACTACCGGTTTTGAATTAATAGGTAATTGAATTGGTTCATTTTGAGATAGTTTGGTGAATGATTTTATTTTTTTTTTTCGAAAGAGGTTATTTTAAATGAAATTTGCATCTTGGTCATGAATGATCGCACATGTCACATGAAGTTGCAAACGTTGTGTGAAAGGAAAGCATGAATGAAACAGACATGGTGTTTGATTGCGAGCCTCTTTCTCCACGTGTGGGATGCTAAGTCCCCAGTGAATTCTAAACTATCTTTCTTGTAAAATTGTTGAGTAGAACTTACTTGCTTTTGAAGCCTCATTTGTATCGAGCTAGGAGTAGCCTCTCCAAGAAAATCCTCCGCACTAACTTCTCAAAGCTATCCCTCCGAGCCAAGCTTCTCCCGAACAATGCGCTTCAAAGCGTTGCACTCCTGGTGGGGTGATGAAGGGACTTAGTGGTAATGACAGTACCTCGGGTCCATTGCTTCTTGACCGGTAGGTGGGCGCCGTATCGGGGTAGATTTATCTCTCCGTTTCGTACCCACGTCTCCAGTAGCTCAGAATCTTCTTCATTGGGAAGGGGAAATGTAAGTACCTTGTGTCCAGCTTTTCCTGCGTTAGCGGGCGTTGCGATGTCTCCCCGTGGCTTTGATATGGAACATGAGATGAAGTTGGAAGACTTGTGAGCGCCATCATGTCTGCGGATTGTCTTCCTAAGTAGAGGGATGTAGAAGGTGTCGTAATGTCACTGCTGAGTGACCGGATTGAACGCTCCCATCCTCTGTATTCAGGCATTTCTTGATTGATTTCTCCTTCCTCAAGCGTTTCTTCAGTTGATTGGAAGGCCGACGCGGATTGGACAGTCTTCCGGGCTTCGGCAAGAGCTTTGAGGCATAAATCCTCGAGCAAGGCTCCATAGGCTGCAGGTTCCCCTTCTTTATCCGCGGACATCGTAGCATTACGGATAAGTCTCCTCTCCTGTGGATTTGCATCGGGTCTCCATTGTTGACCGGACCATGTTGTTCATCTTCCCTGAGTCTCCTGCGGTTGCGCGCCCTTTTTGCCTCTCCACCGGTAAAGATGTGACTCCTGGTTAAAGATTCAACATTTCTTGCGCTGCCTGAGTGGATGCCTGTCGACCCTTCTTGTAATTGTGCTGCTATATCATTCAAAAGGCGAAATGTCTCGCTCTGCGCTTACAGCGATCCGGCTTGATTTGCCAAGACATCCTCCAACATTCGGCTATGCTTCCCATGATATCTGAGCCACCTGCGGACTCCGGGTGAAGATACATCGTGACACGAGAACCGAAAAATTGAGAATTCGATTTTTGTAACCGAGAGATTAATCTCCCACTGTGGTCGCCAATTGTTGATGGGTGAAAATTACTCCTGCAGAATTTGGTAATTTGGGGTGTGGATGAGGAATGAATCTAAACCTTCAACAAATGCCTTGCGCGGTGAGTGCTTGTAGATTCGAGATCAATCTGTGCAAGTCCGGCCTAAACCAAGAAATGGCCGTTCCAGACTTGTTTCGGTCACAAAATGAAGGAGATGGGGTTGATCTTAGGGAGGGAAGCGAAGAAAGTGTTGAGATTGTGAAGGTGTTGGCTTGCTTATGACTTGTAACGAAATATGAGCAAGCTTACGGTTGATGCAAGCGAGGCTCGGGTGTTTGAATACGATTTTGTATTAACACTTGGTTTTACATCATTTGAACTTGTGTTGTTGTTGTCTTTGAAATAGGACGGAGAACCTATTTATACAAGTCATTGAGCCTCATTCACGTTTCTCGTGGGAAGTGGAGGTAGTGGAATGATGGAGTAGTGGAGTTGTGTGTTGGTGATACACGACCAGTCTTGCCCACTTCTCCTGTTCATCTCTAACCGCCCATGACTTCCTAACACGTTCTTGTGATGGCGCGTTGCACGCTGCACGCTGTAAACCGCCAGGACCAATACCCGGTATGTATCCCCCGGTTTGTGACATGATTGATGTCTGGAATGTGTGGATCGTGGATCCACGAAAGATAGCATGTAATGCTGAGTTGAATAAATGTGTTATTTCAGGAAGTCGATACTTGTGAAGTATCGTGTGTATTTTATGCAGGTACCGCATTGCGGTGTGGTAAAGTGATGGGTAATGACTCCTCACTAACCAAATAACTCCTGACCAGGGTTGTATAACCAAGCTGGTGAAGTCGGACGGATGAGATGATGTTTGAGACACTCATCGCGGCCGTTGATGAAATTAGGTTTTTTTAAAGAGGTGCGTAAGCATCACTCTTGACTTGGTCGAAACCAAGCATGGGAAGGATTTTGGAGAGGACCGACCATACATGCGTGTTGACGGCATGATGGTGTAGGCGCCCGTATTTAGTTCCCTCATGAAAGCGCGATCACGGGCCACTCAATTTGACCGGCAAGAGGAGTGGTCGAGATCGATTTTGCGATAAGAGTTTGATACCGCAAGAAGCCGCGCGCCATACTCTTTTCCGGCACGTTTTCCAAGATAACCTAGCTTGGTCGGTCTTGGCCGGTTGGTTTGGCGTGAAGATGGTAGGCTGATGTTCACGCCTATGTCTCACCGTCCCATGAAAACGTGATCTAAGCCACCCAATTCGTCCGGTGAAGTTGAGTGGTCGAGATCGATTTGCAATTTGGGAGGTGTAACCACGCGTGTTTGAGCGGGCGTTTTGGATTGGCCAGGCATGATATGCCTTGGCCGACCGCATGAAGAGGTAGATGGGCCCACGGTGGTCATGCTGGTATGACCGGACCTGTAATCTAATACGTGACCCTCCATTCGTGTAGGAAAAGATGGACGCGCGTGATGGCTTGAACCCTAATTTTGGCTTTCAAAGCCGCGCGACCATGCTATTTCAAAGCGGACGATGTGTTGTAACCAACCATGGTTGGTTTTGACCGATTGGTCAAGTGTGTAGGCGGTCACATGGTGATTGTGTCGACATGCTCCGGGCCCTTTGAGTCTACATCTACACCCTCCATCTATACCTGCGAAGATGGATGGTTGAGACCGTTTTGCGGCAAATGTAATATGCCGCAAACCCTAATTTAGGGTTTTCCGCCCATAATGCTTGGTATGGCCGGTTTCTTGGCAAGCAAAGGCCAATGGTCGACCATGCGGGGTCGGCCGTGTGTATTCCATACCGCTTGGGGGTGATGGAATTGATGCGTGGTCATCCAATCATGCTTGTGGAGTTGGATGAGCTGCGATCGATCATATCTGGCAAGCTAAGGCCGTGGGTATTCCATACCATGCTTAGGGTGATGGAATTGATCCGTGGTCATCCAATCATGCTTGTGGAGTTGGATGACTGCGATCGAATCATATCCGGAGACCGATACGATCAAGTCCGGATGCTCAATCGGGCTAGTATAACACACCAGAGAGAGGGCTCAATCGGGCTAGTATAACACACCCGAGAGGGCTCGGGCTAGTATAACACACCGAGAATCGGCTGTACGGGTATTTCGTACATGGTTTCATTATAGTGCTTGGAGGTTCGTGTTACTCTGTATGAGTAACACTCGAGTCTCATGCCACACGATAATGATTCATTATAGTGCTTGGAGGTTCGTGTTACTCTATAAGAGTAACACTCGGTCATCATGCCCCACTTGATAATGAGTACGGGGAAATACAAATTTGAATTAAGTGAGGGAGTATCCAACACTTATAAATGGCTTTATCTTTTACAAGATGTCAGCGCATGATTTTTCTGGTTTTTTACAAACTCAACCTTGAACGAAAATCCACCATCAACAGCTATATATACAATTCGTAATATACATTTGAAGAACACTTATCAATACAAGACAGGTTCAAATATATAAATAATGTGGATATTTAAGTTTATTTATTTAAAAATAAGAGAGTTAATTTACAAAAAACTTTTCGGCAACCTAGCAACTAATTGGGCGCCAACACCTTTTCTGTGTGGATATTATAAACAATATAAAGATCATCAAGCTTCAAGAGCTGGTGGTAAAAGGAATAATGTTTCACATGAAGTTCATTGGATTTTTAAACCATTTATATAGATTCATCCATGTGAACTTTCAATTTAAGATACATATTAATAACAAACCCTAGAGAAAGCCTCTACGAAATTGTCGCAAAAGTCCACAAAAGCATCTCAAAAAACCATTAGCTAGTTGTCTGAGATATTATCCAACAACTTGACTTATTTTACAGTTCGGCGGAGCCGTTGCATAAAAATTTATCAGAAACATGCTCGAGGAAAAAAAAGAAAATGTTCGACAATCATCACCACTAGGAAACATAAATGTAACCAGTGGGCATCCAAATCACCATACCAGCAAGGTTGCACTAACACTTCTCATAAGGTATTTGCATAATTTTATTTAGGGATATTTTGACTTTGGGTCCCAACTTTGTGACCGGAGTTGCGATTGGGTCCAAATCTATAATAAAGATTTTCTTCTTTTTCTGAAGTATGATAATGATGATGATAATGATGATTTGGGTATCTTTATTATAGTATTTATAATTTTAAATAAAACGATCATTATTTATTGTGATCCCCTGTAATTAACTTCTAGGGTTTTCTTATATTAATAGTTTGTTCTTATATCCTGAAGGGTGTTTATTTCGATTGTGATAATCGTTTCAAATGGATCACTGAAGACGATTTATTTCGGCGTGACGTAGGTCTATATTTCCATGAAGATAAACGACTACCGGTTTCGATCATGATGAAGCACAGTGCATATTACTCTCCTTTCATGGGAGATTTCAATCTTATTGAAGAAGAAGACAAGTTCAAATGGCTGAATCAGAATTCCAAAGCCATCCCTCTAGTATCATCAATTTCTTATATGAAAATCATGTATTTTGTATATCTATTGTATCACAATTGTCTTGTTTTTGTGATACAAAATCTATGTAATTTTTCATGTTTTTTTGTTCTTGATGTATTTGAAAATTTATCAATGAAATCAAGAAATTTACTCATTCAAAAAAAGAAAAAAAGAAAAAAAAATCATCATCATCTAATATATGGTTTGGTTAAACCTGTACAGAACACCAATGGATTCTATTTCGGTTTGTGTAAACCAGAATAATAAACCTTCTTCAATTTCTTCGCTTCTTTCTCAATCACATTTACCTCATTTATCTAGTTAGTTTCACTAGATCCATTTACCTTATTTTTTACAATCACAACCATTTCTAATGTTGTCTGATCAAACCCAAACTCCGATAATAATCTGGTTGATAACCCAAATCAGAACCCTAAACCTTATGAATTAGAAACCCCAATTCCAAATTAAATCAATTAAGAAAATAAAGAATCATCAATTCGTATAAAAAGACAACTACCCACTTCATGAGTTTGCAAAAGAAGTTGAAATATGATAAAAAAAACCCAATTTTCTCAAGAACCCTAATTGAAGAAAAACCCAAAATTAACATTCAAATACCTTAATTCAATAATTTAAGTTGCAAAAAAACACGAATCAGATGAACTAACACAAACCAATTAATCATAAATTGACAAAATTTTAAAGCAACAATTGAGAATTGGATCCATTAATCATCAAACAATTAGGTTAACAGAAAAAAAACTAGAAATTTACATTGTTGCTTTACAAAGAATAAAGCAAAATTGAGAAGTTAAATCCTAATCGACTACCATGGCCATGCCAACTCCTCAAGAACAACACAAAATTGAGATTTTTTTTTTTTTTTTTTTTTACAGAGAATGGAGAAAGTGCTCGTGAAAGAGAGACCAAAAGGAAAGAAAGAAAAGATGGGAGTGTTGCTTATGGTCGGTCTGATTTTTAGATGAGTTTCAGGGGATTGTAAAGTAACACGTGCGTCTCACGTACACGCACGCTAACACTAACTAACGGTGTGAAGTAAATATAAATTAAGTTTTAAAAAAAAAACTTCTTAACTGTCAAAACGGTCAATCATGGTCCTGGGACCCAAACTCTAATATTGAACTTTCTAGGACCCAAATGCAACTTTGGTCACAAAGTTGGGACCCAAACTCAAAATATCCCTTTTATTTATTTATTTTCACACCACTTCAAATATCTACAATGTGGCGAGCATCTTCGCATGCCAAGGCTTGTAAGGATGCACATATCTCAATTATGCGCACATATAGAATAATGGGACTGGCC
Organism: Papaver armeniacum; assembly: GCA_023531295.1. NCBI lineage: Eukaryota > Viridiplantae > Streptophyta > Magnoliopsida > Ranunculales > Papaveraceae > Papaver > Papaver armeniacum. The sequence continues at coordinate 397,519 of JAJJWW010015861.1, forward strand.
CCATACGCGTATTCAGATAGAAGACGCCTTCAACTTCATTCCATACGCGAGCAAGATGCAAAAAGTAAGTGCACCCATGTGCGAGCATTAAGCAGCATGACAATCACTGTCTTGTAGGGGCCAGTTGCATATCACTTCAATCGCGATGACCATCTCTTGGGGGCGAGATATGTAACACCACATGATATAAAGTAATTATATTGGGGAGAGCTGCGTAACACTCCACACGCTTGGGGGCGAGTTACGTAGTACCTAAATGCGATGCAAAATTTAGCTGCTGGAATTGTGACAAAGGGAAACCCAAACTTCTTAATCCTACAACGAATTACAGGATTAGGAGGGGGCGAATATATACCCTAATATTTTGATGAAAATATCATCAAAAAACAACACGCTTGTAACTGCTATAGTCTATTTGATCGTAATTGTTGTATTCCAGTTTTCCTCGAAAGCTGTTGCACTTTCGATTGGGCTTGGCCGATGCGAGTCTAGTTTTCCTCCTGCTTGCTACACTAAGTTCGGCGTTAAGCGATGCGGTCAATTTTTCTCGTAACTATTACAGTGCAGTTGATCGTAATTGTTGTAGTCCAGTTTTGCAGAAATTGCTACAGTCCAGTTGATTATAACTGTTGTAGTCCAATTTTCCTCGTAATTGCTGGACTCAGTTGGACGCAACTGATGCAGTCCAGTTTTGTTCGTAACTGTTATAATCCAGTTGATTGTAACTGTTGTAGTCCATATCTGCATAAACTGCTCTGATCGATTGATCTAAGCGACATAGTCCTATTTTCCTCAGAAACTGTTGCAATCATTTGGACACGATTGATGCAGTCCAGTTTTTCTCGTAACTGCTGCACTTAGTTGGATGCAACTGCTATAGTCCAGTTACACAAAACTTATATGGTCTAGTTGATCGTAACTTCTGTAGTACAGGTTTCCACGGAAACTGTTGCACTCAATTTACTAGTGAAAAACACCGGTTTCGCGACAGTCAGGGTAAGTCATAGATACCAGTTAAATGACTTGTTTTAACGGTCGCGGAAATGGTTGTTGTTTGAGCGTATTTTTCATCTATGACGTGGCTTTGTGGGTCACGGAAAAACTCATATCAACGACTGGTTTTAACGGTCAAAGTGTTAAGACTGACCCTCATCAGTCGTAGATATATATTTTAATATGAAAAAATAGATTCAGATTGGCTAACTTGCCTGCACTAAATCTGTCTGAGCAAAAACAAGTCTGACTGAGACTAAAATGAAATTGAAATTACAATGAAATGGAATGAAATGAAACCTGGATTCATAAATTCAAATGATAATTTATTTAAAAACAGTATTCATTGTACAATTCATACAGGTTCAAATTGCAAAATTTCAAGAAAAAAATCAGAAGAAAAAAAAATTCTGAATTTGCACCAATACAAGTATTAGCTGATAGGTTCACATGTTTTCTTAAAGACAATTCTTAAAGACAAATAGCAGAGAAACGTATTTGTTTCCTTACCAAACAGATTCTTTCTTTGTTGTTTGGAATACAATCCAAAGGACTTGCAATTCACGTGTGTGACTCTAGAAGTCAAAGGCGCATGGAGGCTTAATTCTGAGAGTATTCAAAATTGGACTAGGTCCCAGAGTTTTTCTGCATTTGCGGTTTCCTCGTTAACAAAATCTTGTTGTGTTATTTATTATACTTTTCCGCAGTTATATTTGGTTTATACAATTTAAAGTAAATTGCACTTATACATTAACTCCGTAATACTCGATATTGATCCTATAGAGTATCGTTTATTTCCGAACCTATTATCAAGTACACACTTTGTTGTCGTATCGTATCGATCTTGTATCCATAGTGAATCACACAAGTGATCTTGTTGTCGTATTGTATCGATCTCGTATCCATAAACGATCACACGAAGTGTGAACCGAATTTGTTTTATTGTCTTACCTCTGTCCATAGACGATCATATTCGGTAGAGGACTTATAGGTTGATAAATAAAAGATTGTGGGGTATTTGGGTACCCTCTTCTATTCAAAATGAAAAACTAATTTTAGTTGATTTTTTTTTTCTGATTTTTTCCCCTCGGTTTCCGGTAATTAAAATGAAGAGTTATAATGGGGAAAATGTTGGAGAAATAAATGAGAATTGTTGGGATGCTGGGTAGCCTGTGAGTGTGGGAAGAAATTGGGATTTGATAGTAGTAATAAAGGCGCTAACAGTAGTAATAGAGGGCAACAAGGTAACTTGGAATGATAAGTTAAGGATGGGAAGTTAATTGCACACAACCCTCCTGAAACTCTGTAACAGTTACCAATTATTGCAAAGATTATTCAATGTTACAAACTTACCAACGTCGATACAACGTTACAAAAGAAAAATCCGTTAGAAAATCGGTCGTTACAAATTCCATGATTTCGTGTAGTGTAATGGTAGAAGAGAGAATACAAAACAGAGGTTTACATTTAAGACTATGGGAGGATATCACTGCTCACTTGTAGGATGATTTTTGAAGAAGAAACCTTGACAGGATTTAGTTTTTTTTAATAGTTTAATTTGATTTGTTTATTGTAATTTCGGTAATTTGATTCATGTACTTTGGTTCGTTTACTCTGATAATTCAAACTGCAAGTAAGTAAGGATTAAATTGAAATTAAAACTAAAAGAATTACATTTAATTTAAAACAAAGGATTACACACAAAAAGTTAAACTAACAACTAGGTCATGAATTTAAAACTAACCCAATGTGATGGCATTATTGATATCCTCCGTATGGATGTCTTCTGATGGCCGTTGATGCGACTTCTATGCTTGAATTACATCAAATTCATCTTTTCAGAATCGCAGTTGTGCCCGATTCATCTTGGAAGTGTCCATGCCCATGTGTGAATTAAAAATATTATTTTCAACTCGCCCTTTCTTCAATTATGAAACCGTTTTCTTATGTTCAACTAATTTATCCATATCATTATTTTCTTGTTTTTCAAAATTATCTTGAAGGTTGAATTCTGAAGTTGACGATTGTGCATCATCTTGAGCTGCCTTTCTAATTTTTTTTGATTTTTTTCACACCCACTCCATCATATATATAAGCATTTCCATTAACATTTATAATAGAATTACCATATAATGGTGTACCAATGTTGGGTTGAAGGTTTTAGTTTGTTTCAGGTAAAGAATAAGGAGAAAATTGAGAAGCATGTCTTAAAACATGGGGGTACCAAAATACACCACCAACTTTTTCTTAGGAAACCTGTATGGACTAAACTCCAATACAATCCGAGAGTTCTACTTAATGAATCTCAATCAAGGAATTATATGAAGATCTTATATCTCTTTCTCTCACAATCAGAAAGTTTACAGGAAACCAAATATGTGAACCTGGTTATTTGCAAGAGTACTTGGACGATCTCAAAAATCAATATCCAAGAACCAATCAAGTCAAATCCAACAAACAAGGATGGATATAACAACTTTGATTGATTTACGTACAACCTGTGATGTTTCAATTATAAAGATAAACAATACAATGCGGAAAAAGAAATAACACATACACCGAAAATTTTGTTAACGAGGAATACGCAAGTACAGAAAAACCCCGGGACCTTATCCAGTTTTGAAAAGCAAACTGTATTAAGCTACTACAAACACTAGACTACTAACATAACTTCGGACTGGAATGTAGTTGAGAAAGAATTTAATCGTCACAGTAATTCAGTTATAGTCGCGCTCCTTACACCTCTTAAATCTTAGCAGGACTCTGCGCAAATGATTCCCTTAGCTATCGTATTTTATAGCCTAAGAGTTTCTTCAACTCAATTGAAGACTTTAAACCAATCTGCCTCCCACAGATAAGCCTATTTATGATTTTCGTTCTGATCAAAGATCAAGGTGAGTTAGGAAATCGATTGCAATAGACAAAGTCTAGCAAAACTCAAAACTTCGGTCTTATGACTCCGAAGAGTAGCCTAGATTATTGTTCACCTCACAAGTCAAAACTTGTGGAATCACAATGTTGCGAGAGGAAGATTGATTTCTATGTATCTTGTTGAGTGAAGCGGCTCAAACAATCAAACAAGATCAGGATACTCGAACTATCAAGACAACGATAGTTGGACCTGGATTCACGAATCCTCATGTGAAGTCTTTCTAGTCGCTAAACACTAGAAGAGTTTGAAGGAGAGGACGACTCTAGTTTACAACTAGGACACACAAGAATAGTGTCGGGATAAAAATATCCCGATTGTTAGAGGTTCTCCTTCTATAGGCTTCCAAGTTCAAGGTTGCTTTAGGTTTAAGCTAAGATAACTTTGGAACCATAAAATCAAGAATCACCTTTAGATGTAAAACTTGAATTGAGATTAACATAGCAGAATATACACTCTGGTTAGGATGGACCGTAACTTAACCGTGTACAATGACTAGTTCATGTAGGTTAGCTGAAACTATTCAATTGAATGATAAGCTTAACCATTTTCATATAACACTTTAATACTTTTATTGAATCACACATATGATCAAAAATGTATAGATAGTGTCTTTAGAGAGTTGTTTTTAGAGAGTTGCTCAAATGATGCATGCAAAAAGCGATCGAAAGGTTAAGTACGTGTACGTTAATATGTTTTGTCATGGTACATGTACCGGGTATGGATACCCTCAAGACAAAAAGAAGAGTTCAGGAACTCACGGAACTTTTATGGTTTTAATACCAGGTATGCGTACTTTTCTCGGTATCAAAATCAACAGATATTTTCCGGTTTGCATACTGGGTATGCGTACTGTTCCTGGTTCACGAGTCACGGACTTTTTGTGGTATGAATACCGGGTATGTGTACCACAAAGTCGTTTCCAAACTATAGCTACACCGGTACATGTACTACGGCTCCGGAATTCTAACATTTCTCCCAGTATGTGAACTGGTATGCATAATGTCCTGTATCCAGATTAAGAGTAGTTCTATATCTTTCTAATGATCAATATGAAACATTCCCGAATAACATCAATGACACATATCCAGACTATTTTCAAATGATTAATCTTGAATCATAATTTAAGTCATGAACAATAAATTGTACTAAACCAAATTCATCAAGTATGAACAAATGTTCTTAATCTTAAAGTCATATTTCGAGAAGATATTCAAGATAAACTTAACTCGAAATTTCTATTATGCATGTACTATCTAATTTAGTCATGGGACAATGTCTCAATGACATAAAGGTGAAAACTTGAGAAATAGGTGGTTCAGTCTTAACTTACCCTTGATGTTGAAGTTCTCCAATGCTCATGCTGATCTTCGCCTTCAAACGGTAGAACGCAGTGATAACCGAATCTCAACCACATACTTCTATCCTAAACCGATATTGATTAAATGTAACTAGAAATCAAGATATAATTTTCACAACAAGCTTGAGATAGCAATACTTGTGAATTTGACCGAGCAATGCTCTAACAATGTTGGGGGTTCCACCATGCTGGGATTGACTACCATGTTGGGATATCCACCAGTGTAGTAAAGGGATTCCTTTGGTACAACATATCCATTCAACTGATCAGGGTTGTATCGGTTCAGCTTTCTGAGGATGTGGAAGCATGCTTCATGCTTGAAACTCGAAGTTACGCAGTTTTAAACATTATATAAATTAGCCATTGCAACAAATTGATAAAATACTTAAAAATCAATTAATCAATATGTAAGTGCAACTTACCACATCGACATCAGTATTTTCACTTGTTCTTTGTCGTTTCATCTGCATCATCAAATTAAGCAACCAACTGTTCATGTCTTTGTTGATTGCATAAAAACGATGTGACAATCCGGAAGCATCACGGTTTTTAATTTGGATTCCCAATTTCCTAACATAATTGTGTAACAATATATTTCCCAAAAGCGTATGATGTGGATGCTGGACACAATCGATAGGATCAAGCGTAAATGTTACATAAGCTCCGCAGATAGCTTTATCTTCCTTATGATGAAGAATTTTATGTATCTGCTTGACTTGCCATTTTTTCTGAGAATTTGTTTTACAAATAATGAAGTGAAATTATAAAGTGGGTGTAGAAGGTGTGAGTGAAGTGAAATTATAAATCTTTGTGAGTATTGAAGGAGTGATTGAAGTGAAATTATAAGAATTTTGTTAGCGTAGAAAGTCGAGAAGGTGTAATTTTAGAGTTGAAATCAACTGAATTTATAGAGAGGGAATTGGTAGCCGTTGGATGAAATAAGTCGTTGCCGGCTTAGATAAAATCGACCTGCTCAATCTGAGACGAGCAGCGGCTCTGCGGGAACCGAGCCTCGGCTCACATTGAGCCGATCGGTGCCGATACGACCGATCGACTCAATCTCAAACGCGATGAACAAACACTTCGATTTGAAGGTTTGCTCATCCATTATAATTGTTTGCCAGTCCCACTGTATACAGTGGTAAACTGGCAGATCTGCTTATATACCATGAGTTGCTCTAATAAAGTTGGTGATCAATAAAGTTACGGTATTAAGCTAATTTAAGAGTGTTACGTTACCAATTAACGGTTGTTGTGTATTAAGCTAAAAAGAAATGAATCAAACAGAAGAAACCACTGAAGCTTTTAACAACTCAAATCTGAAAGTTTATATATGTACCGAAAAGAGGGCCATGTTAAGGTCAACAGTCACACGCCCTTCTTTAAAGAATTATAGTTGTGTTATATTGTAGTTAAAATCAGTATAGAGCCATGAATACATAGATTAGTGATAGTAAACAAAGTCCAGTGCTGGCAATGTTTGCCGGTTGACTGTTTTTGCCAGGTGAAGGTCCAGAAGCACCGGGATTTGTCGTCTCAACATGTGACACTGGGGGCAAAGGTGGATCAACCACATCAGCTGGTTCAAGGGATGGAGCAGGAGATTCAGCTGGTGGTAATGCACCTTGTTCTGCCAAGCTGAGCATGTCCCCTGGTTGAGGCGGTGAAATTGTGTACGGAAGATCTGTCGCATCAGGGTCAGCACATGGAGATCCTGCATTGGTACGTAGTCCAAAAAAAAATCAGTTCCATTGGATTTAAGTTATAGACCTGTCGACAAGACAAACGAAAATTACTTATGACTTGAGAAATCAGTTTAAAGGAAAAAACTTACTCAAGTAGGCATTAGCAGTAGCTGGATAGTCTGTCATGAGACCATCAACTCCAAACGCTAAGGGTGAGGCGTACGTAGAGATTTCGAGAATTGGATCAGAAAAGAAGTCCATTGCGATTGACGTGAATTCGTTTGTCAGTGTTGTTACGTATACAGTTAGATTTGCATCTTGAAATTCCTTCACTATATCAGTAAACTCTTTAGTGAAGTAAGCTGCTAATACCACAGTTGAAGGCCTATTGACAACAACAGCGTCTGCAAACTTCTTGATTTCATCGACACTCTGCTGAGTTGCGTTGCTAATTGTCTCAACAATAGTTAAGACTCTTTTGTAAGTAGGCACATTCTTAAACTTGGTCAGAACCGAAGTATCATCGGATTGAATTAAGATTTGTTGAGTAGATTGTTTATCAAGGGTGGCATTGGCCAAGGCACTGGAGACGATCTCTGAGATGTCAAACCCTTTATTTGCAAGGATTGCAGCATTCTGGAAAATTGAGCAAATTACTTAATAAACATGCCAGCTATAAATTTCGTAGCAGGTAGTAATTATTTTTATTGGATATATATATTAATGAACTAACCTTAATGTTGATCATTACTCCAGAAACAGCCTTCGTCTTAGCTAATTCTAAGAACTCAGAGAACAGAATTAATTTACCAGCATTCTTGTTTGCTGGATTTCTTGGCAAGCCTTGATCTCCTGTAGGACTAACTAGTAGAGCTGCAAGAAGAAAAACTTCATAGGTTAGGCGTACACAACTATGAAGAGGTTAAGTAAGAGGTTAAGAGTAATAGTGATGGTGAGTTTAAGTAAGAGGTTTACGTTTCAAGCTTTGGATCTCGCTCCATGTAAGGTCGAACGAAAAAATCCCATTTTTCTGTTGGATCTCAGGGACCGAGGTAGATTTGGACATGAAAGTACCAACTGCAGTTGTACTACCTGTCAGGTCAGCTGAATCAGCGCAGAAAGCAATTCCATCTTTAGTAATTTGGACCGAGCAATCTATTATATCCGCACCATCATCTACTGCTTGTTGATAAGCAAGGTCAGTGCAAGGAGGAAATACTCCACTTGCTCCATTATGGGATATGACCAAAGTTTTGCCTGAAAAAGCATCCAAAAAATTAAGAGACATTAAAAAAATGAAGAAGAATCTATCGTCCCCACTCTTTTGCACTGAGTAGGAGAAACAACAAACCTATTCTGGGGTTTGTTTTGTTGTTCAATGCGAAGCAACCTGCATAGAAACAAGAATATGTAAGATAAACGCCTTGTGAATTCTTCACAAAGTACTTGCTACAAATATCTTAAAACCTGTGGTAAAAGTAACTAACCAATAGCCTCGGAGGCAGTAGGAGGAAAATCCGTAAGAAAACCGTCAACAGCAAATTCGTTATTGTCAATGAACTGTAAATACTCAGCTGTTGGATCGTAACTGTAGTTGAAGCTTCCAGGCATATCATTTGCAAACCCGTCAGCATATACTTCTAGTCCTAGCTTGTGGGCATCCGCTACCAGACTAGTGTGGGGTTCTAAGTATTGATCAGGAGTAACTGGCCAGATATAGGTTTTGGGGACAAGAATTCCGGTAGCAAAGGTCTTGATTGCGGCTAAATCTGCCAAGATTGCTTTGTATGTTTTCTTGGTCGTGGGTTCCACTGCATCTTCAGCTAGGAAACGGAAGACGAGTTTAACGTTTTTGGTCACTGCTCCATTGAGGCTCTTCAAGAATCCAATTTCAGGAGATGAGATGTAGCTTAAACTAGCAGCACCCGCTGTCAATGTGTCTTGAATGAATGATTTCACGTTTATGTTATGTTGCTTGTAGAACATGTCATACTGCAACATATGGTAGAAATGAAATGTTCAGGGGGTTGGTTAACTGCGATAAGCGGCATGCACAGAGAAGACAAAAAATGATTTTGAATATAAAACATGGCTAGTTATTTACCTGGACATTCAACCAAAGCTGATTAGGTGGTTTTATTTGTGTGGCGTCATCAACAAGCTTAAGGGGGAACGAGTTATCAAACAAACTTGTCCGTGAAAGGATTCCTTGAATCACTACAACACGATGAACAATGCAAATCAATAAAAGAAAAAAAAAAAAAAAATTGTCAGTCATTATCAATGATACAGAAGCTTACATGAAACGTTATATAAATCATCAGACAAGAAGTCGACAGCAAACCATCCACTGACATCATCTCCATTAATGTTATAAGTCTTGTGTCCTTTTGGGAATATATTTGCTATATTTGTAGAGTTGTCAAGCCTTATATCTGACAAACAAAAACCAACTCCATCTTTTGATATTTGTACATCACAGAATACAACCATATCTGGTAAGCTTGACATCTTTGCGATTTCATATCCCATATCACTCGAATCAGGGAGTAGCCCTGAAAATCCACCCCTTGCTATTACCATAGGCCTTTCCCCTACAAAAAGAGAGAAAATTGATTTGAGTCATCCATCCATTGTCCATAGTGTTGAAATTAAAGTGAGAATGTGTGTATACCTGATAATGTGAGCCATTTTTGTGCAGCGGCAGGAATAGGAGCAGGTTTTTTGGCAAGGACAACAACAGGAAGAAGAGATTGCAGCTGCAGCAGCAAGAAGACAAGAACCAAAAACCTGACCATGTTTTGAGTTGTAAAATCCTTCCTCGATCCCTCAAAACATTCCTTAAAAGAGAATGAATGAGGTCCAAAAAAAAAAATGAAGGAGAGATTTTTATCGAGAAGAAATATAACTTGTTAATTTAGGGTAACTAGTAAGAATCTCTGGCTCTCGTCAAAATTTAATTTGAGAGAGAGAGCGTTTATTTGTTTGGTTTTTAATTGGTCTAAGCGTTTGTTGCGCTTTTATAGAGAGAGGTGTTTTGGTTTTGGAAGGAAAATAATTGACACCGCTGAGAAACGGCTTATACGACCCACCCTGATAACGGTTTTTGTTTTCTCTTTTTCAAACACCACCAAAATCTATCACCCATATTTATTTGTAGTAGAAAGATAGAAGGTAGCCCGTTTTTAGTGATCTCTCAGGTCAAGGGTTGACTCGTTAACGTTATTTACCTAGTAAAAATGGCTGATGAGTTTCAAACTCAAAAGTCATTGGTATAATCGTAATACAATAATCCCACTTTTTACAAAAAAAAAAAAAAAAAAAAAAAAAAAAAAAAAACTGGTGGATTGTTGCTCATCCAAGCTAAAGTTTCATCCCAATATCCAACTTAAATAGATTTCACGAAAATCAAGTATAGAAGGTTAGAGATGTCTTTTTGTGCTGGAATAGCAGGTGGGAGTGTTTTTTTTTTTCAAATTGCAGCAGCAAGAAGAAGATAGCCAAGAACTGGACCATGTCTGTGTTCTAAGCCTACAACTAAAAAAGATCAGATCAGATAATGATCACGGAATACTGGATTTCGAATTGAAATTTAATACTAATACACAACACATTTAGAAAATGATAGGAATTAACTTGGAACTTCAGGAAAAGAGGTACGAGGGGGGAAATGAAGCAAAAACATGTTTCTGTTGGTTAGGATTAAATTCTTGAAATGTATCAGTAATTAAGAGACGGTTTTTGCAAAAACATATATTCTAAGGCCACACTAATCAAACAGCTTGTCTGCAATTTAGGGTCTGCTCTCAGAGCACAAATAACCCCTGCTACCTTGAAAGCTTATGTTTGTGTTAATGGCTGTTGCAATGACATTGACATGAAAGACAGCTTAATGCTAACAAGAGATGCCTGGGGGCCGGTTACTTGCAATAATATACTAATATAATTGCCATAATGTCAATAGAATGTCATGAGCTGCTGCTGGATTAGTCAAGAACATAAGGGTGTTCCACAGTGAGAGACGCGATGCATAAATTAAAACACTTCAAATAAAACAATGTAGACATCCATAGCAGAACATAAATTAAAACATATCCATTAAAAAACCACACAACAAAAGCGAATACATGAAACACAAACCCCTAACACATTAAAAGCCTATCAGCACACAACACCGTATTGAGTTCATCTGTCTTATTCATTCATATCATCTACTTCGCTCACTCACTGTAAAGTATAAACAGAGATGGATTCAAGCTAAACTCAAGCATAAATTAATCATTCATTTCCCAAAGATAGATTTGATCCACCATATACCCGTGGTATCTTTAGGTCCTTCTTCTTCTGGCGGAGGGTCTGTCTGTGGAGTTTTGTGCAATTTCTTCACATCATATCCTTCACTTATTGCCTTCTCCACTAGCTCATTGTATATATCTTCATCCATATGCGTATTCCTACACAGTATCTGCACATAACAAAAATACCAATTTGAGTGAAATAATTCAATTAAAACAAAACAAAAAAAAACCATCAGAAAAAACATACCCATAGATAGTTTCTGCTAGGCTGACCAATCAAAGCATACTGATAATCAGGATCAATGGATAAGACCCAGTAATCACCAACAACAGGGATAATAGGTAAAAAAGGAGGAACATAAAACTTGACTTTGAGTTTAGCTTCATTACTAGATGGATCAGCTGCATAAGCAGTACCTTGAATAAAACCTCTTTTACCATCATTCCATGTTTCATTTAGAACAGTCACAGTTTTACCATCTTCTTGTAATGTATATGTAGCTCTTGTGTTTACACCATTTTTAGGTTGAAATCTCGATGGGAATGATGCTATCTCATACCATCTACCCATGTATCTCTTTATATCTAAATCTTTTACTACTTCCATCTCTTTTTTTGAGGCCATTTTTTTGATTTGATTTCTGCCGCTGCTGTTGATGTTTTTTTGAGATGGAGAATCCTAAGAAGAGAAGAGAAAAGAAGATAAGATAAGTGAGGTGTGTGCGAGCGTGGGCTATTTGTAATGGACGAGTTTGCAACGTGTACGCCTCACTATCGTGCGTGTGTTGGAGCTCAACATTTTTACGCGTAGGATTTTATTTTTTGAGGAATGTTTAAGACGTTACTAGGAGGAGAGTGCTACAGGGACCCCGGATTTTGCCCCCACTATCTTACACCACTATGTGGCAATTAGATCCACCATTGATTATTCTCCACCCTACCCCACCAGGAAAAATAGGGGGCCTGTTTTAAAGAATGAACCAATACCGTTTTGACACGTAAGCGGTGTCAAAACTTGGTGTATGAAACCGGGGGCTAGGAAGCATTTTCGTTACTAGGAGGTTCTGGAATATTTTGGCAGTTCTGGGTTGCACTGGCGCGCGGACTGGATACGAACACGAACAATTTGTTCGGAATATTATTTTTTTCTCTTTTTTATTATTATTGGATAAAGAATATTACTACCTCCGTCCCAGTATTAGTTGACCTAGTAGCACAATTTAAAAATGATTTATTTCTCAAACTATACCACGGATATTTATAAATTTTATATCATTGGAAAGAATTTTAAAACACCTAGGTAACGAGTATAAACATGAATATCAAATTATATAAAATCAACTATTAATTAGACAAAATTAAAAAACAACTAGGTCATCTAATAGTGGGACGGAGGGAGTACATTTTCTAGTTGGAACCCTAACAAGCGAAGCTCCAACGACATATTACTACGTTAATTGAACAGGTTGTCGTGCTAACCTACCAGCGAGCCTCATAGGTAACCTAGTCAAGGGAGCCGAAGCGGATGGGTACTGAGATTGTGTCACAAGGGGGCAAGCTAATTACCTTCCATGTTAATTCCTGCAATATTACGCCATTGGGGCTTGAACCCGAGACCTCTTGGAGCGCATGAAACTTTGGGAAACTTGAGGATGACCAGGTGAGCCAGTGTTGTTTATTTTGATCTAAATTGTTTTTTTATTTTGACGTCATAGGGATTTCTCCTTTACGGGTGGTGGTGTTCATAGCTTTGTCCCGGACGTCTTGTTTCTGCGGCTATCAATCGCAAGCGCCAAATACTTGGACACATGCACATCTCATGGTTATAGTTTTTTGGGTTTTAGCGTTTTCTACATTAAGCGAACTAGGAGATGATTTTGTTGTTTTTTTTGAACAGAATGAGGAATTGCTTAGCTAATTATGATGTTAATTGTAAGATAGGCAATTTTCTTTTTCATAGGTTAGGTGTAGCTATCCAAAAAGGATTTGGGGCGCAGCTTGTTGCTAGGCTCCCAACCAACTCTGTATATTAATTTTCTTTGTTAATAGATAAAGAGTTTTTATAATTCATATAATAAAATAAACACTTTTTTTATTTATACTAGTGATGCCACATGTGCGATGCACATGTTTGAATTTTGCTCTTTTAACAATACTAAATTTGATAACAATGATATTTTTTTCGTAAAATAAAATTTAATATTTTTATTTGTACTTATTACGTATGTATTTCAAAGAGCTTTCCAAATATGTTAATTTTACAAAAATCCGATGTGTATTTCGAAAGATATCAAGTTTTTTTAAAAAAATTGATGTATTTTTATAACAATGTCATTTATGTGAATATGTGAATATATAAGGTTGTCTATGTAAGTATGGATTCAATGTACACTTTCACCCTTGAATACATATGTATAATATTGGTCGATATTTAAGGTCATATTAGTAATATCAAGGTTACACCAAGCTATTTTGTCATTTTATGGCCAACCAAAATACCTCTTTTCTTTATATTAGTATTAGTAAGATATATACATTTTTCTATTATAAAATATTATATTACCATTATTAAAAACAATTAAAGAAGTTCTTCTTACATAGGGGTGGTCGGTAGCCTAGCAATGAGCTGGGCTCCTACTCCCTTCCGAATAGAAAAATCTCGAATCTCTCTGCAAAATCTCGGAGAGATTCTAATCTCTTGGAAAATCTCAGACAAGGCTGAATATTCCCCAAGGTAGGCACGAGCCTCATGTAAGAATCGACTCTCATTTTTTAGGCTCTCTACACGGGTTCATAGGCATCCCATGCCTTTTCACGTGACTCATCCTAGTCATTCTTACAAATCGGAGAATATCCTTTATCTTGGACAACTCGGTTATAGAGAATATTTCTCTCTCTCAACACATCATCACAAAGGCTGACTCAGCTTCACACAAATGAGGGATACCAATTTGGGTTTTGGTCTGGCAATCTACAACATGTGTGAGAAATACCCGACCTATTTCTCACCGCAGAAGAGAGTAAAGGAGGTGGAATAATGAGATAAACTCTACCTAGTTTATCTTTATCTATTCCTGAAGAGACGGGAGAATTGCTCCGCACAAACACGGAAAGCGATCCATATCTTCACCGAATTCGAGATTAGAGAATTCAACTATAAATAGATCCTTTATTTCTTTAAGCTACGATGATCTTTCTCATAAACTCTCAGAGCAATTCTTCTTCAAATCCTAGAATTCTCTGATCTCTCTCTTCTTCTGCTTCCCTCCCTAAGACTAGCCCTAAATCTCTTCCTTGTGACTGAAGCAGCCTTTGAACGACCACTGTGCGTGGTTTAGGCAGAGACTGTTTGTGCTCAAACTCTCGTAACTCACTTTCGAAACCTTGGAATCCCACTTTTATCCTCTCTTAGATTTTAGGTAACTACAATTGGCAACATAGTTGGAGACTTTTTTGGGTTTTACATTTGTAGACATGAAAGCTAATGGCACGGCTCTTGACAAAAAAAGGAAGGAAATCAACAACTGACAATGTTTGGGAAGATTCAACACCCTCTTTGTTAATTCCTAGAATTACTTTTAATTATGTAAAAGCTTAAGAAGCAAACTTTATCTTGAATGATGATCTTGTAATATCTGAAACACCTAATCCATCTAATTCAATCATTGTTAGGCATCCTCAACCTGAGATGGCCGTATACGAAATTGAATCAAATGATTAGAAGTTTCCTTTTTGCGAATATATATCTTATTTAATAAGAAAAGAAAACGCTTTTGTTCCTATAGCAACACTTGAATAGTAGGGCACTTGAGCTTATTCCGGGATGTTTTTTTTTTCGGGGAATAGGTTTTTACACAATAAGATTCTTCGAATTAGTGTTTACACAACAATATTTTCAAAATAGGAATTTACACGTTTTTTGAAATTTCGGTTTTGTTTTTCAAATTGCTTTACGCAAAGAACCATGTTTTTTTTTTTTTTACAATTTTTGCCATTTTGCAAAAATATTAAACAAATCAAAATTAAATCTGTGAATATTATCTTCTGCAAGCTATATTATGGGATTATTAGTTTCACGGTTTTAATTTAACCGAGATTATTTAGGGCTTTTTGAAAAAATGTTGGTGAAAGACCTAAACTGTATTTGAATCAGGATAGATCTTGTTACCGTCATCTCTATTATTTGAGTTACTATTATATATACATGTTCTCCATATCCGAGAAAAAACGATTTGTTTTTTGTTTTTTACTTTTTTTACTTTTTTGTTGCATAGACGAATGCTACTGTGCTACCAGGAACTCAAGAGTATCCTAAAAGGTGTAGTGGAAAAAGCATCTTGTTTCTTCGTTTATCTCTCTTTTGTTTCTTCGTTCATCCATTAATCAGGTACCAATGTGTTTGACCAAAAATGAATCTGTTTTTGAAGTTGTTCATCTCCTTTTGTTTTTTCCATAAACGCATATTAATATATTTGTAGTGCTTTAGTCAGGAACAAAATAAGAATGAACGTGACATATAGATGCTCCATGAAATATACTGCAACCCTTGTTGCTGACATTAAAGACAAGTTATCCGATGCGCATCTAGCTACAATGAAAAAAACCACATACTAGAAACTATTCTACATGTTTTATGCAGGTTGGATATCACCCGATGATTTCAGCAAAATCAATGAGAGTATATTTGAAATTGTGAATAAGTACTCTGACGTTGATGGGGTTTCATTATTTCAAACAAAGTTTTACCAATAACTGCTGAAGATTTCTCAATCTTTTTAGGGATGAAATTAAGCGGCAAGGTAGAGAAACCATTCCCAAATCGTTCATATGTTGATTACTCTCAAAACAAATTTTGCACTTCATATTTTGGTGGAAAGGATAAAATTTCAAGGAAAGAAATAGAGTTTCATATCAATAGTTTGTTGGAGAAAGCGAAAAAGAATAAGATTTTGTGAAGTTGATTATCCTGCATATGGCGAGCACGTTTTTGTTCACTGACCAAGGTAGTAGAGATGTTGCTATATCTTTCACACTTCTTTCGAAAGATATTGATAAAATAAACAAAACCTCATGGCCAAAAACGTTACTTTCTCATATGATGCATAAAATCCAGAAGAATATACATACTCCGAACAAAGCATCAGGTCCTTTGATAATTTTACCGGTATGATTCGAAGCTTTATGATTACTTTCGTTCTAGATATTAATATGAAAATACATAAATTTCTAATTTTTGCTGATATCTTTTGTTTGATGCAGTACTGGTTATGCGAGCATAGCACATTCGAGAATTGTATCAATGGTGCAAATGAGAGGATGCCAAGAGTTGCAAGGTGGAATATCTCTTCAATTACTAGGAATTTCATACTGAGAATGAATCACCTGCAGACTCATAATGTCGGTAATTTGTATATGTTCATCAATACAATCCAGTAAAATTAAAGTAGTGAATCACGTACTCTAATCAATCCTTGCATTTGATTCTGGTATTGTAATTTCAGGTTTATGAAAATGCATATGCCACTGTTGGTGGAAGAGATGGAGCTGTTGAATGCAATTGTACCAGATAAAGAGGCTCAACGAATTCGTGATTTATAGGAAGACAACAACTTGCTAAAGGAGACAGTGGACAGACTTGAATTGTCGATGGATATAGTGAAAGATGATTGTTCCCAAATCACAGAGCGTGCTGAGCTTTTAGAATATCAGTGCAAACAAAAGGATGACATTATTTTGAAACTTCAAAATGACCTGGACATCGAAAAACAAAAGAAACAACAACTGCAAAATCAACTTGATGAAATTTTTTGTCTTGTGGATAAGAAGTCAAATGTCTCTAACAAGGAGAAACGCAAAATGTACAGCGGATGGTGCGAAAAAGAAAAAAGAAAAGGAAGCAAATAAAGAAAACTTATTTGACGATGATTTTGTTTTTGCACCACCAGTTAAGTTGCAAAAAAGATTTGGAAATGATAATATTTTGAGGGCAAGTAGACGTAGTAATGTATCTATAAAGCGCTTCAGCGTTTGGGAAATGGACCGTTGTGGAAGTATCTCAAGGATCACGAAAAGAAAATCGTCCAACGATATCGTGCAACTGCTTACCCTGAGTAACATTTCCTTATTCTAAACTACATTTCTTGTTTTGTTTTTAGTTGTTATTGTTTATATAGCTTATGAGTATTGCATAATATTATCGGCAGAACAAATGCATGGATAAATGCGAGGAAAACCATTTACATTTCTGGCGAGTTGATAGAACAACTTATGATGAATGTTTTCGTCGATACGCAAGTAAGTTTGTTTTTGTTTTGTTTTTTTTGTAAATAAAATCAATTAAACACAGTATTTTGAAGGTTTGAAATAAGAAGCTAAATGAAAGTTGTAAAAATTATCAATTGGTACATGTGTACGCTCCCACTCAAATCCAAGCATGCATTTTTTTATAAGCATATTGTGTTCTTTAATTCTGCGTTATGGGTAAGAATTACAATTTGCTATTGAAAAAGCGGGGGTCTAACAACCTCGCCCAATATTTCTCTTAGCAACATGTATGGACTAACTCCAATATAATTTTAAGAGAATCAACTAGACAGGTAAAACTCAATCTTAATAAAAAGTATATCAAATAGTTATATCTCAATTTCTCGATTCAATCCGCAATCAAACAAATAGGAATTTGCGAGCCTGATTGAATACAAGAGAAATAACTTGAACGGTACCAAAGACCAATGTTCAAGGATCAATCAATTTCAATCAGCAACCAAAGGTTGGATTTACCAATTGATCGATTCAATGCACAACCTGTGATATTTCAATTATATAACAAAATATAATGCGGAAAAGAAATAGCACAGACACCAGAAGTTTTGTTAACGAGGAAACCGCAAATACAGAAAAACCCAGGGACCTAATCCAGATTTGAACACCACACTGTATTAAGCCGCTACATACACTAGCTTACTACAAAGCTAACTTCGGTTTGGAATGTAGTTGAACCCTACTCAATCTCACACGGAGTCAAGGTAAAGTCGTGCTCCTTACGTCTCTGATCCCAGCAGGATACTACGTACTTGATTCCTTAGCTGATCTAACCCACAACTAAAAGTTGCTACGACCCAAAGTCGAAGACTTGATAAACAAATTTGTATCACATAGAAAAGTCTATTGAATAGATAAATCTGTCTCCCACGAGATATACCTACGAGTTTTTGTTCCGTCTTTTGATAAATCAAGGTGAACAAGAACCAAATGCTAACCCGGACTTATATTCGAAGAAGAACTTGACCTAGTTGTTAGAGCATAGCTCGGTTGAACCCACCGGGCGTTGGTATGTCAAGTTTGGTTGTCATATTTTAGTGAATCAAAACTCATTGAAGAGTCGCTTGATTATTTACTAGATTCAACTTCGTATAGGTTAGCTTGAAAGTATTAGGATATGAGACATTACAAGTATTACGTGAAGACTTGAAGAATGTGAAGAAGTAATGACATACAACAACGACATCATCCTTCCGCTTGAGGTTAGTAATATATGACTTGAACTATTTCATTCCCTAACGTATCTTTCAAGTCGTGCATATTGAAAACATAACTGCGAAGATGTGAATGATTATACTCTATTTAGACATAGTATTAAGGAATACAATACGAAGTATAACGCTTATCTTTTGAACTTCGTATATAAGACATCGACATAATCGTATGAACGCTATTGTGATTATGTATGGGTATGGGTGAAGATTTCGTCCTAGAAAACAATGTTTTTACATTCGTTTAAAGGAAGTACAATTCATAAACTTGTTTTATGAATCGAAAGGGAAATCGCTAGGCTTATTGGTATTGTTATTCATTGCAATTTTTTTTGAATTACCAATATGTGTGTTTAGTATAACCGCTCATGACTTGCTTATGTTCTTGGTAAAACTATTCACAAGGCCTGACTTTTGTATTGGTATGACTCTTATTAGTGAAACCAATCTTAAGTAATCACCTGAGATGGTATGATCGATTTGTTGTAATTGGTATGACCAACTCTAGGAAAAGGGGAACCGATCTTAGTAAGAGGTACAACTGATCACAAAAGGGGAATCGATCCTTTTAAGAGGTGCAACAAGTTTCTAGTTATTTGGAACCGATCCTATGAACATGTGCAACATGTATTTAGACATTGGGAACCGATCCTATGGACATGTGCACCAAATACAAGTTAGATACCATATATATGTGGGAACCGATCCTAGTACCTAGTCAACCAAGTTTTGGTAACTAGCGTGACTAATTTTAGTACCCACATGGAAGGTAGAACCGAAACTTGTTTTGGTAGAACCGTTAAACCCATGTTTGGTTATTTGATAGGATAATCAATCACGTAGTTCTTGGAAGTCAGATGAACCAATTCTAAACTTGTTTGGAAGTGTGGCAAATCGGTTCCAAGATTGTAAGTATGAAAAAGGATTTACAAAGTAAAGATGTCGACATACTTTGAACATGTGCGAGTAACGCTTATCTTTTATTGTTCAAAGATATTCCTTAATAGCTAAAGGAGAATCCCGGATCGAAAATAAATTTAGAATCTTTTAATTAAGTGTTTATGGGTGAAAACTACTCCTGCCGGATTTGGTAATTTGGGGTGTGTGGATGAGGAATGAATCTAAACCCTAAACAAATGCACTGCGCGGTGAGTGCTTGTAGATTCGGAGATCAATCTGTGCAAGTCCGGCCTAAACCAAGAAATGGCCGTTCCGGATTTGTTTCGGTCACAAAGTGAAGGAGTGATGAGTGCCAAATAGTGCATATTTATACACCTTTTTATTGGCATTTTACTCATCTTTTGCGCTTATAAATCAGATATTATTCCAGATTCTGTGTTTTCTTTGTTTTCAAGAATAAATATTTGTATTAATTAATTTTGTGTTTTTAGGTAATAAATAAAGCTTGGAGAATCTGAGGAGCCAAAAGAGCGAAGAATTGGAGTCAAGCATCTATGGAGCGAGATAGCCAAAGCCCCGCGCGAATCAGTTGCAACCCAACAAGGAAGACATGGGCTAAAGCTACCCACGACCCGGATCCGAGCCCGTCTCTTCTGAGACGTTGAGATTCCTTTCTCCCTCATCCAACGGTCGCTGCTTCCACGTGCATCAAAGATCGCTGCTCCCGTGCAACACTAGATCAAGCCAAAACCGCTTACCTTTCCGAGCCGTTCAGATTTCACTGCTCTTCATCCAACGCTCGGTGCAGCGTTCTCATCAAACAGCGATGCACCTGCTTCACAGCAAAGAGACCCACACCCTATACCCTAATCGAACCAACCCATTTCTCTCCATCTCTCTCTTTCTTCTCCCCTACCTCTCTGCAACCTTACCATCCCCTCCCCCGACCATCTCCTGCCACCGTCTCTGCCGTGACCACCTACACCACCAACTCCATCATCTCCCGACACAACACAACCACCTACTCCGCCACCCTCGTTTTGACTTGTCTCCATCAGTAGCTTCTTCCTTAGAAGCTAGGGTTAAGACAATCGAAACTAGGGTTACAACAAATCAAGGGTAGGATGTCTCAGAGCTAGAGGAGCAGAGGAAAGCTCGATTCACACGCGAATCAGAGTATGGGTTCAATTTATTTTCATTAAATTTCTATTTTAATATTATATTAGGGTTTGGGAATTTTGGATCAGTGCTTGTATAAATAGAGAGTGAAGAACATGTTTTCAGACACGCCTGGGTTAGCCAGAGTGTCATTTAGATTTAATTTTGTGTTTTAATTTAGTGTGAGGGTTTGAGATGAAACCCTAATTCACAGTTGTGTTTAAACTCAGTTGAAATGTTCTTGTATGCTTAATATTATTAGATAACTTCAATTCTAACACCTCAATATTTTTCTCTCACGGTTCATGCCAAGTATGGATTGTAGTTAGGTTCTATCTATGTTGAGTGTGTTCTGACTTTTGTTTCAATTATTAAATGCTAATTCCTTTGATTAGTTATACTTGATTAGATAACTAATGCTACGGGTTAGTACCCTTTTGGTATTTGAAGTTTTACATGGAGAAACTCCTTAGTTAAGTGGCGGAATTGACACACCGCCCTTAGCTACTATAGGAACAAGACATTTAACTTAGTTGAAAGCACATACTAGGAATTTAGTGGTGGAATTGATAACCCAAGCATACCTTTGTCCTTGTTTACCTTAGTTTAGGTTTATTTCATTACATCTCAATGTTTCGGCACAAAAACATCTTATAAACACCCAGTTGTTACTCTGTCACCACTTGAAGTCAGTTAGAGCAGCCTTAGATCAATATCAGAGCACCACAAGTCCTTGTGGGATCGACCCGTACTTGCCGCGTCTCCGATAGACGCCGTGCACTTGCGGTATAACCCGTAGGCCAATTTATTTACCCATCTTCCAGGCCTACCAAGGAGATGGGGTTGATCTTAGGGAGGGAAGCGAAGAAGGTGTTGAGATTGTGAAGGTGTAGACTTGCTTATGACTTGCAACAGGAAAGTGAACAAGCTTACGATTGGTGTAAGCAGGCTCTGGGTGTTTTCTTGTTGTTTTTCTCCGTTGTTTTTCCTTGTTTTTGAAATAGGGCGGAGAACCTATTTATACAAGTCATTGAGCCTTATTCACACCTCTCATGGGAAGTGGAGGAAGTGGAGTGATGAAGTAGTGGAGTTGTGCGTTGGTGATACACGACCAGCCTTGCCCACTTCTCTTGTTCATCTCTAACCGTCCATGACTTCC
Source organism: Papaver armeniacum (assembly GCA_023531295.1). Lineage (NCBI taxonomy): Eukaryota > Viridiplantae > Streptophyta > Magnoliopsida > Ranunculales > Papaveraceae > Papaver > Papaver armeniacum. Next base: position 419,533 of record JAJJWW010015861.1, read on the forward strand.
TGACACGTTCTTGTGATGGCGCGTTGCACGCTGCACGCTGTAAACCGCCAGACCAATACCCCAGTATGTATCCCCCAGTTTGTGACATGATTGATGTCTGGAATGTGTGGATCATGGATCCACGAAAGATAGCATGTAATGCTGAATTGAATAACTGCGTTATTCAAGAAGTCGATACTTGTGAAGTATCGTGTGTATTTTATCTGAGCATCGCATCATGGTGTGGTAAAGTGATGGGTGATGACGCCTCACTTGACCAATTAACTCGACCGAGGGGTTGTATAACCAGCTGGTGAAGTTGGACGGACGAGATGATCTTTGAGACACTCATCTGCGACTGTTAATGAATTAGGGTTTTTTGAAGAGGCGCGCAAGCATCACTCTTCAACTTGGTCGATGGTAGGCCTCGAAGATGGGTTATTTTTATGGCCTACGGTAATACCGCAAGTGCACGGCGTCTATCGGAGACGCGGCAAGTACGGGTCGATCCACAGAGACAAGGGGTGCTTTTAATGATCTAAGGCTTGCTAACTGAATTCAGGTGATAGTAATGTAACAACAGAGGGATTTTGGTTGCCGATACGGCTAATGTTGAGCTAAGCGAACCTAAACTAAGGTAAAAACAGTGACAAAAGGATATGCCAGGGTCTGCAAATCCACCACTAACTCCTATTGTGAGTTTAACTATGTTGAGGTTCTTGTTGTCCTGTGATTGATAAGAGCAGGGTGTCAATTCCACCCCTATCTCTCCCTGTAATGCCTCAATTAACGGCTAAAGTGTTGACCCAGAGCACTAGTTGTCTAATTTAGTACAACTAGTCAAGGGAATCGGCGTTTGTATCTAAGGTTAAGTGCAATACACTCAACACATTTATGACACGACTACAAAGTGTATCCATGGCGTTGGTATACACTGTGAAAGAAAAGCATTGGGTATTTGTAATTGAAGACAATTGATAACATTAAGCATTCAAGATCAATCCAACAGAGTTCAAGCACAAATTGGAATCAGGGTTTCATTGAAACCCTAACACTAAATTAAAACATCAAATTAAAATAACAAAGAACAAATTCAACCCTAATTGACTGCACTGGCTAATCCAGGCGTAAAGCTTTTCAAACACATCTCAACCCCTTTTATACATGCAGTTCATCCCCAAACCCTAATTCTCAAAATCGAGATAAAATAGAAAATAAGTTGCAAAACTCTCTCACCCATGCTCGATTCGCTCCCTCTTCGGGGTCTAATCGCCTCGCAGACGCCATGCATAGTTGTTGTGACCTAACCCTAGTTCTTATCTTCTCTAAGTTAGCTTCTAGGGTTGCGAGAAGCTAAGAGAGAGAAAATAAGAGCTAAAGAGGTGGTGCGGCTATTTGCGTGGATGGTGTTCTTTGTGTCGGGAGGGTTGTTGGTGAGGTGGTGATGGCGAAGGTGGGTGTGACGGGGAAGGGAAGGAGAGGACGAGAGCTCTCTCGCAGAACCGATGGAGACGGAGAGAAGAGAAGAAAGAGAAGAAGGAAAAGAAAATGGAGATGTGGTCGAGGGTATAGGGTTAGGTTGATTCGGTGTACATCAGGTGCAGCAAAGGACTGATGAGAAGGGCCTAGCGAGCGTAGGATGGAGCTGATGGAGATCTGAACGGCCGAGGGAGGTAGACGGTTTTGGTGTGATCTGGTGTTGCACGGGAGCAGCGATCTTCGATGCACGTGGAAGCAGCGACCGTTGGATGAGGGAGAAAGAAATCTCAACGTCTCAGAAGTGAGCGGACTCGGATCCGGGTCATGGTTAGCTCAAGCCCATGTCTTCCTTGTTGGGTTGCAACTGATTCGCGCGCGGGCTTTGGCTATCTGCTCCATAGATGCTTGACTCCAATTCTTCGCTCTTTTGGCTCCTCAGATTCTCCGAGCTTTATTTATTACCTAAAAACACAAAATTAATTAATACAAATATTTATTCTTGAAAACAAGGAAAACACAGAATATGGGATAATATCTGATTTCTAAGCGCAAAAGATGAGTAAAATGCCAATCAAAAGGTGTATAAATATGCACTATTTGGTACTCATCAAATACCCCCAAACCTGAATTTTACTTGTCCTCAAGTGAAACAGAAATGAAGAAATCCTAACTATACCCCTGTCGCAGGTCTCTCGAATGCATTTAGCGTATGCACTAAGCCTTTAAACCCTAGGTGTCCCTAGTGGACGAGTTGTAGTCTCGTGAGGGTTTACAAGAGGTGTACCCACAAAACCTTCTCCAACTTCAGAGTGTAAAGAGTCTCAAGCATCCAAGAAGCTATGAGTACATAGAGTTTCGCGTGCTAGTAACATGAAGTTAGAACTACCAAAGAACGCATTCTCATCCTTAAATCCGAGCGAGAAGTAACCATACCATATGAAAGAATTCGGATTCGATTGTGATCATAAGTCTCAACTTCTGCCTCACCATTAGGGTTTTATGATAATTGCACTCAAAAAGATCGCTTTTTAGTCTCTCATGTGTGCAGCGGGAATAAAGAGAGAAATCCTGCACACGTTGTAGGTAAGAAGGATAACCTTCCGAAGTAAAATCTGGAGACTCCACAGAGGTGTGGACAAAAAGAATCTTTTCTGATGATCTCTAGGAAAGGAAATCAATCATTAGCAAGGGGTGGGAGTACTCACTCGCTTCTCACCCGATCGGCAATTAGTATCACTCTCTCATAAGAACCATAGAAACGTCTTCACTCTTCGGTCTTCGGTCTTCAATTGTTGATGACGAACTTCTAAACTTCACAAAAACTTGACAATTTTTTACTTTCATACTCAATTTCCTTGTTGTTTGGATTTTTCTTTTTCAATTCTTCTTTACCATGGTGGTAGCAAAAATAAACTACAATATTTTTTTGATTTTTTTTTTGATTTTTTACAATAAGTGAAAATAAAAATACAAATAATGGAACAACTAACTCCATGGACAAAGGACTTTATCACTCAATTTTTCCACAACTTGTATTGTCTTGATTTTATAAATTTTATTAATTCTCATCCTATTTTCTTTGTTGCACATAAACCTTGGACTATATCAATTTTTCTTTCAATATTCTCGATGACGCTCCGTTTCTTTGACGATGATGTGTTTCTATGGGTCTTGCTGATTGAGAGAGAGAGTGATGCTAACTACAAATCGGTATTTAGAAGGAGTTTTCATCTTTAGACGTCACCCTCATGATTGACAAAAACTAGCACTCAAGAGATCAAAAGTAGTGCTGAAAATGGTGCGAAGTTGGGTAGCTCACCATTCCTACCGGAATTGACGTACGGTGACACACACTCTAACATGACTTTTCTAGAAAGTTGCAAAAATTTGAAGGTTGGTGCCTCACTTGATGTAAAATGGGTAGTCTCCACTATGGGTGATCACAATTCTACTACCGAATATCTAAACAAACACCTAATTCGCCCTCCGGTATGGTTAAATCCAACTTTAACGCTCTAATCAACTAAGAAACCCGATTGCGTTTTCCGGTACTTCTAACTTTTGTTATTTCGGTCAGAAAAAATTCTCTATGTAAACATAGCTAGAAGCATGCTAGTGACTCTAAAATCTCTAAAAGTTGGAGGTTTTTATTTGCAAAAAGAGTTTGTTTTTTTTTTTTTTTTTTTTTTTAAATAAAAGATTAAAAAGACTAAAAACTCTATATGCAAAAATATGCAAATGCACCCCCAAACCTAAATCAAACATTGTCCTCAATGTGTCACAGATAGGAAAAATTTAAACAATCACGTACCACGAGAACTATGCTGATAAGATAAAAGGGAAGAGATTACCGGTATGTCGGCGGGAGCAAGGTTGAGCTTCATTCGTCAAGGCTAGAATCCAATATTCTCAATGGAGATCATATCGGATTAGCATAATATATGTGCAAGAAGACTCAACCGAATCAAGAAAAGAAAAATTTAACAAGTCCTACTGGATATATACAATGAAAATTTACCATAAACCAACAGTCTAAAGAGTTGAGGATCAACCCAATAGAAAATATATACAAACATCAACAGCCTTACACAGATATAAAATGAAAGTGCAAGTAAGACTGCAAATGGGAATGAGTTTCCCCCAAACCTAAACTTGTCAACAGGTGTGTTTGTGAGAACAAAATCTTGCAATTTTAAAGGTACATCATGCAAAAGGTCTAACTCAAAATGAGTTTTGCTAATTACAGGCAGACATACACATTCCAACTGTGGCTCCTTAAGAGTGTTATACTTTGATGCAAAATAGTCCAAGAGGACTTGGGAAGCACAAAGTTCTAGGCCTAAGTTAGGCATTTTCAGAAAAGTTGGTTTTGCAATTTTGTGACAAACTACACCTAGGTTTGGTGGATGAGTTTCAATTTGTGACTCGGGAGAGAGGCTAGGTACATCTAAGTTGTTTTCATGTATGAAATCATTTGTACCATCACACACTTTCCTAAAGTCAGAAGAGGGTAAATCATGTTCATTTTCACAGGATAATTGCACAGATTCCACATCAACATCACATGCATGAATATCAGAAGAAGCATCATTCATAGGGTTCACAGGAGAGACACTTAATGTCTCTGAACCTAAAGATTCTACTACATTTTCAAAATACACATGCTCTTCATATTCATCATCATCATCATCATAGCAAGAATTCATCTCTCCATTCAAAATTGTAGTATTTTTAGTGTACTCATCTACCTCTAGATTAGGTTCATATTCAAAGTGTTAGTTGCATGAGTAAGACTAGAAACACTATTTTCAATCCTATCATTTTGTAACTCAATCAGGTTCCTTTGAAGAATCATTTTGAGTTGTTCTATTGAAGGAGAGTCTTCACTAGTGGGTATGCATTCCTCGTATGGATATTCACTGTATGGTTGTGCATGAGGTTCACTAGAGAAGGGAAATTCAGATGTATTGCTATATGGATGATCATGCATTGCATTCAATTCAAGTCTAGCATTTTGCTCCATGAGCGTTTCCATTATTGATTGCAAACTAGGAGTTGGGGGAGTATAAAATTGTTCATCTCCCCCTTTGTGGTGAATGATGCATGTGTGCGGGTTGATTATGGTCCCAATAGTCACTTCTAGACACTTCGTACATTGGATTATCATGGTTTTCCCTAGATTTGTCTAAAAGCATGCAGAATATAACAATACTCAGCGAGGGTGGTCTAAGCCACCACATAAGGTGCAAGCATGCATTTCATATTGCCTAGAAAAACTAGATTCGAATGATTGCCTTTCTAAAGCCCATTGCCTATCTAAAAGCAGATAGTCGAGCCTCTAATTGATCTAAAAGTGATGATTTGGGTATGAGAAAATTGTTCATTTTCAACTTTGTGGTGGATGATGTATGTGATCATAATGATTAGGGTATGTGAGATCAGGGCCCTGAGAGGGCCCATATAATTCCCTAAAGTCACTATGGTATGTGGGGTGTTCATCCTGTGAAAGGTGCTCGTAAGCAAGCTCTCTAAGGGATTTGTTTGTATCCCCAGATGCATACCAAAATCCTGACATGATTTAACAACTCGAATTGAACTCAAAGCCTAGTTTGGTTTATGTGGGTTTTGTTTGGTTTAAATGGGCTCATTTGGTTTGTTGGGTTTTGGTTTGTTTTTGGTTTTGTAGGAAGCCCAGCAATTGTGTGCAAAGCCTAGGTTGTGTGGGCTCAATTTGCTGCACAGCCCAGCTAATAGGTTTAGCCTAAGCAGCCCAGATGTGTAGCTTATGTGGGCTGAGTTTCAGTTTGGTTGCAGCCCAGGTGGGGTTCAGTGAGCAGTCAGCCCAGCAATTGATTGTGGGCTCCGGTTATGCAGAGTGCAAGCCCAGATTGGGGGCACAGTATGTGGGCTGAGTTTTGGTTCATGTGGGAAGCCCAGGTTGTTGAGTGGAAAGCTTAGTGATTGTGGGCTTAGTTATGTGCAGAGCCCAGCAGTGTGGTTTATGTTGGCTTGGTTGTGTGCACAGCCCAGAAGTGAGTTGATTGTGAGCAGCCCAGCAGCAGAGCCCAGCTTAGGCAGAAGCGGTCCCAGTTGGTTTTAAACAGCCCGACGAGACTATGGGCTCAGTTTGGTGTGACGGGAGCGAGCCCGGTGATTGTGGCTCGGTTACGTGCGAGAGATTGGTAAGCTTTCTCAACACAAGTCGAGAGCAGCTTAGCTCAAACCCTGGCTATGGGCACAGCTTGGCAAGGTTACACAATGAGTAATCACACAGGCTTTAACAGTTATAGGGGACAAAACCAAACACAGGCTTTGCCGAAGCCAAGGAGACACAGTGAAATAGTAAACTTATTCAATCAATTCTAATGCACAGCACACACAAAAGCACAGATTTTCAGCTAATACAACTTTTGCTCAAATCATGCACAAATGCCAGATTCAACAGGGTAGCATGCTACTCGATTTTCACAAATCATGTGCAAAGATGTAGGGCGAGGTTGGAGCTCAGGCAGGCAGATCACGGGGATGGCTTTTCGGCTAGCGGCTCTGACCAAAAACTTGCGACTTGGGGGCTAGCAAGGTGGCGGAAGAGCTCACAAATTTGCGAGGCTTAAACACGAGGCTATGCTCAAGGGTTTGTCAAAGTGCGGGGCAGAGGAAATCAACTAGCTCGATTGAGTTTGTGGCATCAACTCACTCGGTTGATGTCGCGATCTGAGTTGATGTCAAACTCGAGCTCGGAGTGTTATTCGATTATGGCTCAATTGTTCACACTTTGCTCAACGGGTCAAACTTAAAACTGACATCCAACTTGGTTATTCAAGTTCAAGCCTCACAGCTACAGGGGGCTGGAGGTTAAACTCGGCGAGTGCTCAGGTCATTCACATAACTCATACACTTTATCACATAATTCAGCACAGCTTAGTAATCAGCTCAGGGTTTGTAATCAGCTCAGGGCAGACAATGGCTCAACACACAGATTCAGGGTTTACACAGGGTCTTTCACCAGGCTCAACAGGCTAGCAAGCAAAGGTGTGGCAAATGACTGGCTCAACAGTCAACCAGGGTATCACACATGCGGCTAACCAGCACAGGTGGGCACACACATTGTAGTTCAGGGTATCATGAAGTTAATAGCTCAGTACAATGTGGTTTAGTAATGCTTAGCAACACAAAATAGCTAGTTTCAGGCAAGGATAGCTCACACAGATTGCGCAAATTGGCACATTGGCAACTTACACAGCACACTGGTTTGAGTGCAGCTCAATCTCTCCACAGGTTGGCTATCACAGGCTATCACACAGGCTCCACAGGTCAAGGTTATGCTCAGGGTGTGTGTACTACCTAGCATAGGTTATAGCATGCGTCGCAATGGCTTACAATCTCAGGTATGCAATTTACAGGGCATCATGCATAACATGGTTCACACAGCACAAGGATTACAATATGCAATTACCAACCTCAGTGTCTGCAGCACGGTTATATGCTCCTTGGGTTGGCTCAGCCTGCTCACGGCCACGAAGCACAACTACATGAGACTCCGAGATACGGGCTTTTCCTTTGGCTTCTTTCCCTTGGATTGCTCAGCAGCAGCAGCAGCCAAGTAGCATAGAAGGTACCTGAGTTGTGCTCAGAACTTTGTAACTCAGGTTCCTTGGCCTTACTCAGCAGCTCAGCAGGTACCTCAAGTTCTGAGTTTATCCTTGCTTTCCTTCCTTTGGCTTGCACAGCAGCAGCAGCAAGCACAGCCAGCACCTGTTGGCTCAGCAAAGAGATTTAGTTCTCTAAATAATCACTACACAAAGTCAGCTAGCAAGGATGAGGATTTTGCAGTTAAGGTCTTAATGCAGATGAAATGGCACAACAAGATGTTTGGTTGCGGTGCGGCGGGCCGAGATCTTGGTTGAGATTGGAATTGCAATGCACTAAGAGCTTACAGCTCTTTATCTTCAATGAATGAGCACAGATGGCAGAGGTATACAACTGATGCTTCAATGGTAGGTGGAGTTAAGGTAAACAAGCTAAGGTGTGATGACGAGGATGCAATTCAGATGAGTTAACTAAGCATGCAATGCTACAGAGCAATGAACGGATGAACTAGAAGATCTTTGAGATGCAATAGTTAAGCTAATTTACACTAATAAGGGCTAAGATAACAATGCACAGGATGGATGGAAGTAATGTAATACAAAAGAAAATAAGCTAAGTTACACTAGTGAAGATTAAACAACAATGCAGGCGAATATGTACAGGGGTGAAAATCAGTGAAGTATTAGCCAAAAATCGGCAAGGCACTCGCCAAGTCCCCGGCAGCGGCGCCAAAAACTTGGTAGGCCTGGAAGATGGGTTATTTTTATGGCCTACAGTAATACCGCAAGTGCACGGCGTCTATCGAGACGCGGCAAGTACGGGTCGATCCACAGAGACAAGGGGTGCTTTTAATGATCTAAGGCTTGGCTTTAAAGCTGAATTCCAAAGTGACAAGGTAACAAAGGTGTTTTGGTTGCCGATACGGCCAAGTTATGAACTGAAGTAACTTTAACTAAGGTAGCAGAGATAGTGTAAAGGGGTTGCTAAGGACTTCAAATTCACCTCTAGCTCCTATTGTGTGCTCAAATCGAGTTGAGACTTTCTTGCCCTGTGGATCGATAAGGGCGGGGTGTCAAACCCACCACTTATCTAAGAGTTTCACCTTGTAAACCTTCAAATGTTCAGCTAGGGTACTAACCCAGAGCATTAGTTATCTAATCAAGTATAACTAATCAAAGGAATTAGCCTATAATTCTAAAGCTTGAGTCTGACATACCTAACCCAAATATAACCTAACTACAATGCATCCATGGCATTGGCATGCATTGTGAGAGAAGAACGTTAGATCTTGTAATTGAAAGTATCTAATATATTAAATACTCAAGACAATCTAACGAGAGTTGAACCCAATTTGGAACTAGGGTTTCATTGAAACCCCAACAAACTTAAATTAAAAAATAATACTGTAACAGAGAACAAAATCAAAACTAATTATTGCCTTTGGCTAATCCAGGCGTACCCAAAATCAGACTTCTATCTCTCTTATTTATACATGCAACGGCACCAAAAAATTGGTAGGCCTGGAAGATGGGTAAATAAATTGGCCTACGGGTTATACCGCAAGTGCACGGCGTCTTGGTTGTAGAACTGGGCACGTACGAGTCGAACCACAGAGACTTGTGGTGCTCTGATATTGATCAAGGCTTGCTAACTGAATTCAGGTGATAGTAATGTAACAACAGAGGGATTTTGGTTGCCGATACGGCTAATGTTGAGCTAAGTGAACCTAAACTAAGGTATAAACAGTGACAAAAGGATATGCCAGGGTCTGCAAATCCACCACTAACTCCTATTGTGAGTTTAACTATGTTGAGGTTCTTGTTATCCTGTGATTGATAAGAGCGGGGTGTCAATTCCACCCTATCTCTCCTGTAATGCCTCGATTAACGGCTAAAGTGCTGACCCGAGCACTAGTTGTCTAATTTAGTACAACTAGTCAAGGGAATCGGCGTTTGTATCTAAGGTTAAGCTGCAATACACTCAACACATTTATGACCCGACTACGGTGTATCCATGGCGTTGGTATGCCTTTGTGAAAGAAAAGCATTGGGTATTTGTAATTGAAGACAATTGATAACATTAAGCATTCAAGATCAATCCAACAGAGTTCAAGCACAAATTGGAATCAGGGTTTCATTGAAACCCTAACACTAAATTAAAACATCAAATTAAAATAACAAAGAACAAATTCAACCTAATTGACTGCACTGGCTAATCCAGACGTAAAGCTTTTCAAACACATCTCAACCCCTTTTATACATGCAGTTCATCCCCAAACCCTAATTCTCAAAATCGAGATAAAATAGAAAATAAGTTGCAAAACTCTCTCACCCATGCTCTGAATTCGCTCCCTCTTCTGTCTAATCGCCTCGAGACGCCATGCATAGTTGTTGTGACCTAACCCTAGTTCTTATCTTCTCTAAGTTAGCTTCTAGGGTTGCAGAAGCTAAGAGAGAGAAAATAAGAGCTAAAGAGGTGGTGCGGCTATTTGCAGGGATGGTGTTGCTGTGTCAGGAGGGTTGTTGGTGAGGTGGTGATGGCGAAGGTGGCTGTGATAGGGGAAGGGAAGGAGAGGAGCAGAGCTCTCTCTGCAACTGATGGAGACGGGAGAGAAGAGAAGAAAGAGAAGAAGGAAAAGAAAATGGAGATGTGGTCGAGGGGTATAGGGTTAGGTTGATTCGGTGTACAGCAGGTGCAGCAAAGGACTGATGAGAAGGGCCTAGCGAGCGTAGGATGGAGCTGATGGAGATCCGAACGGCCGAGGGAGGTAGACGGTTTTGGTGTGATACGGTGTTGCACGGGAGCAGCGATCTTCGATGCACGTGGAAGCAGCGACAGTTGGTGAGGAGAAAGAAATCTCAACGTCTCGAAGTGAGCGGACTCGGATCCGGGTCATGGTTAGCTCAAGCCCATGTCTTCCTTGTTGGGTTGCAACCGATTCGCGCGTGAGCTTTGGCTATCTGCTCCATAGATGCTTGACTCCAATTCTTCGCTCTTTTGGCTCCTCAGATTCTCCGAGCTTTATTTATTACCTAAAAACACAAAATTAATTAATACAAATATTTATTCTTGAAAACAAGGAAAACACAGAATATGGGATAATATCTGATTTCTAAGCGCAAAAGATGAGTAAAATGCCAATAAAAAGGTGTATAAATATGCACTATTTGGTACTCATCAGTCGAAACCAAGCATGGGAAGGATTTCGGAAAGGACCGACCGGGCGTGCGTGTAGATAGCATGCCGGTGTACACGTCCATATCTTACTGTCCCATGAAGGTGCGATCTAGGCCACTCAATTTGACCGGCAAAGAGGAGTGGTTGAGATCGATTTTGCAATAGGAATTTGATGCCGCAAAAAGCCGCGCACCATGCTCTTTTCCGGCGCGTGTTCCAAGACGACCTAACTTGGTCGGTCTTGGCCGATTGGTTTGACGTGAAGGTGGTAGGCTGGTGTTCATGCCTACACCTGATTATCCCATGAAAACGTGATCTGTACCACTCAAATCGTCCGGCGAAGTTGAGCGGTCGAGATTAGTTTGCGGTTTGGGAGTTGTGACCACGCAAGTTTGGACGTGCGTTTTGGGATGGCCAGGCATGATATGCCTTGGACGATCAAGTGAGGGGATAGACGGTCCCACGGTGGTCATCTTTGGTATGACCGGACTGCTTAATCTAATATGGGACCCTCCATTCGTGCTTAGGAGAAGATGGACGCTCGTGATGCTTGAAACCCTAATTTTGGCTTTCCGGCCCGTGTGACCATGCTCCCTTTGGGCGTACGGGTGGGACGACCAACCATGGTTGGTCTGACCGATTGGTCAAGTACGTAGGCGGGCCCTTTGTGATCGTGTTGACATGCTCTGGGCCCTTTGAGTCTACATCTACACCCTCTATCTATACCTGCGAAGATGGATGGTTGAGGCGCTGCGACACATGTAATATGTCGCAAACCCTAATTTAGGGTTTTCCGTCCATAATGCTTGGTATGAACGTTTTTGGCAAGCTAGGCCAATGGCCGACCATGCGGGGTCGGCGGTGGGTATCCCATACACGCTTGGGGGTGATGGAATTGATGCGGGTCATCCAATCATGCTTACGGAGTTGGATGAGTGCGATCATATCCAGGACCGATCTGATCGGTCTGGATGCTCAATCGGGCTAGTATAACATACGAGAGGGGCTCAATCGGGCTAGTATAACACACCGAGAGTCATCTGTACGGGTATTTCGTACATGGTTTCATTATAGTGCTTGGAGGTTCGTATTTACTCTGAAGAGTAACACTCAGTCGTCATGCCACACTGATAATGAGTACTGGAAATACAACGATGATATGAAATTCACAGGATGGGATTGTTGCCACATGCTCCAACCTGGAGGAATTTCATGTATTCACAGAATGGGATTGTTGCCACATGCTCCATTCTTGATGAATTAAGTGAGGGAGTATCCAACACTTATTAATGGCTTTATCTTTTACAAGATGTCAGCGCATAATTTTACGGTTTTTACAATTTTAACCTTAAATGAAAATCCACCATCAACATTAAGTCCCCCGCCTACCACATAATGGTTACACTATTGTGGGGTAGGCATGAGATGGTGACATACATATGTGAGAAAGACAGGATAAATGAAGTTTACCGGAAGAGTATTGACCACCGATGAGTTTCCCACGCCGTTGTGCTTGTATGGAATTCTTTGGTGGGACCGGTTTCCTTCTTTGGGTATTTGAATCAGAAAAGGAATCCAAAAGAGGTATCCTTGTTCTATTGGGATTCTTCTAATTTTTTGTCTATAAAAGAGACCAAACTCCCTTTTCTTTTTTCACGAGTTTTTTTTTTTGTTGTTGAGCAGCTCCGTCCGGTCTTCCTTCTGCCGCTAACCATTATTCTTTATTCTTTATTCTTCATTCTTGCCGGAGTTGCTACCGTGCGCCGCCGTCCGTCCATCCGAGGTAGGTTTTTTTTTTTTTTTTTCAAAGGTAAAACCCTAGTTTGTTAGGTAAACACCTTTTGTAAGACATGTATATGCTTAGTTTTTTCCACCAAGGTTGAAACGTCAATATTTTCTAGAATTGCTTAGTAAAACAACCCGTGAATCCATGATCATGTTGTTTTTGCTTCTTTCCACCATTGCATGCAAAACTAGCTTCTTAGATTGTAGCTTGGGAAGAGACCTTGGCTTGAATTTCGTAAACATAATTCCCACGATCATGAGAAAAACCGTGTTGTAATACGTGCCCGTGAATGTAGCCCCACCTTGTGCGTTTGATCCGAACGTGGGTCCCACCCACATATGCTTGACTGATTTGAAACCAATACCGGACTTGAAACTTGTCGGACTTGAAACCAATACCGGACTTGAAACTTGTCCGGACTTGAAATCAATACAGACCGAAACTTGTACCCGGACTTGAAATCAATACAGTGAAACTTGAAACTAATACCGATCGAAACTTGTACTGGGACTTGAAATCAATAATGATCGAGACTTTGAGCAATGCGGTATTTGGATCCAAGCTTTTGTACATTTCAACGTGTCTTGTCGTGCGTGACTACATGTTTCATGCGCTTTTCATACAAGTTCTAACTCTTGTCTTTTATTTCATTGTGGAATGAAGAAAAGAATTCCAGTTGAGATGTCTTCCGGAGATAATGCTGGTGCCAAGTCGGGAAGTATTGGCAGCTTCAAAGATATGCCGCACATTGATGATGAGTTGTTCACCTCGCCTTTTCCAAACATCAGAAAGCATCCTTCTCATAAGATAGTCCTGATTTCCGATTCAGAAAACATGGAAGCTGATCCATTTTCTTCTTCAGCACTTGTGATGAGATTTTGTCTCCGGAGAAACGAATATCCGCCTTCTCCTATTGACTTCAAGATTTTCCATACTCCACTGGGTTCTTATGAAGGATGGATGAGACGTATGTTGAGTAATAAGGGCATTAAGGATAATTTGACCAAAGCGCAAATTCTCAATGCAGTCATGGCATCTGCTACTCTTGAAATTAAGAAAGACATTGCGGGTTTGATTACCTTCATTTCTCGGTGGTGCATTTCTACTCATACAACCATATCTAGATGGGGAGAAATGACTATTACTCTAGAGAGTGTATTTTGCATTAATGAACCCTTTGATTCTTTGGAAATCTTTCTTGCGATCTCTCTGATACGGAGCAACGTAACTACGATGCTATACTTCTAAAGGTGGCGGGATTCGACAATCTGGACAAGGAGAAGAAAAAAGATACGAGATGCTTTTACACCTGGTGGGTGTCGGAGTGGTCTCTGCGGACCCGAGAATCGGATCAAGAGTTGGAAAATGAGCTCGGCGTGATTGCGTTCTGTCTTTATGGCTATCCGAGAGATATATTTGATGATGGTTCTGGAAAGAAGACCATTAGGGGTGAGCTCGTTAAGATCGCTATAAAGTTGGCGAAAGGTGAAGTTCTTCCTTTAGGTGCCTTGTTCCTTGGATCATTGTATTCTCATCTGGACGCCTTAGCAATGGACATGCATGTTTCTAATGGGCATAAGAAGGTGGAGTCGCACGTTCACTTCGCTTTTCTTCAGGCATTCTTATGGGAACACTTCAAAAGTTATGCTCCTGCTCCTGCAAATTCGCTCAGCAACTTGTATGGTGGTTCGAGAATACTCCGTTGGAATAAAAGGCGTCCCAGAGGCGGTGCGAAACTTGTGGACGTATTTGACAATGTGTCTTCTGTATATTTCCGTCCATGGGGGCCGGCTCATCCTTCCATTGTTTAGCCGAAGACTTTTGATATCGCTTACCTGCGGTCCTGATGTTGTGTTGCGTACCAATGCCAAGACTATGAAACTTGGGGAAATTGTTTACCTGCGCAGCTGCATCCCAGGATATGTTCCGTCTCTATTTAACGAAGAACTTGCTGTGACTCCGTACAATATTGATAGGGCTGCTCGTCAAATGGGATTTGATCAGGGTGTCCCATTTATCCGTCCACCGGTGGTTCCAAAGGAATTTCTCCTGAATATTTTTAACGCTGACGTGTTCTTAGAACGGGTGAGCCTTCCCTTCTGTCCTATTGGGATAAACCCAGTGGTAACCGATAAGTACAAGGAATTTTGGAGGAGGCAACTGTTGATTTTTCACGAATTCTCGGAGAGTGTTGTGACAGGTTCCCGTGGTGAACCATCTTCTGACGCTTTGAAAAAGCATTTCCGGTTGAAGCCACTTCTAGCCAAACGGAATTTAGCCGAGGATTGCGGTCCCCAAGCGGGAGAGAGATCAAGAGAGCGAGGCATGTGGTTCGGTGATCCTCAATTCCTCCAATATGCAGGTATTTAAATATCTTCCCGTTGGTTCCTTCATTTCTCTCCAGAGTGAATCTTCCTAAGAGTGATTCTTGCTTGAAATCAGGGGATTCCGAAGGAGAATGTCTTCACAAGGTTGGCGCGCATTCAAAATGAGAAGGCTGGTAATGTTGGCCTTCATGTTGAGAAGTCCGGCGGTACTGATCTTCATCTTTGAGAAGTGCAGCACGATCTTCGTCGTGGAGTGCAGTATCTTGATCTTTACACTGATAAGTCTGGAGAAACTACTTATTTTCCAGACCATGACAGAGATGATGCAAGCTCGGTTGGACAAGGCGCTTCCCTAAGTGATCTTGTTGACGTGGTCGTGATGGAAATTAGCACCCAGAGCGAAGTAGATGCCGGAAGGAATATAAGAGAGGCTGCGTCTTGCTATAGTTGAGCGGCTCCCCTTGAAGTTCATTACGAACAAGTTCCGATCGATAAGGGTATTGTGGTGACTCCTTAGAAAGGCCTCCCGCAGGTGACCGGGTGCTCCTGTGGTTGGTGGATTACCGGTGATGCGGCATGGGGATTTGTTCGATCCTCCTTTCTTGTCCCTTATCCAGTCATGTGTTGGTTGGTGGATTCGGCGTGCGGTTCGGTTCGAAGAGTTGTACACAACGATATGGGAGAAGCACGGCCACATTGCTACCACCACGAAACTCAAAAAGTCTTCTTGCGTTGGTCAACCGCGTCCAGAGGCTTTATCTTCTATCCAAGGGATGAGCGTCACGACCGGGTCGAACGGTTTACGAGGAGATGATTGAAGACTGGAAGTGCTATCGAGACGTGTTTTTGCGATCTGACTTCAATGCTCCTTGGTTCTTCAAAGGGTTCTCCAAGATTCAGGAGCTCCAGAAATTACAAGATGAAGTTCCTTCCTTGACCGTGTTACTCGCCGGGAAGAAGAGGTCGAAAAGTCATGCGAGGAGTTGAAGGTGAGCAGCCGTACTTCAAAGGATGAAAGTCGCTCTTGCCCGGAAGGACGAGTTTCTTATGAAGGACTTTCCTTGAAGGATTCGTGCCATATACTTGTCTCTTCTTTTAGATTTTTTTCTTTTTGAGTGATAGTGAGGATTTTCTTTCGTAATTTGACTTAGGTTTTGAATAAGTAATTGAACTGGTTTATTTTGAGATAGTTTTGCGAATAACTTTTCTGAAAGAGGTTATTTTAAATGGAATTTGCATCTTGGTCATGAATGATTGCACATGTCATATGAAATTGCAAATGTCGTGTAAAAGGGAGGTATGAAGGGAAACAAATATGGCATTTGATCACTGAGCCTCTTTCTCCATGTGCGGGATGCTAAGTACCCAGTGAATTCTAAAACTATCCTTCTTGTAAAATTGTTGAGTAGAACTTACTTGCTTTTGAAGCCTCACTTGCATCGAACCGGAGTAGCCTTTCTAAGAAAATCCTCGCATCAATTCCTCGAGCTATCGCTCCGAACCAAGCTTCTCTGAACAATGCGCTTCAAAAGCGTTGCATTCTTGGTGGGGTGATGGAGGAACCGGTGGAAATGACAGTACCTCGGGTCCATTACTTCTTGATCGATGGCGGACGCCATACGGGGTAGCTCCACCTCTCCATTTTGCACCCACGCCTCCAGTAGCTCGAGAATCTTCTTCATTGGGAAGGGAAAATGTAAGTACCTTGAGTCCGGCTTTTCTGTGTTAGTGGGCATTGTGATGTCTCTCCGTGGCTTTGATGTGGAACAGGAGATGAAGTTGGAAGATTTGTGAGTGCCATCATATCTGCGGATTGCTTGCCTAGGTAAAGTGACGTGGAAGGTGTCGTAATGTCACCTTGAGTGACCGGTTGAACGTTCCCATCCTCTCGTATTCGGGTATTTCACGATTGATTTCTCCTTCCTCAAGCATTTCTTCATTCGGTTGGAAGGCCGACGCCGATTGGACAGTCTTACGGGCTTCAACAAGAGTTTTGAGATATAAATCCTCTAGCAGGGCACCGTAGGCTGCGAGCTCCCTTTCTTTATCTGGGCAGACATTGTAGCACTCCGGACAAGTCTTTTCCTGTGGAGTTGCTTGAGTCCGGACCATGTTGTCCATATTTCCGATTCGTTTTGCGATTACGTGTTCTTTTGCTTCTCCACTTGTAAAGGTGTGACTCACGAGGATTCAACGTTTCTTACCTTTGTCGAGTTGATGCCTACCGACCCTTCTTGTAATTGTCTTTGCTATATCATTCAAAAGGCGAAATGTCTCGCTCGCCTTTTCCGGTGATACCGATTGATTTGCCAAGACATCCTCCAAGATTCTAGCTATACTTCCCATGATATCCGAACCACTGCGGACTCCGAGTGAGGGTACATCGTGAGATGAAAATTGAAAAATTGAGAATTCAATCGACCATGCTCCCTTTGGGCGTACGAATTGGGACGACCAACCATGGTTGGTCCTGACCGATTGGTCAAGTACGTAGGCGGGCCCACGGTGATCGTGTTGACATGCTCTGGGCCCTTTGAGTCTACATCTACACCCTCCATCTATACCTGCGAAGATGGATGGTTGAGACCTTTGCGACACATGTAATATGACACAAACCCTAATTTAGCGTTTTCCGTCCATAATGCTTGGTATGAACGTTTTTTGGCAAGCTAGGCCAATGGCCGACCATGCGGGTCGGTAGTGGGTATCCCATACCGCTTGGGGGTGATGGAATTGATCTGGGTCATCCAATCATGCTTATGGAGTTGGATGATCATGCGATCATATCCGGACCGATCTGGTCGATCAGGATGCTCAATCGAGCTAGTATAACACACCGAGAGGAGCTCAATTGGGCTAGTATAACACACCGAGAGTCACTGTACGGGTATTTCGTACATGGTTTCATTATAGTGCTTGGAGGTTCGTGTTACTCCGTAAGAGTAACACTCGATCGTCATGCCACACCGATAATGAGTAACGGAAATACAAAGGTGATATGAAATTCACGGGGATGGGATTGTTGCCATATGCTCCAACCTGGAGGAATTTCATGTATTCATGAGAATGGGATTGTTGCCACATGCTCCATTCTTGATGAATTAAGTGAGGGAGTATCCAACACTTATTAATGGCTTTATCTTTTACAAGATGTCAGCGCATAATTTTACATTTTTTACAATTTTAACCTTAAATGAAAATCCACCATCAATATTAAGGTTTTTAATTTTATATTTGGAAAAAAAAATTAATAATGTGTATTTACTAGTTGGAGATTTTCTAAGAGATTTCGGTCAATATTTGGACAGTGCATTTCCAGGAATTATGGAAACCGAATTTGGTAATATATTTCATATCTTTGAGAATATTCGGTTTTGGAAATTCCTTGGTGTCCAAACTTCCTTGGTGTATAAACTTCCTTGGTGTATAAATATTATCTTTTGTTTTCGATTGATTTGATTGACTAACGGTTGTTGAACTTTGATTGCACCTAGTTTGTTTATTCTTGAGAATCTTCTCTTCTGATATAAGATTCACTCAAACTAGATCGAAGTTTCGACGAGGATCTTTAGACTGTTTGTAGATCTAAAGACGTATTGTGATAATCCATTATTAACAAACACCGTTCTTTGTGTGATTGATCACAAGAGATTCAAGTTGATTGTGTGCAGGTGTTTATTAAAGATCTAAGAAGATTTGAAGACGAACAAGATTTCTGATTTGGGTTCATAATCTTTGGTGTGCACAATACTTGTTTCGGGTAAAGAGGATCCAACTATAATCGGTTTATCTTTGTGATAGATTGGATTGATTAGTTGAGTAGATCGGCATCAATACGTTTCTTTGTGATTCAAAGTATTGATTGCAAAATCTTGACAATTACTTTGGTAGTTATTATTGGATAGATCTAAGAACCCGACAAAGGAGTTTATTGGGATAAACAGAAGAGCCTTTTGTCGGACTCATATCACTTGATTGAAAAGAGTTGTTACCGAACAAATTTTTGTTCCTTTCTTGCTTGGAATACGAACCAAAGGAATTGTTCCAAGTGCGTGACTTATCTTGCAAGTTGGAGGCGCATGGATACATACGGAACTAGGTGAACTATAGGTTTAGTTGCTTGGTCTCAACTATATGAAGTTGGTTTGATTTTGTATAGCGGTTTAATCACGAGAGTATTCATTACGGACAAGGTCCCGGGGTTTTTCTGCATTTGCGGTTTCCTTGTTAACAAAATCTTGCTATGTCATTTACTTTTATTTTACGCAATTATAATTGTTCTTATTATAATTTGAAGTAAATTACACAAACGTTAGTTCCTATTTTACTTGATAGCAATCATATTGTGTTTGGTTAAGTCAGAACCTTTTATCAAGTAAACATACTTCGTTGTTGTATTGTCTCGATCTCGTATCTATAGACGATCACACGAAGTGTGAACCGATTAGTTGTATTGTCTCGAATCGGTCTATAGAAAATCACTTTCGGAAAAAGGACTTATATGTGGAAATTTTTTAGATTGAGGTATATTTGGTTACCCTCGTCTTTTCAATTGGTATCAGAGTAGGCAAATACGAAAATATCTAACAATCTGTGTTTGGTGCGATCCAACCATAAGAAACTGAATCTATGTCTGATTCAGTTAACGTTCTGCAAGAGTATGAATACTCGAAAGTTGAAGATGTTACTAATTCGTTGACCCATGATCCTGGTGTTACGAATTTTAAGTGTACATCTAAGTTATTCTCTGATGGAAAAGAAGATGCTGATAAAGAGTTGGTAAAACTCCTAAAGCCTATCAAATCTCTGTCTTCAAAGGTGTTAATATTAAATACAGAGTCAAATCTTCTTAAGAATGAGATCAGAGATAATGACATTCAACTGAATATTCTAGCCAAAGGGAATATGGATCTCACTGTCAAATTAGAAGATCTTGGTAAATCTCTTACTCAAGATAAAGAGACATGTCCTATGACTCTGACTAATGATGCTGTTATGATTTCTTCTGATGTTGAGAAAACTAAAAGTCCTTGCTTGACTTTTACAGATTGTAATAAAACCGGTTTAGTCACATCTGAAACAGATCAAGATGATGGTAGTTTGCCTAACTACATCAAGTCAGAAGAGGATAAGAAACCATCTTCTATATCTACTGATGATCAGACAAAATCTTATCCATAGGAAACTTTGAACCGGTTCCGTGAACGTGATCTTAAGGAATACAACTTTCAGTCATTTGACAGGAAACTCATACTTCTTCAAAATACGGTGGTAAAAATATTGAAAGAAATTTTTTGTCTCAAAAAACTGAAAGGCCATTCCTCGGTAGAAAGACAGATTATGCCACTACCCGATAAGATCAACTCAAAAGGATCTAAGTAAAGAGTTGATAATCGCTTCTGAAAAAAGGTTCCTCCTCACCCATATCGAAACCATTCGTGTTTTGATGAAGAACGACTCCAAAAGAAAGGGAAAGAGAGAATCTCTGCCAAAGGAAACAATCTAGAATTTCCGATAATTGTTTCAGACAATCTTACTGATGTGCATCATAAGGATATCCTTATAATTAGAAAATCTTATGAAAATTTTATTGATAGAATTAAGAGATATTTAACTATCCCTGAAAATTCTCACATCAGTACATCTTCTCCATGTGATCATATCTCGAGAGTTAGAAACGATCATTATTCTGGGAGAAAATATTTTGGGAAGAAATTCCCAAGGAGAAACATGAACTATGGTTCTGATACTCAACTTAGTTGTATCGCAATTATGCACTCTCATCCACTTCTTTGCTCTTAATAATGGATGAGAAAAGCATAATAAAATGAAGAGCACATTTTTGTGTGATTGTTTATCAGAAAAGTCTGTGACATTTTATGGATGACTGCAAATCCATGTCTGTCTAAAAATTGTTCATGTTTATCATGATCTTCCAAAAATAAGTTTTATTTAGAATTTTTGAATTTTAATAAACCTTCCAGCATGAGAATTTCAGACAAAGGAAATAGAATATATTCTTGTAGTATTTTCGGAATTTCCTGATATTTTCGGTCCAAAAGTTGTCTCTTCTTAAAGAGAAAATATCTCTTGCTTGTATTTTGAAACCCTGATCAATCCCTATTTAAATAAACGAGCATGCCTCCGATAACTCGCAGTGTCACAAAGGCTAATAAGGAGGAAGCTCAAAAGGTTAAGGATTGTCAAGGAATCAATACAGAAAGGAAGAAGAAAATCACATCAAAAATCATGTCCGATTATGATTTTGATAGTTCTCGTTGGATCACAAGATGAGTCATGTCTCGTTGGCTTACAATTTAAAGATCCAACCAAAACCAAGTGGATTCGTTCTAATAGTATGATTGACTATATCCAAGGTTTTGAAGAAAGGAAAGGGAAAGGGATTTTGTATGATTAACCAATTTACAATTTCAGATCTTAAGTAATTTACAATTTACAATTTCAGATCTTAAGGGAAAGGGATAGTATGATTAACCAATTTACAATTTCAGATCTTAAGTAATCACCTGTGGTATGATCGGATTTTGTATGTCTGACCTTGTAAGGGAAAGGGAACCGATCCTAGTAAGGGGTGCAATACTTCAAAGGGAACCGATCCTTGTATGGGGTGCAGCAAGGTTTATAGCAGAAAGGGGAACCGATCCTACAACACATATAAGTTAGATACCATATATATGTGGGGAACCGATCCTAGTACCTAGTCAACCGAACTTTTGGGAAGCTAGTGTGACTATGCACAGTACTCACATGGAGGTAGAACGAAACTTGTTTTGGTAGAACCGTAAACCTATGATTGTGATTGAATGATGGTTTGATCAATCACATAGTTCTTGAAAGTCAGATGAACCAATTCTAAACTTTTTTGGAAGTGTGGCAAATCGGTTTCAAGGTTGTAAGTGTGAAAGAGAACTTACAAAGTTAAGATGTCGACAAACTTTGAACACGTGTTGTGAATGTTTATTTCTATAATTGTTCAAAGATATTCCTTAACGGCTAAGGGAAGAGAATCCCAGGATCGAAACATAAGTAAGTTAAGAATCTTTTAATTAAGGTTATTAATTTCATTTTGTAGGGAAATTACAGAATTAGTAATGTGTATTTACTAATTAGATTTTCCAAGAGATTTCGATCGTTATTTTTGGACAGAGCATTTCCAGGAATTATGAAAACCGAATATGTGCTTTTATGAATATCTTAAGAATATTTTCGGTTTTGGAAATTCCTTGGTGTCCAAACTTCCTTGTCTATAAATACACGAAGTTTTACTTTCTAGCAAACTAATCCTTCGTAAAAACATATTTACTCTTTTGTTGTTGTTACTGGTGTAGCCGCCTATTCAGAGAGGAGAGTAACCTAATTAGGCGAAATCTCTTATGGCCGCTCAATTTAAAGTATTCTTTGGGATTGAGAAGCTCTAGCGCGACCCGTTGGTGGGAAACTAGATAATTGCGGTTTATCTTTGTTTTCGATTGATTTGATTGACTAAGGGTGGTTGAAATATGATTGCACCTAGTTTGTTTATTCTTGAGAATCTTCTCTTCTGATATAAGATTCATTCAAACTAGTTAAGAGTTTCGACGGGATCTTTAGACTGTTGTTAGTTCTAAAGACGATCTTGTGATAATCCATTGTTAACAGACTCCGTTCTGTGCGTGATTGATCACAAGAGATTCAAGTAATTGTGTGCAGGTTTTTATTGAAGATTTAAGAAGATTTGAAGACAAAGAAGATATTGAAGATCTGACCATGGTTTTATAATCTTTGGTGTGCACAATACTTGTTTCGGTAAAATAGGATCCAATTAATAATCGGTTTATCCTTGTGGTAGATTGGATTGATTAATTGAGTAGATCGGCATCAATACGTTTCCTTGTGATTAAAGGTGTTGATTGGATTAATCTTAAACGATTACCTTTGGGTGATTGAACATAAGATAGATCTAAGGACACGACGAAGGAGTTTATGTTAAGATAAACAGAAGAGCCTTTGTCCGACTCATATCACTTGGTTGAATATAGTTAATACCAAACAGATTTGTTGTTCCTTTACTGTTTGGAATACGAACCAAAGGAATTGTTCCAAGCACGTGACTTATTCACATGTCGGAGACGTGGGAATACAGACGAAACTAAGTGAACTATAGGGTTAGTTACTTGGTCTCAACTATACGAAGTTAGGTGTAATTTTATGTAGCAGCTCAATCCTTAGAGTATTCAATTCTGGACAAGGTCCCGGGGTTTTTCTGCATTTGCGGTTTCCTCGTTAACAAAATCTTGATGTGTCATTTACTTTTATTTTCCGCTTTATAATTGTTTTATTATAATTAAACTAAATCACACAAACGTTAATTCCTATTTACTTGATAAGCAATCCTACTGTGTTTGCTTAAGTCCAAACCTTTGTATCAAGTAAACATACTTCGTTGTTGTATTGTCTCGATTTCTTATCCGTAGATAATCACACGAAGTGTGAACCGATTAGTTGCATTGTCTCGAATCAGTCCATAGACAATCACTTTCGGAGAAAGGACTTATAGGTAGGAAAAGTTTTAGCTTGAGGTATATTTGGGTACCCTCGCCTTTTCAATTGGTATCAGAGCAGGAAAACACGAAACGATCTAACAATCTGTGTTTGGTGCGATCCAACCTATAAGATTAAGCGAAAGCGGAAATTATTGAAAGACTCAGTTAACGTATCGCAAGAGGTAGTTAAACCACCTTCAGAATCAGAGGTTACAAACTTTAAGTTGGAAGAGATTCATGAACACTTGTTATCTAACGAAATTCTCCTAAGTGTGTCTAATAAGAAAGTAAAGGAACTTCTGGTTACTTTACAATTAAATACTACTGAATGTGAAAGGCATCGCCTAGACTACGAAAAGTTGAGGGAACAAATACAGAGTCTTAATGACAAAGTATGTGCTAGTCTTTCTCAAGCAGAATTATTTGAGATAGATCGTGATGCGGCCCTTGAAAAAGTACGTTTGTTGGAAGAGAAACTTGTTGAATCTGATGCAAGGATTAACTCTCAACAAAAGAGTTTTGAAGAGAAAGAAGGTGTATATCTCTCACGAGAAAAATACTTTGATGCTGATCCAGCCGGTGCTCTTGATAAAATCAAGATGTTGGAAGAAGAAAATTTGGAACTGAAAAAATCCAATGAAAGCTCAAACAAGTTAACCTCAATGTTAGAAGCAAGTAGAAATCATCGTGATACACGAGGATTGGGCTATAAGGGAATAGATGCTTCAAATATTAGCAAAGAGGTAAAATTTATTAAAGCTACAAATTCTTCTCAATCAGAGGCTTCCACTGATGACAAAGATGCTCATATTTCTTATAAGGAAGAAAAATCTGTCAGTTAAGAATATTGTTCAACCAGCAGTAATCAAAGAAGGCATTTACGCTAATGTCAAGAAAGCAACAACGTTGAACAAAGACAAGAAGAAGAAGAAGAAGAAAACTCGTCGAGCTCCAATGCAAGAGGATCCACAAAAAGGTAACATCAAAACTCATACTTCGTATATTTATACTAAGCATTGTTATTATTGTGGTAATAAAGGACACTTACAATGCGGATGCAAAATTCGTAAGATGCAAGATGAACTTTGTTTTGTATCAAACGAATTTGCTAAGTTTTCTCCTCATAAGAACTCAGATCGATATTGTCCTAAGTTTAGGCAAAAGAATTATTATAATGATAGTTCAAATTTTGCATATCACTCGACAAGGTCATCTCATAAAATACCCAATTATAGAAAGAGAGATAACGTTTCAAATGCAAAGACAATATCTAATGTTCCAAATTGGAGAAAGGATGTTTCGCAATGTATTCAAAAGGACAATCTTCTTAACGATATGAAGGAGAAAGCTGCTCCTGCGAAACCCAACTCTAAATGGGTCCCGAAGTCTTCCATAGACAAGAAGGGACCAAAAGTCACAAGAATGACTCTCAGTTGTTAATTGTTGGTGACAATAATTACAAGAGTCTTTTTGAAAGGCTAAAGAAAGACATTATGTCTGAAATCTCTTGTACTAGCAAAGGTTGTGATAATGACACTCTTCATCACAAGTCAAAGAAGAAAAACAAGAGATGGAACAAGAGAAAACAATCCAATCAAGAAGTCAAGAATGATGATTCTGTCATAGTCACTCGTGAAGAACAAGACAAGGCTCAACTCAGCACAACCTAGTTGTGTTAGAATGTGCATGCTCACCTTAGTGCTCAATCATTTGAAAGGTGAGAAAGCACATCAAAAACTGAGCACATGATCTCTCTGTTATTTTGCGTTAATGGGGGACTTTGAAGTTACTCGTGAACTTTTGGAAGCTGTAGTAGCGAATGAAAAACTGCTTGAATTGAACCTCTTAAAGTCGATTGTGGAATTGAATCTCCTGAAGCAAAGACTCAATCATCTGAAAGAGAAGAGAAGATATAAGAATCAAAGCACCGAAGAATCTTCGGTAAACAATTAAAAGTCTTCTAAGAGATTAAGTTATTTGCTGTAATACTTAATCTAGTTTAATAGACATCAATTTTTGATTTCTTTCATTGATTGTATTGGTCTATTATGAATAAAACTATAATCAATAAAATTATTTGATTGATAATTTTTCTTGTGATAGTTTTCGGTTTACATAGCCCGTTCTTAATTGCTTTTACCTTATTGCTATGTATGTTTATGGGATGTTTGATTTCGGTTTTACTACCTTAATATTCGATCTCATATATTGTGAACCCTCACGGTTTGGGTGACTTTTTGATTTAGCGGGATTAAGTTCTATCCCTAGTAGGTAGGCTTTATCAAAGGATTATATATGAGGGGTTCTAATAGAAACAATATGTGAAAAAGTCACAATATGTTGAATCGTTTTTGGTTTAGCATAAAAGCATATGTGTTTCGACGGTTTTCAACCTTTCTCTGGTAAAGGTTGAGGTGTGTTGTTATTCTTTTGTTCACGCATAAGGATGACAACGTGGTGATATTTCGATATCAAATCTCCCTGGACGAAGATGCAATCATATTGGAGAAGTGGATGCGAAATTTGAGGTAACAAACTTGTTAGTTAATTGTTTTCCTTTTTAAGAAAAGCCTGAGTTTATATTATATATATTTGTTGCTTTTGCTTAACAAAATTTCGGTTCAATTGATATTTATTCCATGATGTGTGTGTGGATGTGTGTTTCAATTGGTTCCGGTTAAGAAAAACTATTGTTATCTTGCTTTATTGTGTGGTATCAATTGTTTAGGCTTACAAAATTTCGGTACAATTGATGTGTGTGTGTGATTCAATTGGTTCTGGTTAAGAAAAACTATTGTTATCTTGCTTTTGTATGGTATCAATCGTTTAGGCTTAAAAAAATTACGGTGCAATTGCGGTGCTTATAATGTCTATGTTGTTTCAATTGCTTCCGGTTGAGGTGAATAATTCTGCAAATTGATTTATTTTGGTTTGTATGAATTATTTATGGCTTAACAAAATAATATGTGTACGGGATGAGTTGTTTAGTCCAATTAGATTTCGGATAACATAAACTAAGTTAATTCTGATCTTAGTTAGACTTATCAAAGTGAGGTTTCGGTTATTCAAGTCTAATCGAATGCCTAAACAAGAAATACTAGTTAACTAACCTAGTACTTGTCTTGGTTTAAATTGAAAGGTCTAAGTTTATGGATAATTAGAACCTGATGAGAAAAATGGAGTTTATCTTTATTTTGGTCTTATCGAATTAAGCGGTTTTTTTTGAACAATCGGTTTAGCAAAGGGACTAATATGCTTAGTTGTTTTTGGTTTGCTAAACTAAATTGGAAAAAATTGTTTCGTACAATTGTTTCCTTGGTAACATATCAAAATAAGACTACTTGTAGTTTCGGTTTTGATATTGGTTATCAGAACATGATGTGTGGAACCCTCGTGCTAACTCTATAGGTTTGCAAGTCTATTCTGAGATTTGTAAGATTCTTTTTGTGTTGTCCTTTATTTTTCCGTTTCTTTGTCATTTTTGTGACAAAAAGGGGGAGAAATATATGGAGTAAACAGGTGATCTTTGGGATTGATATTTATATTGATTGGCATCGCTAGGGAAAAGAACATTGGTACTTGAATGTTTTTATCTAACGAAAGAGTGAAAGCACAGACTAAGGGGGAGTAACATGTCATATGTTTGGTATAACAAATATGTGCGGATTGAATATCTACCTATCTTCCTTAGGGGGAGTATTGTTATTATAATGTCAACAATGACATTTTCAAGGATTGAATGTAAGCAGTTTCACTGTGCTGTTGAATCGAGAATCAAGCGGATTCTAATGAATTATTTTAATTTGTTTATTCATATGATGTAAGAGTTTTGTCACTAAAATTGACAAATGGGGAGATTGTTAGAGCATGGCTCGGTTAAACCCACCAAGCGTTGGTATGTCAAGTTTGGTTGTCATATTTTAGTGAATCGAAACTCATGTTAAGAGTCGCTTGATTATGTACTAGATTTAAACTTCGTATAGGTTAGCTTGAAAGTATTCGGATATGAGACATTACAAGTATTGCGAAGACTTGAAGATGTGAAGAAGCAATGAGCTACAACGACAACAATCATCCTTCCACTTGAGGTTAGTGATATTTGACTTGAACTGTTTCATTCCCTAACGTATCTTTCAAGTCGTGCATATTGAAAACATAACTATGAAGTATATTTGAACTCTAGATAGACATAGTATTAAGGAATACAATACGAGGTTTATTGCTTAACCATTAAACTTTATAGATAAGACATCGCCATAACATTTGAATTCTATTGTGATTATGTATGGGTATGAGGTGAGGATTTCATCCTAGGGAACAATGTTTACATGTGTTCTAAGGAAGTAAGTTCATAAACTTGTTTTTGAACCGAAAAGGAAATTGCCAGGTGTTATTGGTTTTGTTATTCATTGCATATCTTATGAACAAACAATATGTGTAATAGAGTATAACCGCTCACAACTTGTTGTGTTCTTGGTAGAACTGTTCTCAAAGGCCTGAGTTATGTATTGGTATAACTTTTATTAGTAAAACCGATCTTAAGTAATAACCTGTGGTATGATCGGATTTTGTATGTCTGACCGTGTAAGGGAAAGGGAACCGATCCTTGTAAGGGAAAGGGAACCGATCCTAGTAAGGGAAAGGGAACCGATCCTAGTAAGGGGTGCAGTACATCAAAGGTAACCGATCCTTGTATGGGGTGGAGCAAGGTTTATAAAAGAAAGGGGAAACGATCCTATGGACATGTGCAACACATATAAGTTATATACCATATATATGTAGGGAACCGATCTTAGTACCTAGTCAAACGAACTTTTGGGAAGCTAGTGTGACTATGCACAGTACTCACATGAAGGTAGAACCGAAACTTGTTTTGGTAGAACCGTAAACCCATGATTGTGATTGAATGTTAGTTTGATCAATCACATAGTTCTTGAAAGTCAGATGAACCAATTCTAAACTTGTTTGGAAGTGTGGCAAATCGGTTTCAAGGTTGTAAGTGTAAAAGAGAACTTACAAAGTTAAGATGTCGACAAACTTTGAACACGTGCTGTGAATGTTTATTTCTATAATTGTTCAAAGATATTCCTTAACGGCTAAGGGAAGATAATCCCAGGATTGAAACATAAGTATGTTAAGAATCTTTTAATTAAGGTTATTAATTTCATTTTGTAGGGAAATTACAGAATTAGTAATGTGCATTTACTAATTAGATTTTCCGAGAGATTTCGATCGTTATTTTTGGACAGAGCATTTCCAGGAATTATGAAAACCGAATATGTGCTTTTATGAATATCTTGAGAATATTTTCGGTTTTGGAAATTCCTTGGTGTCCAAACTTCCTTGTATATAAATACACGAAGTTTGCCTTTCTAGCAAACTAATCCTTCGTAACAACAGATTTACTCTTTTGTTGTTGTTACTGGTGTAGCCGCCTATTCGGAGAGGAGAGTAACCTAATTAGGCGAAATCTCTTACGGACGCTCAATTTAAAGTCTTCTTTGAGATTGAGAACCTCTAGCGCGACCCGTTGGTGGGAAACTAGATAATTGTGGTTTATCTTTGTTTTCGATTGATTTGATTGACTAACGGTGGTTGAAATCTGATTGCACCTAGTTTGTTTATTCTTGAGAATCTTCTCTTTTGATATAAGATTCACTCAAACTAGTTCAGAGTTTCGACAGGGATCTTTAGACCGTTGTTAGTTCTAAAGACGATCTTGTGATAATCCATTGTTAACAGACTCGTTCCGTGCGTGATTGATCACAAGAGATTCAAGTGATTGTGTGCAGGTTTTTATTGAAGATTTAAGAAGATTTGAAGACAAAGAAGATATTTAAGATCTGACTTGGGTTTTATAATCTTTGGTGTGCACAATACTTGTTTCGGTAAAATAGGATCCAATTAATAATCGGTTTATCCTTGTGGTAGATTGGATTGATTAATTGAGTAGATCGGCATCAATAAATTTCCTTGTGATTAAAGGTATTGATTGGCTTAATCTTAAACGATTACCTTTGGGTGATTGAACATAAGATAGATCTAAGGACCCGACGAAGGAGTTTATGTTAAGATAAACAGAAGAGCCTTTTTCCGACTCATATCACTTGGTTAAATAGAGTTAATACCAAACAGATTTGTTGTTCCTTTACTATTTGGAATACGAACCAAAGGAATTATTCCAAGTACGTGACTTATTCACAAGTCGGAGGGGTGGGAATACAGACGAAACTAAGTGAACTATAGGGTTAGTTACTTGGTCTCATCTATACGAAGTTAGGTGTAATTTTGTGTAGCGGCTTAATCCCGAGAGTATTCAATTCTGTACAAGGTCCCGGGGTTTTTTCTGCATTTGCAGTTTCCTCGTTAACAAAATCTTGCTGTGTCATTTACTTTTATTTTCCGCATTATAATTATTTTATTATAATTTAAGTAAATCACACAAACGTTAATTCCTATTTACTTGATAAGCAATCCTATTGTGTTTGGTTAAGTCCGAACCTTTGTATCAAGTAAACATACTTCGCTGTTGTATTATCTCGATCTCGTATCCATAGACAATCACACGAAGTGTGAACCGATTAGTTGCATTGTCTCGACTCAGTCCATAGACAATCACTTTCGGAGAAATGACTTATAGGTAGGAAAAGTTTTAGCTTGAGGTTGTTTATGGGTGAAAACTACTCCTGCCAAATTTGGTAATTTGGGGTGTGTGGATGAGGAATGAATCTAAACCCTAAACAAATACACTGCGCGATGAGTGCTTGTAGATTCAGAAATCAATCTGTGCAAGTCCGGCCTAAACCAAGAAATGGCCATTCCAGACTTGTTTCGGTCACAAAGTGAAGGAGATGGGGTTGATCTTAGGGAGGGAAGCGAAGAAGGTGTTGAGATTGTGAAGGTGTTGGCTTGCTTATGACTTGTAATGAAAGGTGAGCAGGCTTACGATTGATGCAAGCAGGCTGGGTGTTCGAATATGTTTTGTATTAACACTTGGTTTCTGTCTCGTCTGAACTTGTGTTGTTGTCTCTCCTGTTTTGGAAATAGAGAGGAGAACCTATTTATACAAGTCATTTGAGCCTTATTCACGTCTCTCGTAGGAAGTGGAGGAAGTGGAGTGATGGAGTATTGGAGTTGTGTGTTGGTGTAACACGACCGGTCTTGCCCACTTCTCCTGTATCTCTAACCGTCCATGACTTCCTGACACGCTTCTTGTGATGGCGCGTTGCACGCTGCACGCTGTAAACCGCCAGACCAATACCCCAGTATGTATCCCCCAGTTTGTGACATGATTGATGTCAGGAATGTGTGGATCGTGGATCCACGAAAGGTAGCATGTAATGCTAAATTGAATAACTGCGTTATTTAGGAAGTTGATACTTGTGAAGTATCGTGTGTATTTTATGCAGGTACTGCATCATGGTGTGGTAAAGTGATGGGTGGTGACGCCTCACTGACCAATTAACTCCTGACCAGGTGTTTATAACTAAGCTGGTGAAGTTGGACGGACGAGATGATCTTTGAGACACTCATCTGCGACCGTTAATGAATTAGGGTTTTTGAAGAGGTGCGCAAGCATCACTCTTCAGCTTAGTCGAAACCAAGTATGGAAGGGTTTTGGAAAGGACCGACCGGGCATGCGTGTAGACAGCATGCCGGTGTACACGTCCGTACCTTACTGTCCCATGATGGTGTGATCTAGGCCACTCAATTTCACCGGCAAAGAGGAGTGGTGGAGATCGATTTTGTGATAGGAATTTGGTGCCGCAAAAGGCCGCGCACCATGCTCACTTCCGGCGCGTGTTCCAAGATGACCTAACTTGGTCGGTCTTGGCCGACCGGTCTGGCGTGTAAGTGGTAGGCTGGTGTTCACGCCTATACCTGACTATCCCATGAAAACGTGATCTGAGCCACTCAAATAGTCCCGGCGAAGTTGAGCGATCGAGATTAGTTTGCGGTTTGGGAGGTGTAACCACGCTAGTTTGGGCGGACGGTTTGGGATAACCAGGCATGGTATGCCTTGGCCGACTACGTGAGGAGATAGATGGGCCCACGGTGGTCATGCTGGTATGACCGGACCTGTTTAATCTAATCTTGGACCCTCCATTCGTGCCGGAGAAGATGGACGCTCGTGATGCTCAAAACCCTAATTTTGGGTTTCAAGGCCGTGCGTCATGCTCTGTTTAGGCGCACGGATCGAGATGACCAACCATGGTTGGTCCTGACCGATTGGTCGAGTTTGTAGGCGGGACCACGGTGATTGTGTTGACATGCTGCGGGCCCTTTGAATCTACATCTACACCCTCCATCTATACCTGCGAAGATGGATGGTTGAGACTGCTTTCGCGACACATGTAATATGCCGCAAACCCTAATTTAGGGTTTTCCGCCCATACGCTCCGGTTTGGACGTTTTGGCAAGCTAGGCCAATCTCTCGGGGGAGGCCGACTATGCGGGGTCCGCGTTGGTTTGGCAGCTGGTTATTCCATACCCGCTTGGGGGTGATGGAATTGATCCGGGTCATCCAATCATGCTTGGGGAGTTGGATGATCGTGATCATATCCGGACCGTCATCGTCAGGATGCTCAATCGGGCTAGTATAACACACCGAGAGCTCTCAATCGGGTTAGTATAACACACCGAGAGTTGCAACTCGTACGAGTATTTTCGTACATGCGTTCATTATAATGCTTGGAGGTTCGTGTTGCTCCGAGAGCAACACTCGGTCATCATGCCACATTGATAATGAGTAATCGGAAATACAAACGTTTGCGCATTAATTAATAATGCGAGAAATTCACAGAATGAGATTAGTGCCACATGATCCAACTTGGATGAATCTCATGTATTCACAGAATGGGATTGTTTCCACATGCTCCATTCTTGGTGAATTAAGTGAGGGAGTATCCAACACTTATTAATGGCTTTATCTTTTACAAGATTTCAGCGCATAGTTTTCTGGTTTTTTTTACAATTTTAACCTTAAATGAAAATCCACCATCAACAGAGGTATATTTGGGTACCCTCGCCTTTTCAATAACCTCACCCAATATTTCGATTTGGCAATCTGTATGGACAAACTCCAATATACTTCCAAGAGAATCAACTAGACTCAATATTAACAAAGTATATCAAAGAGTTCTAATATCTCTATTTCACAATGTAATCAGCAAATTGAACAGATAGAAATCCGTGAGCCTGATTATTATGTGAAATAACTTGAATGGTACCAAAGACCAATGTTCAAGTGTCAATCAATGTAAATCAACAACCAAAGGCTGGATATTCTAATTGATTAATCTTAACGCACAACCTGTGATATTTTAATTATATAAAAAATATAATGCGGAAAAGAAATAACACAGACACCAGAAGTTTTGTTAACGAGGAAACCGCAAATGCAGAAAAACCTCGGGACTTAGTCCAGATTGAACACACACTATATTAAGCCGCTACAAACACTGGTATACTACAAACTAACTTCGGTATGGACTGTATTTGAACCCCAATCAATCTCACACTGATCCAATGTATATTTGCGCTCCTTACGTCTCTGATCCCAGCAGGATACTACGCACTTGATTCCCTTAGCTGATCTCACCCACAACTAAGAGTTGCTACGACCCAAACTCGAAGACTTTAATAAACAAATCAGATCACACGTGTAAAAGTCTACAATAATAGATAAACTGTCTCCAGTAATTACCTACAAGTTTTGTTCTGTCTTTTGATAAATCAAGGTGAGCATGAACCAATTGATAACCCGGACTTATATTCCCGAAGAACAGCCTAGTATTATCAATCACCTCACAATAATATTAATCGACGCAAATAAAGAAGATATTGTGGAATCACAAACGATGAGATGAAGATGTTTGTGACTACTTTTATATCTTGCCTATCGGAGATATTAATCTCAAGCCAATCGTTACGATTGTACTCAACATGATAGAATCAAGCAAGATCAGATCACACAACTACAAGAAAATAGTATCGGTCTGGCTTCACAATCCCAATGAAGTCTTCAATTCGTTAACCTACATGGTCTCGATAAGAAACCTAAGGTTAAAGGAGAATCGACTCTAGCTTATACAACTAGTATCACACAGGAGGTATGGGGATTAGGTTTCCCGATTGCTAGAGTTCTCCCTTATATAGTCTTTCAAATCGGGTTTGCAATCAATGTTAGCTTAGTAACAAAGCATTCAATATTCACTGTTAGATGAAAACCTGATTAGATTCAAGCTAATATCTTTCAACCGTTGGATCGAAAACTTAGCTTGTTAGACACAAATAAAATGCACGATTTTAGGTTTGTGTAACCGTACCCAAACATGTACATTTGTTGGTTCAACACTAGTTAACCAAATGGTTAGCCATATGAGCACTTTCATATCAACCATATTCTTCTTCACCATAACTAGTTCAAATGACTCGGATGAACTAGTTAGAGAGTTGTTCAATTGTATAAATCTTATGTAACTAGAAAAGACACAATCTAAGCAAAAACGATTTGATTCACTCGAATCGATTCATGAACTTTATAGCCAAGGTTTGCAACTTGCATTCCTTAGTTAATATAAATATAAGTTCACAAAGATCGTCTTTAGATATAACCAACTTAAGTTCACAGACTTAGTTCGCGGACTTAAGTTCCCGGAAGGAGTTCTCAAACTCCAGTAGATATTCTCGGGATGAGAACTTCCGCCAGTTTGCGGACTGAGTTCACAGCTCTTGTTCCGATTTTCCTGATCAACAAAGTATGCATACTTTGGTTGAAGGAATAAGGACTTATACATATATGTGTTGCCACACAATGCTTATATCCAACAATGGTTATATAATCTAAACTCTCATTTCAATCATTGAAACATTCTTAAAGGACGTTATTATATAGTTGTTATTCACAAACTATTTTTCGTCAAAACAATTTTCAAAGTGATTGAAACATAACATGACTTTCGTCACTAGGTAAAGATGAACTTGGCCAAAGCGAAAGCTTACCAACACGTTGTTGATGGTGGTTTTTAGTTCAAGGCTAAAACTGTAAAACCATTATTTAATGCGTTGTCACCCTATAAGGGGTAAAGCCATTTGAAAGGTGACGAGTGCAAAAAACCTCCTCGCTCATTGAGCAATTCAATGCATATGAAATTCACCTTAATGGTGCGCGTAGTAGCAATCCCAAATATTCTGTGATTTCTATTTTATACCAGCATTATTAATCAATGCATGATTTACCTAGTATTTTCCGTGCTATGTTCTCAGCCGAACTCTCATCATTGACATGACATGACGATTAAGTGTTCATTCTCAGCAGAATAGCATGAATCTCCCGAAGTGCCAGTATTGAGATTTGCATGAAAATACTCACACATGCTACATCACTCTCTGACAAAGAGAATCCTGTATTAACGCGCTTTCAACTAAAGGCGGCTCGATTGAACATGTTTAATTTCCTTAAGGAAAATCTAGACTATCCATATCGTCTCGAAACGATCACGGCCACACAATTTGGCGCGCACCAACAAGCTTTGGCCAAGCCCTCAAGTGAAATAAGCAACCATCATGATGACCATCGGCGGGCCCACCAACGCCCCAACCGATCGGACCTTGACTAAACGCATCCCGCCCGTTATCAAACGCCAACCCTATCTTTGGGTGGTCACGCTGTGGAAAGAAGCTCGAACGAGCATAGATCGTCCAAAATGTCTTAAAAGCGCCACAACCGCCTAACTTTGCCGGCTGGTTGGACGGCTTGGATTACTCCACGAGTGATTAGGGAAATGCTAGAATGCATACCGGTGGCCCAGCTTTCCCCCACTCGATCGGTCTGTCCACGCAAGACCATAAGGCAATAAATCGTTTGCCCAAACTATGGCAGGCGTGATGCTTTTAAACCCTAATTTGGGTCGCGGAAGTACATTAGTGTCTTAAATCGATCACGACCATCCAACTTAGTCAACTTGTTTGGATGGCTTAGATCGTGTTTTGGACGATCATGGAAGTGCACACGAGTTCACCACCGGCCCAACTCTATTCGTGTTCGATCGACTTACCTGTGGGAAATCAATGAAGCATCGAATTACTCGATCGAACTGGAGTAGTCATGATTTTCAAAACCCTAATTTGTGCTTTGCGGAAATATATTTATGTCGCAAATTTTTCGTGGCCACTCATCTTCGCCGACCGAATCGAGTGGCCTAGATCCGATTTTGATGGACCAAGAGATGTAGGCATGCACGCTTGCAGCTTGTCTCCACGAATGCCCAATCGGTCCGTTCAAATTAGCACACAGTACTTGGATTCAACTAGCGAAACAAGGGTCGTCCGCACATCCCTAAACCTTAAAATTATATCAACGACGGCAAATACCTGCCGCAAACCATCTCGTCCGTCCAACTTCGCCAGCTTGTTCGAACAGTTTGGATTAGATATTAGGAGATCAATGAGGTACCTCAATGATCGCCGGCCGCCACTCTGTCACGGGGAACGATCGACCAAATGATGGCTCGCCCATGCGGCCTTCAAACGATCACCCGAAGGTGGTCAGACATGCTGGTATTTTAAGATGCTCATTCTGTGACTTATTCAATCAAGCTTTAAAACAACAATGCTTCATGCATATCGATTGTCTTGAGCTACTTGATTAAAAGTGATACATTACATGCATCGAGCAGGATGTGATATTTTATGAATATCGACTCCATAAAAAACTTAGTTGTTTCACCTAATAGCACTGTATGCTATTCTTTGCGGCAAGTCCAATGACTTGACCCACTTACTCGAGACATCACACATGTCGCAAACTGGGGGATACTTACTGGGGTATTGGTCTGGCGGTTTACAGCGCGTGCAACGCGCCCATCACGAGAACGTGTCAGGAAGAGATGAACGATTAACAAAAATGAGAGAAGTGGGTGAAGGAGTGACCACGTGATGATCACCATCTCCTACGTACAACCCCACTACTCCATCACTTAACCTTCTACACTTCCTATGAGATCAAGGTTGCGCTCAAATGACTTGTATAAATAGGTTTTCAACCTATTTCGACAACAAGAAAACAAGTGTTGTTAACACAGTATCCAGAAAACACCCAGAACTGATAGCTTACATTATGCAAGCCAGTTCCACATTCCGATACAAGTCATAAATAGCTACACCTTCAAAAATTCAATATTTTTGATCTCAACACCTTCTTCGCTTCCCTCCCTAAGATCAACCCTTCTCCTTCACTTTGTGACCGAAACAAGTATGGAACGGCCATTTCTTGGTTTAGGCCAGAATTGTATAGATTGATCTCTCGAATCTAAAGTACTCTCGTGCAGTGCATTTGTTTAGGGTTTAGATTCGTTTCTCATCAACACACCCAAATTTACCAAAAATAGCAGAATCAGTTTTTACCCCCCAAACACACGTATTTCGAGAAATAGATAGGCGAGATAAACTCGACTCGAAATAACAAATGCGTATAATCAAAGTCAATATAGAAAAATGACTTTTGTCTCAAAATAGGAGATAGAGTAGATAGACTTTTGAGTGATAGATAAGTTCAAGTATCCACATACCTTTTAGTCGATGAAGTTCCACCAGTTCCTTGAATAGTTCTTCGTCTTGTATGATGATTGCTGTAGGATCAAAATATCGCAACATCAATATCTTTGCGAAATCTTTGAATAACACACTGCGAAGATATCGCAGATTGGTTATAGAAATGACGCAACAGATGACGACAGCCTAAACACGAGAAAGATGTGAAGAACTAGCGAGATTTAGGAGTGTTGCGAAATTTAACATTTGTATACTTGCGAGAATATCGCAAGCCAGATCCGAAAATAAAGGACAGCTTAGCTGTCATCCACTATGTAATATCCTATATAAAGGGTCGAGCAGACCTAAGATGAGAGAGATCTTTTGAGAGTGGAGAGAAAGTTTTGAGGAGAGAGAAAGTCTAAGATAACGGTTGTATTCTTGATTTCATTTCTTTCTTGTAAAATTTCTAACTCAATTAATAAAACGTGTAATTGTTGATCTTAAAGATGTGTTGATTATTATGGATTCTTGTGAGGGATGTATTGTGGGGATTCCTGCAATCACATAATGGCGCTAGAAACAGGGACTGGCATATAAGATTAAAGATTGTTATTAAGATTTTTCAAATCAAGAAAATGATGAAACAAATCGATAAATCAGTTAAGGAAGAGAAAATCAAAATCAAGGAATGCAACAGAAGGTTGGAGTGTAGTTTGATTTCAAAAACAATGATTAATGAATTCCATGAAACCATCAGAGGGAGAATACATAAACGAGATTTTGAAGGATAGAAAATCATGACGATGGAGAAGGTATCACCCTTGAAAGATTGGGAAAAACAGAAAATTACATTCACAACAGCAGAAATACCAAGAGAAAATTTGAGCCACACATCACCTTTGGTAATCACAGTAACCACACAAAAAGAAAAGGGGAAATTAGCAAAAACTATGGAAGAATGGGCGGTAAACAGAACTTTGGTGGATACAGGGAGTTTGGTGGATATAATGTTCTACCATACATACAAAAGAATGGGGTACAAAAATGAAGAGATGTCTCCCTCAACATATCATATTCATGGCTTTGGCAAATCTACAACAAAGCCAAAAGGGGAAATAGAGATGCGAATTTTGCTGGGAGAAATTGAAACACAAGTGACATTATGTGTGGTGGATATGGAATCGCCGTACAACATGTTGTTGGGAAGATCATGGATACACACAATTAAGGCTATAGCGTCAACACTACATCAATGCATCAAATTTCCTATGCCGAGTGGGATTGGTGAAATTAGAGGGGATACTGATAAAGAGAAATTATGTTATCAAATTGAGGTGAAACAGTATGAAGAACGTGCAAAGAAGCGAAAATATTGCAGAAAAATGGCGAAGGAGGCAAAGAAAGAAGAAGAATTTAGAACTTATATGATAAGAGCAGATGAAGGAAAAGGAATACCCAGCGAAATTTCGGAAGGAATGAATGAACTTGCGAAGGAAATAAAAGAACCAACACAAATGGGAGAACCTAAGACCAGTTACCCTGCAGCGGAACCAACAAAGGAAGTGAATATTGGAACCGAAGAAGAACCCAAAATACTAAAAATTGGGACTAAGATGGAGGCAGATGAGGAAGAAAGAACTATTGATCTGTTGCGAGATTATAAAGATATTTTCGCGTGGAACATGGATGAGATGCTTGGAATAGATCCGTCTGTGGCGTGTCATAGGTTGGAGATTGACAAAAATGCGAGGCCATTCAAACAAAGAGTCAGAAAAATCGCAACAACATATCATCCTCAAATAGAAGAAGAGTTGCAAAAGATGCTTGATGCAGGAATCATAAGACAAGACAAATATCCGGAGTGGATAGCAAATATGGTTGTGGTCCCAAAGAAGAAAAATGGGATAAGAATTTGTATAGATTTTCTTGATCTAAATAAAGCTTGTCCGAAAGATAGTTTTCGTTACGGATATTCCAAAAATGGTCGAATCGAAGATAGGAAATGATAGAATATCTTCTCTAGACGGATATAAAGGCTACAATCAAATCCCTCTCGCTGAAGAAGATCAGGAGCATATTGCTTTTTTCGCTCCAAGAGGGTTATATTGTTATACAAAAATGCCATTTGGTTTGCGAAATGATGGAGCAACATACCAAAGGATGGTAGAGAAGGTGTTTGAGAAATGGATACACAAAACGTTAGAAGTGTATGTGGATGATATGTTAATAAAAAGTAAAGAAGCAAAAGATCATGTCCAAGATATGAGGGAAATTTTTGAACAAATGAGGCACTTTAACATCAAAGTAAATCCAGAGAAGTGTATCTTTGGGGTTGCGTTAGGAAAATTTTTAGGCTACATTGTATCAAAAGAAGGAATACAAGTTGATCCAGAGAAAGTGCAAGCAATTCGTGACATGCCAACACCAGCAACGGTAAAAGATGTACATAAGTTAAATGGGCTCTTAGCTTTGTTAGGAAGATTCATTTCGCGATCATCAGACAAATGTAAGCATTTTTTCAACATACTCAAAAAGGGGACGAAATTTAGATGGACAGATGAATGCGAGAAAGCTTTACAAGGAATAAAACAACATCTGGTGGATATATCTATTTTGCAAAAAGCAGAACTAGGAGAAGAGTTATTAATCTATCTTGCGACAACTTCACACGCATTGAGTGCTGTGTTATTAAGAGTAGATGCATGAGTTTAAAAACCAATTTATTACATCAGCAAAACCTTCAATGCCGCAGACAAAAATTATTCAAAAATTGAAAAACTAATTTTGGCATTAGTTTATGCAGCATTTAAACTTCGCATATATTTTCAGGCACATGAAATAAGGGTATTGACAAAAGTACCAATTGAGTCAGTAATGAAGAATTCAAAAAGATCATGCAGAGTTGAGAGATGTAATGCACAAATAAGACATTTCAAAATCAAATATGAAATATTATCTTCACCCAAATCACAAGTTGTTGCAGACTTCTTAGCAGAATTTCCTTTAGAAGATGATGAAGTTGTGGAAGAAATGATGGATGTAGATGAAGAACATGGAAATCCAAGAGATCTATTAACAGAGCCAAATAGATGGGAAATATTGGTGGATGGATCATCAAATGGGGAAGGTAACGGATTTGGAATTGTTTTGATTTTGCCAGAGGGCACCAAAATGGATTTTTCTTTCAGATTGGAGTTTACATCCACCAATAATTAAACAGAATATGAAGTTGTGATACATGCCCTGAAGTTCGCAATAGAAATGAAGTTGGAAAATGTGAGAATCACCAGTGATTCGCATCTAGTCATTCGTCAAATAAAACGAGAATACACTACAACGAATCATCCATGAAGAAGTACAAGAAACTTGTTGAAGAATTGTCAGCGAGAATCCCAAAAATAAAATGGAGACATATATCAAGAAAAGATAACAGACTCGCAGATGCTTTTGCTTTTATCTCAAGTATGATGACAGACCCAACTGCGAGATGCATAAAGATACAGACACTTCTATCGTCATCAATCAATAAAGAAGAAGAAGAATAGGTAGATGTAATGATAGTAGAAGATGGAGAACAAATACCCAATATCGAAGATTGGAGAGCAGAACTTCATGCATATCTGATGAGAGGAGAAACACCAAGGAATAGATTGGAGGCACACAAATTAAAGAGCCGTGCGACAAATTATGAACTAAGAGATGGGGTATTGTACCGGAGATCCTTTAACGGACCCTCACTCAGATGTCTGACACGAAAAGAAGGAGAAGAAGAGGTGTTACATTGTGGGGATGCTGGCAATCATAGAGGCGGAAGATCTTTGGCATACAAAGCGAAAATGCAAGGTTATTACTGGCCATATATGCATGAAGATGCGAAACAAGTATCAAGACGTTGCGAGGATTGTCAAAGGCACGGAAAGAAAATACATGCACCTGAAGCACCATTAACATCCTCAACAAGTGTATGACCTTTCGGAAAATGGGGTTTAGACATTGTGGGACCGTTTTTACCGGGATCTTGGCAAAGAAGATATCTGATTGTCGCTACATACTATTTCACAAAATGGGCAGAAGTAAAGACAGTACAACATATTC
The DNA here is from genome assembly GCA_023531295.1 of Papaver armeniacum. NCBI lineage: Eukaryota > Viridiplantae > Streptophyta > Magnoliopsida > Ranunculales > Papaveraceae > Papaver > Papaver armeniacum. The sequence continues at coordinate 460,545 of JAJJWW010015861.1, forward strand.
GCGACAAAGACATTTTCACGTTCATATTTGAGAATATCATATGCAGATTTGGAATTCCCGCACAATTGGTATCTGATAATGGGAAACATTTTGAAGGGCAGAACATAGAAATTTTACTTAATGTATTTAAGATAAAATGTGGGAAATCAACCCCTCTATATCCACAGGCCAATGGACAAGCAGAAGCAACAAATAAGACAATCGCAAATATATTGAAGAAGAAATTACAAGGGCATAATAGAGCATGGTGCGAACAGGTGCATAATGCAGTATGGGCTTACAACACAAATAGGCGAGAAGCCACTGGAATGTCACCTTTCTGTTTAACATATGGAGTTGAGGCTGTGCTACCAACAGAAGTTATTATTCCTACGACAAAGAGAGAGGCTTGGGAGAAAAATCTTAGTACGGGTATGATTTTAACCAAGTTAGATGAATTAGAAGAAAAAAGAGAAAGGGCTCTACAGCATATGGAAAACTACCAGCGAAGATTAGCCCGAGAATATAATAAACGTGTTAAAACACGCGAGTTTCAACCAGGTGACTTGGTGCTGCGAGAAACACCAATATATCAGCGAGAAAGTGGTGGAAAACTAGCAAGAAAATGGGATGGACCTTACATCATTAAGGAAATAGTTGGAACAGGGGCATATAGATTGATGGATCCCGAGGGTAAAGATGTGGGTCGTAGACTTGATAGACCATGGAACATATTATACTTAAAGAGATATTACCCATAAGAGGTTTTGGGAAAGAGTAGACTGCGAAATGATGTATGATTGAAACAAAATGAACCTATATGAAAATGTAGTTGCAGGAAATCCTACACTACACCCCTCACTAGAAATCACACATCTAATCCATTTGAAGATGAATAACTATGAATTTTATTGATTATTTTCTTGAAATGTTTACAAAGGAAGATAGAACAGATCTAAAGAATTTACAATCACTCCAAATTTTCTCTCTCCTAATGACTTGCTTAACAATTCAAAAAGAACTCTCTCTACAACAGACTTACTCAATCCTTTTGTTGACGGTGGATTTTCGTTCAAGGTTAAATTTGTAAAAAACCAGAAAAATCATGCGCTGACATCTTGTAAAAGATAAAGCCATTTATAAGTGTTGGATATTCCCTCACTTAATTCACCAAGAATGGATCATGTAGCAACAATCCCTTCTTGTGAATTTCATATCAGCCTTGTATTTCTGTACTCATTATCGGTGTGGCATGACGCGTAGTGTTACTCTTATAGAGTAACACGAACCTCCAAGCACTATAATGAATAATTATCGATGTGGCATGAGACCGAGTGTTACTCATATATAGAGTAACACGAACCTCCAAGCACTATAATGAAACCATGTACGAAATACCGTGCATGTGCTGATGCTCGGTGTGTTATATTAGCCCGATTGAGCCCTCTCGGTGTGTTATACTAGCCGATTGAGCCCCTCTCGGTGTGTTATATTAGCCCGATTGAGCATCAGGACTTGATCCGTATCAGTCTCCGGATATGATCGACCGCTTGATCATCCAACTCCATAAGCATGATTGGATGACCACAGATCAATTCCATCACCCCAAGCATGGTATGGAATACCCACGGCCTTAGCTTGCCAAAAGAAAACCGTTCATACCAAGCATTATGACGGAAAACCCTAAATTAGGGTTTGCGGCATATTACATGTGCCGCAAAAACAGTCTCATCCATCCATCTTCGCAGTGCGGACGAAGGGTGTAGATGTAGACTCAAAGGGCCCAGAGCATGTCAACACGATCACCGTGGGCCCGCCTACACACTTGACCAATCGGTCAAGACCAACAATGTTTGGCCGTGACAAAATTGTCACCCAAACAAGAGGTGGCGCACGGCTTTGAAAGCCAAATTAGGGTTTCAAGCCATCACGCGCGTCCATCTTCTCCTACGAATGGAGGGTCACGAGATTAGATTAAACAGTCCGGTCATACGAGCATGATCACCGTGGGCCCATCTACCTCCTCATGCGGTCGGCCAAGGCATATCATGCCCTGGCTAATCCAAACGCCCGCCCAAACATGCGTGGTTACACTTCCCAAATTGCAAATTGATCTCGACCGCTCAACTTCATAGGATGATTTGAATGGCTTAGATCACGTTTTCATGGGATAATCGAGGTATAGGTGTGAACATCAGCCTACCACATACACGCTGGAGTGATCGACCAAGACCGACCAAGGACGGTTGTCTTGGAACACGTGCGGGAATATCACGCGGTTATCAACTCCTTTGCGGTAAGAGATTTCTGCCGGAAACCGATCTCAACCACTCAACTATGCTTAGGTCAATTTGAGTGGCCTAGATTGCGCCTTCTTGGGAAAGTGAGACATGGACGTGTACACCGGCATGCCATCAACATGCATGACCGGTCGGTCCTCTCCAAAGCCCTTCCCATGCTTGGTTTCGACCAAGTGAAGAGTGATGCTTGCGCACCTCTTCAAAACCCTAGTATTCATTAACGGCCGCATATGAGTGTCTCAAACATCATCTCATCCGTTCAACTTCACCAACTTGGTTATACAACCCCGGGTCGGGAGTTATTTGGTTAGTGAGGCGTCATTACCCGTCACTTTACCACACCATAATGCAGCATCTGCATAAAATACACACGGTACTTCACAAGTATCGACTTCCGAATAACGCAGTGATTTATTCAATTCAAACATTACATGCTATTTTTCGTGGATCCACGATCCACACATTCCAGAACATCAATCATGTCACAAGGCGGGGGATACTTACTGGGGTATTGGTCCAGCGGTTTAAGATGCAGCGTGCACATTACAAGAACGTGTTAGGAAGTCATGGACGGTTAGAGATGAACAGAGAAGTGGGCAAGACCGGTCGTGTATCACCGACACACAACTCCACTACTCCATCATTCCACTACCTCCACTTCCCACGAGAAACGTGAATGAGGCTCAATGACTTGTATAAATAGGTTCTCCGCCCTATTTCCAAGAACTGGGAAAAGGAAAACAGGAGACATAAAACCAAGTACAAAAATCAACACCTAGAGCCTCCTTACATTAACCGTAAGCCTGCTCATTCTTCTGTCACAAGTCATAAGCAAGCCAACACCTTCACAATCTCAACACCTTCTTCGCTTCCCTCCCTAAGATCAACCCCATCTCCTTCACTTTGTGACCGAAACAAGTCTGGAACGGCCATTTCTTGGTTTAGGCCGGACTTGCACAGATTGATCTCTCGAATCTACAAGCACTCATCGCGCAAAGGCATTTTGTTTAGGGTTTAGATTCATTCCTCATCCACACCCAAAATTACCAAATTCTGCAGGAGTAGTTTTCACCCATAAACAATTGGCGACCACAGTGGGAGGTTGATCTATCGGTTGCAAAAATTGAATCCTCAATTTTTCGGTTTTCATCTCGCGATGTATCCTCACTAGGTGGTTCAGATATCATGGGAAGTGTAGCTAGAATGCTGGAGGATGTCTTGGCAAACCAAGACGGTATCACCAGAAGGCAGAGCGAGACGTTTCGCCTTTTGAATGATATAGTAGCGCAATTACAAGAAGGGTCGGCATGCATCTACTCAGGCAGTGCAAGAAACACTGAATCCTTAGTCGGGAGTCACACCTTTACCGGTGGAGATGCAAAGAGCGCGTAATCCACAGGGGACTCGGGAGAGACGAACAACATGGTCCAGGTGACAACGAAGACTCGAGGCAACTCCACGAGAGGAAAAGACTTGTCCGGTACCACGACGTCTACCGGATAAAGAAATGGAGCCTCGCATCTTTACAGATTCGCTGGAAGATTTATATCTCAAGACCCTTGTCGATTTTGTGAAGAAATGCTTGAGGAAGGAGAGATCAATCAAGGGATACGTGAGTACAGAGGATGGGAACATTCAATTTGATCACTCAGCAGTGATATTACAACAACTCCCATCACTGAGCAGAGCAGTGCAAATCCCGACATCTCATCAAGTGTAACACCTCCGGTAGTCACCAGAGCAACAACTTCCACTCCTTCATCAGGGCGAGGAGCCGGAGGGGCGAGAGGAGGACCATCTCCCATTACCATTGCAGACTTGATGGAAAAACATGAAGTTCTTGCCAAGACTCAAATGGATATGGCCGCAACTCAGAAAGAGGTACTCACTTTTCTTAAGACATTAACTGATCGATTTCCACATGACCCGCAACAGCCCCTAGAGCCAACAAGGAATGCATTCAACGCACCGGAAAAGGTACTTCAGCGGCGTGGACCTACATGGACCTGATGACATCAGATATGAGCGGTCCTGTCATGAAGACTCCTACACTGGGGACTGATCCTCACAACGATCCTCCTCAAGAATCATCGCACGGAGACATTCTGCTGCAATCAACCAGAGGAAGGTCACAACCGTGCCCTACATGTCACCGCATGCATCAAGGATTCAAAGTTCAAGACGAACCTTATCGACACGGCAACGTCTTGAATGTGATTACTCTCAAGACTCTCAGGACATCCAAGGTTCTCCCAGGCAAGGTCATACGGAAGCCTACCACAATGACGTACTTCGAGCACATATGGGAGAAGCTCCGCGGAAAAAATCAAACAAGTTCGTTGCATCCCACTCCCCACGTGGGCGTCAATTCAGGAAGAAGACCGGCTTGCATTATTGAGGGCTAGTACCCACGATGCATCTTTGCCGACGAAACATTCTTCTCAATCCTGTGAAGCCACGACCCACGTTCACACGAAGATGAAACGCACTTTCGAGGCAAGCCGTGATCAGAAGGGGAAGACAATATACCGGCGCCGCTGTTAGCAATTATCAGGAGAGACTGGCACCCAGTCTCTCCGCCTAATTGAATGTTGCAAGAACGACGAAACACAAGAGGAGATATTGGACGCCCCGCGACAGCTACAGGATGGAACCAACTCCACAACTGATGAGCTCGACGATAAGGAATATCCTAGGCCTATCTCCATCAGCTCGACCTTGTGTAATCATTCATACAACCTCCGATCCAAGCCGGTCAAACAATCTCCGAGGCATTCAAATGGATGGATACAGTAATGCAACCAATGGACATGGCATGTTCTCCTCCATGGATGGATGTAGGGCTACAACCAGATAAGGATGTACGAGCATGATGCAAGTAAGATATCTTTTTGAACTCCTCTCGGAAATTCTTATTATACCATACTGCCATTTGGTTTAAAGAATGCCGGTGCAACGTATCAACGCTCTATCACGTCAATATTCCACTGGAGCCGATACCTCAAGGGAGCAGCCTCAAGAAGATAACGATGTCCACGCGTCATACCGAACGATCCGGGCGAGTCACTTTTATCGACAAGTGGTACATGTCTATCATGCTATGTTGGAGAATCCGCGCTTTTGGTCATCCTCGAAGGCTGTTGAATGCTCATCTACAACGAAATATGCCCGATAGAAAGAAACGGGCTGCCGTAATGAAGAGCCTCATAATGTTTGTAGGGGCATATATCTCACCAACATGCGCTACAACCTTCAGCCTTCTGTAAGCAATTCCCTGAAGCAGCAAGGGGAAAACCACCGAGATACAATATCCCGCGTGTCCGCCAACTCCAACTCCGATTACCACATACGACTCCCACAATGATGAAACAACGTTCAAGATATTCCATACTGCCCGACAAAAACCACTACGGACAAACCATGTAAACCACGCTTGGGGATCGAGGCTCAGCATGAAGTTCCTTCACCGTCGATCAAGGACTTCTTCAACATGAGAAAGATGGTCAGTCAAGAATCATGGATTCGCACAGTGTCAGGCGAAGAGGAAGCCACTTCAACGCTCCCTCCCAAAGCAGCCTCAATGGTCTATTCAAGAGCCGCCGCAACGCTCTCTCCGAGACCCACGTTCGCTTCAGAATCCTTCCTCAACGGTCGCACCAGAAACCACTTTAACATCCTCTCGAGCCGTTACAACACTCAAGTTGCATCAATAATCTGTGCTCCGGCCAAGTTATCTTCGATGTACTCATTGCTCAAAGATACGTATCATCCATTCTTCATGACGGCCAGTGGGAGCATGAAAAACCTTAAAGCCGTAGGAGGAGAGTTATCTTGTGGAACAGATATTTTCATATAGTTGAAAAGGCGTGGTGAACAACTCATCATCAATGTTCGACATATCTCTGAAGCTGCCAACACTTCCTGACTTGGTACCAGCATTATCTCCAGAAGACATCTCAACAGGAATTATTTTCTTCATTCCACAATGAAATAAAAGACAGGAGTTAGAACTTGTATGAAAAGCACATGAAGCATGTAGTCACGCACAACAAGACACGTTGAAATGCACGAAAGCTGGGATTAAGTCCAAACACCAGTATTACTCAAGTTTCAGGTATTGATTTCAAGTTCTCCGGTACAAATTTCAAGTCTGGTATTGATTTCAAGTCCGGTATAACTCAAGTTCTCATTAAAAATTTCAAGTCCGGTATTGCTCAAGCTTCAAGTCCATTATTGCTCAAGCTTCAAGTCTGGTATTGATCAAGTCACAAGTTCGGTATTGCTCAAGTTTCAAGACCGGTGTTGGTCAAGGGCACGAGGCTGGTATAAAGGTGACATTTCAGTCAGGCATACACGATATGGGACCCACGTTCAATCAAGCATATATGGCGGGACCACATTTTTTGCACAACACGGTCTCTTATGTCATGGGAATCATGTTCACGAAATTTAAGCCCACGTTCGATCAAGCGGGCGCAAGAGCCCCACGAACGTAGCGGTAGCGGCTGATCGAAGTCGATTAGGCACAACCCCATGATCGAGCGGAGCAAGCACGGAGCGGGCCCTCGACCGAAGCAGGCATAGCAAGGTCGATCGAAGCAGGCAAGACCGACATCATACTAGGGGAACGCTCTACTGTGTGACTTTTGAACGTGACATACTCCAAGGACAGGATGACCCGTCTCTCCTGGTAACATCTAACTTTGCCTCATAAGTTTTATCTTTAACTGTCACCATATCATGCCTACCACGCAATAAGTGTAACCATTGTGTGCTAGGCAGAGGACTTAATGTTGATGGTGGATTTTCGTTCAAGGTTAAATTTGTAAAAAACCGGAAAATCACATTTACGACATCTTGTAAAAGATAAAGCCATTTATAAGTGTTGGATATTCCCTCACTTAATTCACCAAGAATGGATCATGTAGCAACAATCCCTTCTTGTGAATTTCATATCAGCCTTGTATTTCCTGTACTCATTATCAGTGTGGCATGACGACTGTGTGTTACTCTTATAGAGTAACACGAACCTCCAAGCACTATAATGAATCATTATCGTGTGGCATGCTGAGACTGAGTGTTACTCATATATAGAGTAACACGAACCTCCAAGCACTATAATGAAACCATGTACGAAATACCCGTACAGGCTGATGCTCGGTGTGTTATATTAGCCCGAGCCCCTCTCGGTGTGTTATACTAGCCCGATTGAGCCCCCTCGGTGTGTTATACTAGCCCGATTGAGCCCCTCTCGGTGTGTTATATTAGCCCGATTGAGCATCAGGACTTGATCGTATCGGTCTCGGATATGATCCGACCGCGATCATCCAACTCCATAAGCATGATTGGATGACCACAGATCAATTCCATCACCCCAAGCATGGTATGGAATACCCACGGCCTTAGCTTTGCCAAAAGAAAACCGTTCATACCAAGCATTATGACGGAAAACCTAAATTAGGGTTTGCGGCATATTACATGTGCCGCAAAACGCAGTCTCATCCATCCATCTTCGCAGGTGCGGACGAAGGGTGTAGATGTAGACTCAAAGGGCCCAGAGCATGTCAACACGATCACCGTGGGCCGCCTACACACTTGACCAATCGGTCAAGACCAACAATATTTGGCCGTGACAAAATTGTCACCCAAACAAGAGGGTGGCGCACGGCTTTGAAAGCCAAATTAGGGTTTCAAGCCATCACGCGCGTCCATCTTCTCCAGTACGAATGGAGGGTCACAAATTAGATTAAACAGGTCCGGTCATACGAGCATGATCACCGTGGGCCCATCTACCTCCACATGTGGTCGGCCAAGGCATATCATGCCCGGCTAATCCAAAACGCCCGCCCAAACATGCGTGGTTACACTTCCCAAAATGCAAATTGATCTCGACCGCTCAACTTCACCGGGATGATTTGAATGGCTTAGATCACGTTTTCATGGGATAATCGGTATAGGTGTGAACATCAGCCTACCACATACACGCTTTGGAGTGATCGACCAAGACCGACCAAGGACGGTTGTCTTGGAACGCGTGCAAGGGGAATATCACGTATTTATCAACTCCTTTGCGGTAAGTGATTTCGCCGCAAACCGATTTCAACCACTCAACTATCTTTTAGGTCAATTTGAGTGGCCTAGATCGCGCCTTCTTGGGAAAGTGAGACATGGACGTGTACACCGGCATGCCATCAACATGCACGGCCAAAGTCGGTCCTCTCCAAAGCCCTTCCCATGCTTGGTTTCGACCAATTTGAAGAGTGATGCTTTGCGCACCTCTTCAAAAACCCTAGTATTCATTAGTCAAGTCGCGAGATGAGTGTCTCAAACATCATCTCATCCGTTCAACTTCACCGACTTGGTTATACAACCACGGTCAGGGAGTTATTTGGTTAGTGAGGCGTCATTACCCGTCACTTTACCACACCATAATGCAAGTACCTGCATAAAATACACAGGTACTTCACAAGTATCGACTTCCGAATAACGCAGATTATTCAATTCGCATTACATGCTATCTTTCGTGGATCCACGATCCACACATTCAGAACATCAATCATGTCACAACTGGGGGGATACTTACTGGGGTATTGGTCTGGCGGTTTACAGCGTGCAGCGTGCAACGCGCCATTACAAGAACGTGTTAGGAAGTCATGGACGGTTAGAGATGAACAGGAGAAGTGGGCAAGACTGGTCGTGTATCACCGACACACAACTCCACTACTCCATCATTCCACTACCTCCACTTCCCACGAGAAACGTGAATGAGGCTCAATGACTTGTATAAATAGGTTCTCCGCCCTATTTCCAAGAACGGGGGAAAAAGGAAAACAGGAGACAGAAAATCAACACCTAGAGCCTCCTTACATTAACCGTAAGCCTGCTCATTCTTCTGTCACAAGTCATAAGCAAGCCAACACCTTCACAATCTCAACACCTTCTTCGCTTCCCTCCCTAAGATCAACCCCATCTCCTTCACTTTGTGACCGAAACAAGTCTGGGAACGGCCATTTCTTGGTTTAGGCCGGACTTGCACAGATTGATCTCTCGAATCTACAAGCACTCATCGCGCAGTGCATTTGTTTAGGGTTTAGATTCATTCCTCATCCACACCCAAAATTACCAAATTCTGCAGGAGTAGTTTTCACCCATAAATACCTTTATATAGGGTATTACATAGTGGATGACAGCTAAGTTGTCCTTTATTTTCGGGAATGACTCGCGAAGTATCGCAAGTGTATAAGTGTTCGTCCTCGCGATACTCCTAAATTTCGCTAAATCTTCACACCTTTCTCATGTTCGGCTGTCGTCATCCATTGCGTCATTTATATTATTCTCCAGCGACGTCTTCGCAATCATCGTTTATTAATCTCGCGAGATATTAATGTTGCGATATTCGATCCTACATCTTGCCTCTTCTCATGTCTTCTCTCGAAGGAGAAAATGTCATGAGAACCAATATTCGAAATGCCGCAATAGCTCATCTTTAT